>JAVIWB010003740.1:0-109523 GCA_031893035.1 Dermolepida albohirtum
TCGATAGCCATCTTGAAGAACATCTCTAATGATGAACTTCAAAAAACCTTCGGCATGTTAATTGACCGTGCAAAATATTGTATTGAAGCCGAAGGCGACTACTTTAAATAGAATAATTGAATTTTACCAAAATAGTAAGCTTTTGTTTTTATTTTAAAAAGTTCAGTTTTCTCTGCGATAGACTGTGTATTTATTGGTTTCCAATTGTCAATTTTCATTAAATTTTAGATAAATTAACGATTTTACGAGATTTTTTTCATAGAACAAGTAAAAATCAGAATTTGAAAATTATAAGTTAATGTCTTTAATTTCAAATATATCGAAAATATTCGAAGAAATAATATAGAAACGTATAAAAACCTTCATGGAAAACCTGAGATTCTGGATTAGAAGAAGATTATTATTTTGGAAGCCAACCCAAACTCAAGAACAACTGGCAGAAGCGTTAAATGTGGCCCAATAAACGATTAGCGACTGATTACGAGCAAAGCGAAAAATCCAAAAGATGGGAAAATGAATGACAGGCAAATGGAAAATCGAAAAATTGTCTGTCAAATGCTGCTTCAAAGGTATGATCGGAAGTCATTTCAGCATCGAATAGTGACGGGTGATGAAAAATGGACTTATTTCGAAAACCTTAAGCGCCAAAAATCATGATTAATCACCTGGCAAAGCCGGCCAACGACTCCAAGGCCAAATCGTTTTGATCGAAACCAATGCTCTGTGTTTGGGGGGACCAGAGTGATGTGGTGTATTACGAATTGTTGAAACCTAGTGAAAGAGTTAGTACTGGTCGCTACCGATAACAAATTATCAATTTGGACCATGCATTGATAGAAAAACGTCCAGACTGTACTCGAAGACACGGTAAAGTGATTTTATAGCACGATAACGCGCCGCCTCATACAGCAAAATCGGTCAAAGAAGCGTTGAAAGCACTTGGATGGGATATAATATTGTACCCGTCGTACTCTCCAGACGTTGCTATGTCCGACTATCACTTTTTCGCATCAATGGGACACGCGCTTACAGAGCAGCACTTCGCTAATTTCAAGGAAGCTAGAAAATGGCTCGATGAATGATTTTGCTCAAAGGACAAACAGTTTTTTTGGGATGGCATCCATATATTACCTAAAGATGGGCAAGATGTGTAGAATCAAATGGCCAATACAATAAATATTATAAATTTTTCCATTTTCTTGAAAATTATGTAGTTTTCTACGAAAAAAACCGGTAATGACTTTCCGGTGCCCTGGTAAATTTTGATAAACAGTTTACGTTCTTGAAACAAAATATAGTTTAAATAAAAAAGGTATCGTTCTTGTTTATATTAATAAAGTTTTGTTTGGCACGAAAATTATACGCGAAAAATGTATTTTGGTATTAAATAATTTGAAACACAATTAGCAGTGATTGAAGTTTTGCCAACTTATTAGAAAATCAGATCAAAAGTACACCTTCAATCATTTTGAAAATCATGTTTAATACGTTCTTCACTACATTTTTTTTAGTTTTAGTGCAACATCAATAGCAACAGAAACCCTTAGGACGTTGTTTGTAAAAATAAGGGAAACGTCCACAAATGGTGTGTCTTTAAAAATAATATTTGAATTAAAAAAACCGTAACTATTTAAGTTATTCAATATTAAGACGTGAAACATAATTTTTAACAAATAATTCTTAGAAACACGTCAGTATATTTAACCTACAACAGTTAAGATTACATTTACTACGCTTTTAATGTACTAAACAGTTTTTACATTTCATTCCCTTATAAGGAACTTTTTTTAATAACAACACTAAACGCATTTCTTATATTGTAATGACTTGCACTGCGCACAATGCATAACTTCATACAACCGACTTGTCTAATCTAATCTCTGTCCATTATACAACGGAGAGACTTCACTACACAGTGACAAGTTACAAAAGAAAGGCAGGAACAATTTAACGCTGTATTAATGTTTATAGGTATCGGAAGTGCAATAATTATAATGCGTTTAATAATAGTGTATGAAAGGAAAATTTATTTTAGTTTTCAAAATATGACATCTGTATCTATTCTGTCAGCTTTTAGATAACACACAAAGGGATACGTGTACAGTTAGAGCTGTAGTAATTAAGCATACAGTTAATTAGTCATAAAAAAACTTTTTTTTTAATTTGTCAGTATAACAAGCTATTAAAGCATCAAAAATCTATAATATATATATATATATATATATATATATATATATATAATATAATATAATATATATATATATATATATATATATATATATAGTCATCCCTTTCTACCTTAGTAGGTGTAAGCGTTAATAATAATAATAATAGTTTATTTCCAAAAAGAAAACAAAGAGATATACAAGTTTATCCCTACAGTAAATCAAAATATAATTTCCATAATTTTCCCCTCTTCCCCCCCCCCCCCTGGAAATCACAGTGTGCATATCAACTCCAAACAAAGTTGTTCTTCCTATGCACCCTGAGACTAACAAACAAATTGATAAAAAAAGAAAATGTCTAAAAATTAAAATTCTGTAAGTAAATACATCGGGAAAAGAAAAAAAAACTTTTTTCAATGATACACAACAAGTTGAATTTAAATAATCAGCTAAGATGAAGAGAAGACAACACACAGCTATCTGGACAACAACTCTTGCTTCAAGAGAAATCTAAAACGTGGAAGGGAGAAGCACTTAAATTTACTAGGCACAGCATTGTAGACTTTAGCAATCTGGTATGAATACGAGCGCTCATACAATGCCGTTCGATGCACAGACGGTATGAGTGTGCCCCTAAATCTCAAATTTAATGTGTGCACATCTGTTCTGAATGTAATTTTATTATAAAAGTACGCAGGCCGCCCACACACCACGATTCTATGAAACAGAGTGGTCATCTGCAAAGTTCGTCTGTCCCTCATATTTAACCATCCGGCCACACTCAATTTGTGTGTGATGTGGTCAAATGTCTTTATACCGAATATCAACCTATGAAAAGAATTCTGGACTCTCTGAATACGTGAGACAGAATTAGCACTTAAACATGGACCATACAACTCACAGCCAAACGAAAAATGCGACAACACCAATGAGTCGCACAGGCTACGCTTGATGTCAATCGCAAGACAGTGCCTATGGGGGAATATTAACTTTAAATTGACGTAAGCACGTCTAACGCATTGAAGAACATGCGTATCAAATCTCAGTTGAGTGTCCAAAACAGCTCCTAAGTTTTTCGACTCAGATTTAACAGGTAGATCTACACCTGCAATATTAAGATTTACATTACTTTGAAGCAGGGAGACACCACTCCTATTTCCGAAAAGGAGAACCACTGTCTTTGAAGGATTCAAGACAAGTGCATGTCGAGATGAAAACTCTGAAATCGAACTCAGGTCACAATTAATATGCTGTATAGACACCAGATTATCAGCGACAGAAAATGAGTGACAGATCTGAATATCATCAGCATACATATGCATCCTGCAATACCTCAGACTCGTATGAAAAACGCATTGTTTTAATCTAGTGCAATTTAGTTGTTCAAAAGTGATAACTGAAATTCAATATCAAACTCGAACATCAAAAAATATCAAATCGAACTCTCAAGTACAACTAACTAAATATTAAATATTCACAAGCGATACAAAAATAAATTGTCTATGTAATGATTGGTTTACATTTACCTATAGTATATTGCCATTGAAAATGTGAAGGAAAATTTTTCCGATAAAACCTGTTTATTTTCTTTATAACACAATTAAAATTTCATAGACTGTTTTTCATAATTCATAAGAAATTTAATGGAAAGTGAAGTACTTGCGACGTGTTCAATGATTCCTCTAATTTCCGGAGGAATACATGAAGAATTGTCATGGTTGAATTATAAAACAGATAAATTAGATAAAATAATACAAAGAACTTGTGGCATAAGACATTAAGACCTTTTAAAACCCTCCTGGTTCCGCGTTTCAGGGCCTAAACATAGTCGCGCGATAAAACCTTCACACAAACACTATGGTTGTGTCGAGGTCTAGGAGAGGGTATCGCCGATCGTTCTGTGTAGCTTTATTGCGAGTCCGTGTTCAACACCGTGTTTGATTCCTACTGAATATGACAACTTAATTATTGAAAGAAACACCTAGAAGACAAATACTAGTATGGTAAGGGATTTTTATTATTTATTTGAGTATTTATTCAACTATAGACTCCAGCGTAATTGCATATAATTATATGTTTTGGTTACATTTGAAAATGATTGAATACGCAAACGACATTTATTTTTGACAACGCGGTCGAAAATGAAAGTCGCATGTTTCATTAGGTGGAAACACATACAACTTTAAATGTATTGTAGTATTACAAGAGAGGATGAAATATAGTACACTTCAGGGTCCAAACGAATTTTCAACATTCAAGAATAATTAGGTGGGAAGACTTGACAAAACCCTTTGACGCGTGTAAGTCGTTCGTTAATAACACAAGTTCACCTGATGATGGGTGTTATTTCTTGAAACATATGTACGTAGTAAACAGAGAATTATTAATATTTGAATGATTCCTTTTAACATTCATCTATTTGGCAAATCGCCGAGATTTAGAGTGTTCTTTGTCCTCGTTCTGTTGTTCAGTTCATTCGTGTATTGTACAACAGAGGGAGGCAAGTTTTTTCATTATTCATCAATACGCTGAGAAATTTAGTAGGATTAGCAACGTTATATATCCTGCTCTTAAGCACCAAATTTGAAGAATCAACAGAACAGTTATTTGTTATAAATATTTTATATGATATTTAGAACAAATGATAAATATATATATGTATATATATATGTATATATATATATATATATATATATATAAATTATAGAACAAATAACATATAGTGGTATACCGTGCTTTCATATTAAAATGCTACAAACACCGTATCATATTATATTCGGGTCTAGATACCGAATGCCGATCAGAATGTAAAGTGCTGGAGCGCGAGTCAGTCGAATCACAACAATGACTGACTACAGATTACAGATTAAGTAGTTGTTCGTGGTACTTGGCGGAAGGTCTATCACTGACTGTCCAAATTGTTTACGTCCAAAAATTAATAAATTATAATTACCTTTAACTGTACAATTAGGTATTTTTACAATAAGTTTCGCATTGAACTAAAAGACGTTTTCTAATAAAACGTTTAAAAATTAAAAAAACTCTTAAAGAAGCTAAAAATAAAATAACTTCTCGGAACTTAAAAAATACTCTTTAAACAGAAAATAAATATAACTTGCCAAAACTTATAAAATACTTTTTAAATACAGAAAATAAATTCAATTAATTAAATTCTCAAATGCCCCTCCTGCTTGCGCTAAACAGTACCCCAATCTATTATAAAATTCATTTCGAACATTGGCCAGTACAAGAGGATTAATAATTTGAAATTGGTGTTCGATATCAACCCGTAATTCTTCCAAATTATTAGCCCTTTCGTCTTGATGCCCATATAACTTTGATTTTATGTAACCCCATAAAAAATGTCATTAGGAGCTAAGTCTGGTGACCTTGGTGGCCAGCGAATTGAACCACTATTAGATATAACTCTTTGGGGGAATATATTATTTAAATATTAATTCACAATTTTAGTTCCATGGGCCGGACAACCATCATGCTGGAACCATACGTTCTCAGGGACAATGTCGTTTCGAAGAAAATTCAAATATATTTCCCCATTTAAATTTCCTTCTATAAAGAATGGACCAATAATGTTATTCCCATAAATACGAGCTCAAACATTCAATTTTTTAGGATACTGTGTCCCCGTATTCAATTGTCGATACTCGTTTTCAATAGACCAATATCGAAGACTCCACGGATTGTGTTTACCGTGCAACGGAAACGTGGAAACGTATACACGATAGTCTCAATGAAGTGTTCATTCGCATTTACACGTTCTATTACAGTTTCACAAAATTCCATTCTGCGGTGTTGATCAGCATGAAAAATTTTCTGATGAGTTTGGTATTTATAGGATGTGTAGTTATTTTTCTTTAATATCTTACGAACTTTACCCACGCTAATACCTATCTCTTCTGATATTTTAGATATAGTAATATTGGAATTTTCTTCTGCCATTGCGCACACCATGACTTCCTGCATTTCTTTATCGTTATTTATTCTCAGTATTTTATGACATTTACATCCCGAAATGCAACCTTCTGATTTAAACTTTTTAACTACTAATGATATTGTTGTTAATGCAGGAAAGGGACGATCTACATACCTTTCAGAGAAAAGGCGCTGGATACGCCGTGAAGAATTACCTTTCAAAGCCCATGTTATCATTTGAATTTTTTCTTCCAATGTATACATTATCAAATTAATATAATTAAAAAAATATTTAAATTTAAAGGTCTTACGGTAACACACTCTCCCAAATGCAAACCACGAATGACCGTTAATACGCTATCGATACGCCTATAGTCAAATTAGTGGTGGGGCTGCAGCTAGTACGATCAGTAGTCAGTTATAGTCGTGATTCAAATGACTCGCGCCCCACCACTTTACATTCTGATTGGTATTTGGCAGCTAGACCCGAATATAATGTGATACGGTTTTCGTAGCGAGGTAAAATGAATGCACGGTATAGACAGGGGAGAGAGTATGTTGAAGGGGAAAAAGTTTAACATAAGTTCATTTGCAATAAATAACATTTCTCACACCATTCTCATTATTTAATTGCCACACCTCGTATATGTACAGTAAAATAATCTCTTCAAAAAATTAATTAACGTAAATGGCGAAAGTTCTAAATATGATTTTTAGTACATGGTGTGGTGAGTAGAATTTAAAAGAACTTTATAAACAGTGTAAAGATGATTTACATTTACATATCAAAGCGTTCCTAAATTCGTGCAACGTAGTTTTACCTCTACTTTAATTTTCTTCTTAGTATCATTTCTAGAATAGTTGCGAAATATCGGTAATGCGATCTTTTTCTTATATGCTAAGATAATTTTACCAAACAAGAAGGTATTTCAAATTTAAATGTCTTTTTGTATTTTCCCGGCCGCCTGTAATTAGATAGATATTAAATATGATAAATGCTTTCATCTACCGTTAGGTAAAACAGATGTTTCCACTCAAAAAAGGGAGAAAATCGATACTGATTTTTCTTCTAATTTTAATCCACAATTAAAGTGCAAATTGCGTGGTAAATTATGCAAATAAATACGCACAGATTAAGCATTCTTAAAGTGGATGGAATAAAACGTATGCTGTGTTTTTTTGTCTTCTTTTTTAATATGAATCCACGTATTTTCTGTTCGCTCATTTCAAAATTGGATAATTTTCTACGTGATTGAATCAAATTACGATCTATTTTATATTACACATAGACATATTATACCGATATAATAATACTGTTATATTTATTAATGTTATTATGAACGTATGAGGAAGCAATTTGAGATTACTGACGCATTAAAGTTAAAATAACTATCAGTAAAAGTAAAAGGTCCAGTCTTAAAACATGCCTTCAGGTGGACTACAATGTAACTTGCAATTGGTAGATTGTTTTTATGATTTTTTGTATCAACGTTTTTATTGTCAACTAAATACAAAGACAACATTCATTCGTGTCCGTCAATTCAAGCCAATTAACATCAGAAAAATTGCATTGTTAAACAAAATGCACTGTGTACAATACCTCACTACCATTTCTCCTCCAATTAAGAGTCGCGCCGAAAACTCGGTTGCAACAGTAAGAAAATTTGTAACAAAATAATTAAATGTATATAATATACCCATTGGTAGACGCAGTGAATAAGTTTGTACAATAGAAGAATTTACCAGATTTAACTTACGACAAAATCGAAGATGTAGTATGATATACAAAGGGTACTAGGAAAGTTTTGCAATATAGCTTTGTTTATTTAATTTTTTCAAAGTAATTTCCTCCACACTCAATACACCTCTCCATCCTCCGAAACTAATCTTTAAACCACTTCTGCTAAGTTTCACTAGGGTGTAAAGTACACTCGTTGTCCTCATCACTGGAAAACCGCCTCCCTTTTAGCTTCATTTTCACATGCGGGAACAGTACAACGTCGCAGGGAGATCTGGACTGTAAGGAGGGTGCTCGAGAAGTTTCAATCCTGTCGTGGTCAAATATTCGGTGCAGGCTTTGGCGCGGTGAGCTGGAACATTATCGTGATGGAGGAACCAGATGTCCATTCTTGACTTTGACCGCAGGTTCTTCACAGATCCAATGACATTAGACAGGCACTGTTCAGTATACCACTTAGCTGTGACTGTCTTCTGTGTGTCCAAAACAACGCGTTCCATAATTCCAATCGATTTGAAAAATACAGCTAAGTTACACGTTGTGTCATCTGCTTTTGAATCAGTAGACGTGGCATCCAGAGAGAACAAAGTTTCTTCACGTGCAAATGATCATGCAGAATCGAACGAATTGCTGGTGCATTTAGGCCTGAAGTACCCTCTATTTATTGGTAGGTCACTCGTCTGTCTTCGCCAAGCATTTTACTCACAGTAGTTATGTTTTCCTCCGTAACTGACGATCGTGGCCTTTCCGGTCTCTCAGCATCCTCCACAGTTAAATTTCCCCTTTGGAATTCTCTATACCACCTGAATATCGTTGTGCGATGTGGACAAACATCGCCTAGTGCAAGAGTCATTTCTTTGAAGCACTGGTCTATGTTTAAACCACGCACGAAATTATAACGCACAACTGCCCTTATCTCATTTCGTGACGACGATGCCACCGCAAGCACTTTACACTCTCATTGCTAATGAATAACAGAGCCCATCGACATGGCGCGGCGGCCACTATGCATGTACAAACATATCTCAACATGCAGCAACAAGCAGCTTTCTAGGATTCATTGTAGCGTCATATTGCAAAACTTTCCTAGTATATGAGGAAGCAATAAATATATATATATATATACATATACAAAGGGTACTAGGAAAGTTTTGCAATATGACGCAACAATGAATCCTAGAAAGCTGCTTGTTGCTGCATGTTGAGACATGTTATAAATAATTGTACAAATATTACAAAATACACACCGTCGCATCTACTCGGGGTACCTGAATCTCATTTACGTTATTGATAGCTTATCTCACTTTTACACCAGGGAATGCCATAAAACTACATGCTCCTAATTTAAATATCTTGAAGCGAATTATAACTTCTTACGTGTTACGTGTAAAATCCATGCTTTATATCTTGTGGACGAAAATATTCGTAGATGTTGTCCAAAGGTAGATGTATTAATTGCAAGTACAGAAACAGTGTTATTACACGTTGGTAAACATTATTGAAGGTAAAGCATTTTACTGTCATAAATATTTTGAGAATATAGCTCTAACGAAACCTTGTTAGACTGTTACAAAAACAATTAAAGCTGTAGGCCAGAATGTTATAAATTATGAAAAAAAGCATTTAAACTAATTACAAAAAGTAGAACTATTAATTTTAAGGAAATTCAAGTAATTGAAAATACTTTTGAAGATAACGTTGATGAAGTGTTAGGAACATGAAATAATGAAATTCGTGCTCATGAGCTGTAAGTTCAGAGAAATATATGTATCATCATCATCAATATCTAATAATATTTGGCATTTTAATGTCATGTACCAGATTATCATGAACATTTGTTATGGATTTCCATTTTCCTCTGACAGCATAATCACTGAAGTGTTTCGTAGTGACATATTTCGTGTAGCAACACGTTTTCCACAACATCCTAATCGTGTTCTATCAGATTACTATCTGAGAAATTAACTCACCACTTCATTTTCTCTAGAACAACATCATCACTCTAGTTGTTGGCGACATTTGCTCGTTTGAGACGATTATCGTCAATAAAAATGTATTCTTCAGCCTCTGCTGCAGCATACAGAAAAAGATTGGATCATAGAATCTCGTCTAGATATCTCTGGGCAATGAAAGCTTCATTTTCTATGAAATAAAAGTCGGTGGTGCTCTTTAGCTCTTATTCTAGTCTCATATTGAAGCAATTTCCAAACAAATTGTGAGTTATTGCACCTGCTGGATTCACACCAATTCAGAGTATACCTATCATCTGGCTATCACGCAAATCCGGATTTGTCACTAATTAAAAATTGCTCTCATTAATTATAAGTTGATATACTCTTTTAACCACATTCTAGGTGTCTTTTTATGCTCTGTAAAAAGAAGAATGCAAACCAACGATCTTCGGGTGTATAAGTCAAGCCTATGCAAAAGATTTCTTATTGTTTGTGTTAACAGTAACTATCCGGTGGCAGCAACAAATTCATTTAAACTTCGGGTTGCATTAACAGCCAGATTTCTACGTATCCATTGCCATAGGTATTCATCGTCTCTTGGTATTGTTGATGTTGACAGTAAACTAGGCTTTGGCTAACTCTAAACACTTCCGCAACTTCATTGCGCTCATTCACTTTTCAATTGACCTATGGTTCAAGTTTCTATCTCTTCGCTACTAATTACAGATATGAACTCTAAACACTTCATTTTTCAATTGACCGATGGTTCGAGTTTCTATCTCTTCGCTACTAATTACAGAGATGAACTCTAAACACTTCACTTTTCAATTGACAAATAGTTCGAGTTTCTATCTCTTCGTTACTAATTACAGAGATGAACTTTTGGATACTGAACAAGAAGCATGTTTGAAAGAAACTGACAATTTTTGTGCAGCAACGCAGTTAAGCTCTGAGGATGTCTCATAAGTGAAAACAAAACATCGACAACAGAAGTATCGAAGACGCGGCTCAATCCGGAAACTAAGATGAAATATCTATGAATGTAAATAAATTTAACATTTTGACTATTGTCGGCATGGTTCGCACAACCAAACTTTATCATCCCTTTGAAGGCCGAAAGTGTTGGCTCGTTAGTCGTACAGAATCTTCATTCTGTCGCTCTCAAGCATCATTGGCTTTTCCTGGGCGTGTATTTTTTTCAGTAGTTGCGTTAAGTCCTGTGTCTTTTCCCAGAACATTTCAGGAACAATTTAAACTCACCTTGCTAATAAAGTAGCAATGTGTGTCAACGATGGAATGAATAAAATAATGGGTCAATACATTATTTGGAAATTTTTAATTTATTGTAACAAAAATTTTCCGAACAGCAAATATTACGAACTTTTAAACTAAACCATTTTAAACTAATTCAGCAATTAAATAATGTAAGAAATTAATTTTAGATTTATAAATGATATACATTTGTACACGAATATTACCTCCAAAACTCAGATTAAAAACGAAAGCTTCTAAATAAATATTGTACTCAAAAAATAAAAAAGAATAAATTGCAGATACACGTAACACCACATATGTAGTGCTTCAAAAGTCTTTTCTTTTCTTTCACTAACTTTAAAAATATTAGGTCGCTCCGAATTTAAAAGAAATCAAACTTACAGTACAGAAAATTACTTTTACCGTTGCGACATGGGTAAATAAAACTTTACTACCTCGGAGATCTCCTACTTATTGGTCGATCTGTCGTCGAACACCTCGGACCGTCGTATGTCGTGAAGGTCATCGCATGCCGCACGGTCTGATTTATGATCCGCAGAAGTGCCGAAGTATGCGCACCAACATGATATAAAAATAGAAAAAAAAAGGAAAAGAAGGAATTCTTGTACAAGTGTACGTATATGTTTGCACACCATGTAAGTATAGATGTCAGTATAAGTTTGAACATAGTTATGTTTATTGTTTAGATTTGTACAACCATATCACAAGTTATTTGTTAGTTGTGGTTAAAAGAAAAAAAATAGGAATGAAATAAATGCGAGAAAAAACTATTTAATATTTGAATATACCGTCCGTAAAACAAAGAAAAAAATGTATAAATTATTATAAATGACAGCTAAATGTTCCAATAATCCCTAATTACATGTATTTAATATGGTGTCCAAATACCATCGCTTGCACAGCGATTACACCATGCTCGTAACCAGTTTATCAGCATTAGTAGTTGATAATAAGACTATGTCATTTGCATGTTAATAATGAGTTGTTTTAGTATGTAGTAACGCTTATTATGAAGCTATAATTAATTATTGCTTGCTCATTTCTATGGGACTCACGTCAATATTTTGAAACAGCCATTCCAACACAGACGTACAGATGGGACCAAGTTATTTAGCGGTATCTGCACAGGTGTAGTTCGTTTCAAGATATTTTAATTTGACTAAGTAGCCAGGTAAGTACTTTTATAGCACCACCTGCGATGAGGACTTAATAAAACATAAACACATCTAAGAAATGGGCTGTTCCATGCTTTAGTAGCTAGCGTCAATATTTTGAAAGTCATTCCAACACATACGTACAGATGGGACCAAGTATATTATCTGTATCTGCACAGGTGTAGTTCGTTTCAAGATATATTAATTTGACTAAGTAGCCAGGTAAGTACTTTTATAGCACCATCTGCGATGAGGACTTAATAAAACATAAACACATCTAAGAAATGAGCTGTTCCATGCATTAATAGCTAGCATCAATATTTTGAAAGTCATTCCAACACAGACGTGCAGATAGGACCAAGTATATTATCTGTATCTGCACAGGTGTAGTTCGTTTCAAGATATTTTAATTTGACTAAGTAGCCAGGTAAGTACTTTTATAGCACCACCTGCGATGAGGACTTAATAAAACATAAACACATCTAAGAAATGAGCTGTTTCATGCTTTAATAGCTAGCATCAATATTTTGAAAGTCATTCCAACACAGACGTGCAGATGGGACCAAGTTATTTATCGATATCTGCATAGATGTAGTTCGTTTCAAGATATTTTAATTTGACTAAGTAGCCAGGTAAGTACTTTTATAGCACCACCTGCGATGAGGACTTAATAAAACGTAAACACATCTAAGAAATGAGCTGTTTCTTGCTTTAATAGCTAGGGTGGTGTTATAAATTGTATCTAAGTAAGTGAACTTGATTTGTCTACTAATGTATACTACCGCTGTGAATTAAATTTAATAATCTTTACTTAACATCATATAATTAAAATGTCATTACAGCTTAACATTTAGGTAATACAGTCCATGTACATTTTCGTTAGTGGCAAAATGAAATTGTAAAGTGAGAAAACACAGATTTCATTATAAGAAAATGTGGGGATGAAGATATGAAAGGCGAGTATAAATACTAAGCAAGTACTGTTAAATGTGTACAACAATTTACAAGAAGAAAATGCAGTAGTTACAGAAACGGCCATTATAGAAAGAACATCGAAGTTAACTGGTGTCTGCTGCAGCACAATTTATAATATAGTGAAACATGGTACAAGAGAAGAAAGAGTTAGAAATGATAAAAGATCTTTAAGGAAAGTCCCAAGTTGGGACGTGAATATCATTCGACAAACAAAATGTATAGTACTACAAGCAGGATGAAGTTTCCACATTAAATAGCTTACAAAAATTAAAGAAAATACTGAAATAAAAGCGTCTAGAACAAGAATATAGTGAACAAAAAAGGAAAATAGTTGCCGATTTGGGACAATAAGCAAACGACGTGTTATAATTTAGTGGTCGAGGATACAAAACCTCAATATTTAATCGACATGAAAAAATTCCCAGACGAAGGGCGGTTTATTTGTTACGCAGACTAAACTCGGTATGAGACTCATGTACTGCTTGTACCCTCTTTAAAAGGAAATAGAATTATTATTTTAAACACTGTTTCTGAAAACGGTTGATACTCGCACGAAACAAATTCCGTACACGATCTGTAACGTCGAAAGTCAAAACACACACTTGGCTTTCGACGGTACAGATCATATACGGAATTTGATTCGTGCGAGTGCTTGCTGTAGTTTTCCAGGTGCGACATTGTTTAATTATCTGATGATGATGACAACTTAGTTGTCGAAATACGTATACAGAATACGAAAATTAACGTGAAAAGAGATTATGTATCAACCTTAAGTGATTAAGTCAATTAACCACAGGCTCCATCAAAATTACCTGCATCAATATAGTGTTTAAGGAAACTTGAATATCTATTATCATTTCCTGGAGAAAGTTTATTTCTTAAAGTTAATATAATCACACGCAGTTCGTATTCATCAACTGGGCTTAAAAAGAATAATAAAACATTAAAAACTATCTTCTTTTCGGGTAACACTACTTGCTAATAAGCTACTGAGGACATACAATTTATTTATTTATTATCTATATAAACCACATTATATGCTAATAAAGTTTGCGAGAATTCTATCTCTATACTCGCAGCAATAAGGTCAATGTTAATTGTCCCGGGAGATGCGAACACAGAACGGCAATCGACTGCTTATTATCGTCTTCATGCATCTCGTTCGTTTTTATTGTTTCCTTCTAATCTACTTCTGGGATCTAACACCGCCAACTTCATAATACATCTCCACATGTCTCGTGGTATTGTAAAGACACCTTATGTACTACATACATTACAAAAGAGGGCACTTCTCGTTGTGATTATCTGAAAATATTTTAATATTTATTGACGACGATGTTCAAATGCGAACCGAACATAGTAGGCGCGTGCCCTCCAGCTAATCGAGGTAATCGATTACGTTTATTTATGATAATTTTATTTATTATAACGTTTATATCTTGCATTGTAAGTTATGGACGTACAATATGATTATACGTTTGCATGGTTTTGTGCAGCGGAATACACTACTCGAGGGGTTTGCTTATACGACTTCTCTTACGTTTCAGTTTTCCGCCTCGATCGGTAACGTGTAGTTTAGAGCTTCGTTTTGAAAGGCAAAAGTCAGTATATTTCAGAAACAATATTCAATTATGTCAGCTACAGAAAATTGTAAAGTGTTGATAAGCAAACGTTTTACTATTGTCAGTTAGTTTCAATACATTTCCTTTAGGGTTTTCACATTTCATTAACACTAACACGCGGTGAAAAGACTCTTCTAAGATGTACAGGAAAACGGAAAAGTGAATAAAATTAAAAATTATTTATTGTTGGTGCCACCTATCAGATATCGCCATAACTATTTTAGACAAGTTAATAATAGCAGTAATATTTATGGTAAGTTAAAGAGGAATATTTAGGAAAGATGCACAAGCAGCGAGCGAAGCAGGTACGGCTGTCTCCGGCGGTCTAGGCTGTCATCGATATATACCGGGCGTCACGATGTCTAAAGTGCGTGTGAATAAGTAGTAATAAGCAATATATTTTCTGTTATTATTATTGTTTAGCTAAATGTCTTCAACATAGCTTAAGCCTCCAGAGTCTTTTCGTTAAATGCTGGTCAACGTGTTGTAAAAATTTTCTTGTATATATACAATTATCGTTCGGTATCTACCGATGCAATATTTGTGTAGTTAAAATGTTCTTTGAACTAAGTGAACGTATCTGTGGAAGAAGTACCACTGCAATGTCTCTTAGCCTAGCAAAATCTTTTTTTCGTAATACACAACGGAACTTTTCGAATAGCCGAACCCTTATCTCCACATTTAAAGTACATAGCACCGTTTGCCCTTCATTCACTGTTTTCATTTGATTCACTAATGCTAAGTAAGTAAGTAAGTATATTACAAGGTTTTCACGGCATTCGATAGTACAATGTCATTCGTACGAATAGTTTGTAAATGTGTGTGAATATCAGCACGATTAAATTTTATCTGGATTTCTTTGATGGCTATTGATTCTTTTGGATTGAACTGTAATAAAATTTAGTGGTGTAAAAGTGTTTTGAATAATACGAAACTGCTTTTAGCCACGTCACCCAACGTGTAAGAATTGGCTGGCGTGGTTCTCGTATGCCAGGACAGTGTTTGTGAAATTCGGTTATCCGCTGCGAAGATGTCAAGAAAACTTTTTTGCTGCTGCTTATGCAACCATCTACACTTGGATAGTTTTTGTGATCAAATGTACGTAACAGGCACGTTACATGTAGTGAAATAAGTTACTCATGTTTAGGGAAACGTGTCGTAAGAAGCATTGAGGAACTGGCATCACTAACAAATATAATTTGTTACCAATTCAAAATTTGGTAGTGTACTTCGTATCACACTGTGAATAGCTTCGCCAATAATTTTTGACAATCTTTTACTAGCTAAAAAAATGAAGATGACCGTTGAAGAGGTTCTAGCGAACATACAATGCTATTCAGGACAATTATCAAAATTCATTTTTCGACTAATGCTAAGTACACGCTGTTACTTTACGGGCAATTTCTCTAGTTATGCAAATGTCATGATATTTTGACATAACGTTGGTGAAAGATCTACCTTACCGACACCTAGTTTTTTTGATAGATGGCACCACTAAGAATTACTATTTCAAAAAGTTTCGGTTTTCTCTGCAACCAACTGTGTATTGTTCAAATTACGTCTTTGCTCTTGTAAACAAACTTAAATATATACAGGATTTAAATCTGGCGATCTTGGTGGCCATCAAATAGTTTGGTGAACGAACGACAATCTCTTTCTAACCCTAGATAATGCACCTTGTAGTTGATAAGGACTAGTGAACTGCTTTTTAAGAGTTTGCCAAACAGACACATGATTAGATAAAACATATCTCATACGTAATTTTTGCTGGAAAATCCGTCTAAATAGAGTCCGACTAACACAAGTGCATATCGGCATATTCCAATGAAGTGAATGTACTATTAATACCATGTATATTAACTAAGATTACATGAATTTGTTAGTAAAAAAGTAACGACACCAAGTAAGAGGTGTTCCAATAAGACATTGCATTTTCAATAGCCCGCCATCTTAATAGTTGTCATGACTCAACCTGTAACTACTTGACAGATGACAAATAAAAACTACGCCATTAATAAAAATGGAACGATATATGCTTCGACAACGCATCAAAATTATTAAAATTCACTACAAAAATGGTAAAAATTTAGCGGTCACAGTTCGCAAACTAAAGCATTTTTGGTTCGTCGTGAAACACCTTCTTGGCCAGCAATTGCGAAACTGGTGGAAAAGTTTGAGCTGTTAGGACAAGTTAATGACGTGAAGAATCGAACTCGTGCACGTCGCGCAAGAACAACTAAGAATATTGCTGTTATAGCCCATGGTGTTGAGAAAAACCCAGGTTTGTCCATTTCTCGTCGATCTTTGGAATTGGGCATTCCACAAACGACATTACACCGTATTTTGCACAAAGACTTAGGTCTTAAGACTTTCAAAGTTCAGTTAACACAAGAACTCATGCCTACCGACCATCAACAACGTCGTGTCTTTGCCGATTGAATCCTTGGAATGATTCAAACTGATACGAAATTTCATCGAAAAACCATCTTGAGAAATGAGGCCCATTTTCTCCTCGGACCTACGTTAACAAGTAGAATTGTCGCATTTCGGGCTCTGAAAATCCAAGAATTATTGTTGAAAACCCAAGAATTATTGTTGAAAAGCCTCTCCATCCTCAACGTGTCATTGGCCCTTACTTTTTCGAAAATGACGCTGGAGTAACTGTTACGGTGAATGGATTGCGCTATCAAACGATGATTAATGATTTTGTATGGCCGGAATTGGAAGATATTGATGTGGAAGACGTTTATTTTCAACAAGACGGCGCTACGTGCCACACAAGTAACGATACCATCTCTCTTTTGCGTGAAAAGTTTCCTGATCGTGTGATTTCTCGAAGAGGCGATCACAATTGGCTACCGAGATCTTGATTTTTCTTTGAGGCTACGTAAAAGATAAGGTCTATGCCAATGGGTCACAATCAATTCAAGATCTCAAAGATGGAATTCGTGAAGTTATCGATTACATACAGATGCAAATGTGCGAATTGGTGATGGAAAATTTCATGAAAAGAATAAGATCCTGCAAGCGTAGCCATGGCGTCCATTTGGCTGATATTGTTTTCCATTATTAATGGCATACCCCCCTCTTTACAATTAAATAAATATCCACTAATTTCGCTTAAAAATACTCGTTTTTTACATATGAAAGCGAAACCTCTTATTGGAAGACCCGCTACAACATAATTGTTTTAAATTTAATTAAATGCTTCTATAAACTAAAAAGTAATAAGCAATTAATACATATTTGTCTTCATAATGTATATTTTTAGTTTTCGTCGTCCTTGGCCATTGTGTTAATACACCAAGTTCAAATCGAACATGGCATCTCCATAAAAAGTAGTAAAATTCTTCTGAATTCAATTTACCGTCCATTATCTCTCAAATTTCTTATAATTTTCGCTCACGAAAGGAATTAAATTCAACTTACACATTATAATATATATAATAAGATGTTACACGAACCGAAATTGTATCACAGTCATCGCCCTTAGTACGTACCACGTAGTAATGTCTTCTAGAACGAATTAGACCGGCAATGGATAATGATTCAAACTTCTTATACCAACACTCAGAAAAAACTATTAAGTATACTTAACGTCCGTGATTACTTTCTAATGAAGTTTAAATCTGCATGCGTTGTTTAAATTAGATCCAATACCATTACCACCCATTACCAAGCATCGAGAACCAAACCGCGTTTAATGATACTGATGTGTTTGTCGTTATTAAATAATTCCTTATAATGCGAGAAAAAAATATTAAATGATAGGGTACAGGTGAAATTTATTAGATTTTAATGGGTCACCATCACAATTACATATTCGGACGAGATCCGAGTACATTTTAAAACAGTAATAATCCAGAGCGTGTGAGTGCATGATAAAATGTAGGGGCAAGTGTTGTACAGTCTATTGATAAATTAGTGTCTCCCCCTGTCACGGTAAAGTACTAATACTACTTTCTAGGACAGTCAAAGTAATACATACTGAAATATGTTAAATTACAATGTACTTTATGTCAAGATAGATTTATTTTTCGATATTTATCTGATAATTACCTACGACACGTTTATTCACTTCCACAGGTGGGATAATTATGCAGATAGAAATAGAAGATATTGCTTATCGATAAAGAGGCGGGATTGAGATATACATCATAGGCGTGCATGATAGTAGGTACATAAAATAAAATAAATAGTAGTAGTAGTAGTAGTAATTTATAAAACGTGATGAAACACTGACGATTTTAAGCGATTTCCCGTGAAACCACAAAATGGATAGGATCTGTTAAATATTTGAACCAACGATTATTTACTATTAGAGTTAGTTTAGAAAACCAAGTGCGTCGTGAGGAAAAGTGTCTTTCATACAGAAAATGACTACTTCGTGAGGCTTCTTCGCGTCACTGACATAATGCAAGCTGTCTGATGTACCTTAGACGGATTTTTACCTCCTTCCAGTTTAAAAATTTCTGTTTTGTGAGCTTTCCTCGCGTCACCGACATAATGCAAGTTATCTGGTGTACCTTAGACCGATTATACCGCCTTCCAGTTTAAAAATTTCTGCTTTGTGAGGCTTCCTCGCGTCACTGACATAATGCAAGCTATCTGATGTACCTTAGCCCGATTGTACCTCCTTCCATTTTAAAAATTTCTGCTTTATAGAGGACCAATCGTCATGAACATAAACTTTACCATCCTAGATAGCACTTTACATATTTGTAATATGGCTTTTATCCAGCACAGGGTACTGACCAGTTGGAACTGCTGCAACGGTTTGAAGTCACCTCGCTAGAAGACAGACGCATTTCTATTGGTTTAATATTCTTATATAAACTTGTACATAATGACATCGATTGTCCTGCCCTCCTTCAGGAATTGAATTTTCACATTCCCCGATTGTCGGTTCGTTATCACGCGGCATTTTCCTGTCCACCCTCTAGAACAAATGTAATGTTAAAGTCGCCTCTATATGTAATGTGCAATAACTTACATATAATATATATATAATAAAATATTTTGTAAGGGAGATATACATAATGACTCCATTGGCGCCTTACTCAGACTAGCAGTTGAGGACTAGTGGGGGGAATTGCTGGGTTTTCACTTTTTCTTTTCTTGTTTTTGTACTTTTACATGTATTTTTTTTCTTTAGGCCGGAACTTATATGTAAAGAATTATTATATTTACTTATTACTAGGAAATTTTATATTTACTTTTAGTTCTTCTTGAACATTTGTGTATATATGTAATCGATGTCCTGTTAATGGAAGAAATTCTGTTGGGCAAATATAAATAAATAAATAAATAAATAAATAAATAAACAAATATGTATAACACGTATTAAATTGTTGCTGAAAAAATTATTGATGCTATTTTTGAAAATACGTCCTTATCTAATTTTAAAGCTTGAGTTATAATTATTTACTTTATTAGTACTATTACTAATTTTGAAATTTTTATTTTAGAAAACTCATAGAAGTATTTAGAGTAGATAAATTTTTATTGTATAGAACTGCGTAAATAATTTTTTTATAAACTTTCATATGAATACTCTTCTGGGCTTCCGAGCTGTAACCGCGTCACTGGTATAACTGCCGACAGTTTCAGTACAACAACAGTAGCAGTAGTTGGGCCCTGAAGATGTCCCATACGAGTGAGTACGAAACGTCGGCAGTTATACCAGTGACGCGGTTCCAGCCCGGAAGCCCAGAAAAAGATAGTATGGACCACGACCGCGGAAGTCTACGTACCAGATTCCATATCAATATTCGATGACGGAATCATTACGTTCAATGATGCATGGCTCCATTATTTCATATTCCTAATCCATCAACGAATACATCTGACAAAAGAACTGCTGACCATAGGAACGCTGTTTGTACTATACAGAACGATGCAGAAGATTTTATTTAAATTAAAATTGAATTTGATGGAGCCTGTGGTTGATTAACTTAATCACTAATGTTGATATTTAACCCCTTTCCACATTAACTTTTGTAATTCTGTATACGCATTTCGACAACTAAGTTGTCATCATCAACAGATAATTGCAAAGTGTAGCACCTGGTAAACCGCGGCGAAAAACACCTGTACGAAAGCAGACTCCGTACGTGTACATCTTGGTTTTCAACGGTTTAGATCGCGTACGGAGTCTGTTTTCGTACTGGTGTTTTTTGCCTTGGTTTACTAGGTGCGACACTTTGCAATTATCTGCTGATGATGACAACTTAGTTGTCGAAATGCGTGTACAGAATTACAAAAGTTAATGTGGAAAGGGGTTATATATCAACCTTAGTGATTAAATTAAAATGTTTCATTTATCGTACCATGGAAAATAACGAGTATATATTCGATAAACGTAAAGAGAAATACGTGTTTATTATAAAATGAATAAGGTTTTCAAGTAAGAATAAAACGTCTCAAAAGACTAGTTATTATGGCATTATAAATTAAAACGCGTTGAAAATCTCGGGATTATATAAATATTTTAAACAATGTAACAGCAAAACAATACAAAATGTAGAGGTAAAATACACAGCGAAACAGTGCTTGATACTACTTACATATACACATACATATATGTACCACTCATGCAGGAACATTCTCTCTAAATCGTTCATGTTGTTGAAGCAGTGAATTAGGAATTTAGAAGAACAAACATACTATACACACTTACAATAACGAAATGATGTTAGTTTACCATGAAAGGAGAACGGAATGCTTACTTTCATAACATTGCCAGTGTAACACAGTTATAATATTTTGATATTAGATAATTTATGCAGCCAAGTCTCTCTTGAAATGTTTACAGTATGTAGTTACTGTTGATTAAATGATAATTAACGTTAAAATTATACATTAATTAAATGCATAGTCTAAATAAGATAAGTACACAGCGGATTTTGATTTCTTGGTAATTTATATCAATTATTAATTTTTTTATGAATGAAGTTATTGATTATACTACTGTAAGAATGCGCCATAAAGTCAAATAGTGTAATAAGTATGTACAAGGGTCGTCCCATAAGTACCCGGCCTGACCTACAGATCGCGGTAGTTTGAAAAATATTACTGTATTAGGAAGTACAAAATCTATAAAGCATATGTTTCAAGTTTGAGGACGGCACGTTATTTGGTATTTGTTTGGCTGCCATCAATAGCGAACGTTTTCGGTGAATTTGTAAAAATGGAGAAAATTGATCATCCTTACGTGATACAAAGGGTACTAGGACGGTTTTGCAATACAGCTTTGTTTATTTAATTTTCTCAAAGTAATTTTCTCTACACTCAATACACCGCCCCATCCTCCGAAACTAATCATTAAACCAGTTCTGCCAAGTTTCAGGGAGTAAAGTACACTCGTTGTCCCAAGCCCGCAGAAGGTCCTCATCACTGGAAAACCGCCTCCCTTTTAGCTTCATTTTCACATGCGGGAACAGTGCAAAGTCGCAGGGAGCAAGATCTGGACTGTATGGAGGGTGTTCGAGAAGTTTCAACCCTGTCGTGGTCAAATATTCGGTGCAGGCTTTGACGCGGTGAGATGGAGCATTATTGTGATGGGGAAACCAGGTGTCCATTCTTGACTTTGGCCGCAGGTTCCTCATAGATCCAATGACTTTAGGCAGGCATTGTTCAGTATACCACTTAGCTGTGACTGTCTTCTGTGTGTTCAAAACGACGCGTTCCACAATTCCATTCGATTTGAAAAATACAGCTATCATTTTCTTCTTTACCCATCGGGATTTTTTAACAATTACGGGTGTGTCCTCATCATCAAAGACCCACACTTTGTTTTGAGCTTTGGTCGGCACATCGTAATAGTACAGCCAAGTCTCGTCACCTGTCACGATGTCGTTCACATACCGAGATTGTCCCTTGTTAAAATTTTTTAGCATCTCTCGGCACCAAGTCACACGTCGTGTCATCCGCTTTTCAGTCTGTCGATGCGACACCTAGGGAATACAAAGTTTATACACGTGCAAATGAGAATGTAGAATCGAACGAATTGCTGGTGCATTTAGGCCTCTATCTGTTGGTAGGTCACTCGCCTGTCCTCGCCCAACATTTTCCTCACTGTAGTAACGTTTTCCTCCGTAACTGACGTTCGTGGCCTCCCCGGCCTCTCAGTGTCCTCCACAGTTAAATTTCCATTGGAATTCTCTATACCACCTGAATATCGTTGTGCGATGTGGACAAATATCACTTAAATTAAGAGTCATTTCTTCGAAGCACTGGTCTATATTTAAGCCACGCACAAAATTATATCGCAAAGCTGCCCTTATCTCATTTCATGACCACGATGCCATCGCAAGCACTTTACACTCTCACTGCTAATGAATAAGTGAATCCATCGACATGGCGCGGCAACTACTATGCACCTATGAATATGTCTCAAAATGCAGCAACAAGCACCTTCCTACGATTCATTGTTGCGTCATATTGCAAAACTTTCCTAGTACCCTTTGTACAATACTTTTATTTGAAAGACCTCAGCCCAATCGATATAAAAGCTGAACCCGATTATATTCTGCGTGTGTCTGCTCCTTCGTTTACAACAGTGCAATATTAGGTAGCAGAGTTTAAACGAGGCCGTTCGAGCTGTCAAGACGAGCATCACAGTGGTCGACCAAATGAGGTAACGACTCCAGAAATAGTGAAGAAAATCCCCAAAGTGGCACTAGATGAGCGTCGACTGAAAGTGCGCGAGCTAGCAGATATAGTAGGTATTTCAAAATGTACGGTACATCGCATATTATCTAAAAATTTTGACAAGAGAACGCTGTGTACAAGACAGCGTTTGCTCATACTCTAGCAAAAACCGTGTCGTGAAGATGTTTCAATTGAGTGTTTAGCGAAGTTTCACAGCAACAAAGCAAAATTTTTGCGCCGTTTCTTAACCATGTATGAAACTTAGGCCAATCACTTGACACCCGAGACAAAAGAACAATCAAAAGGAAGAACCGGCTACAAAGAAGGCGATGGCTGTTTCATCTGCAGGCGAGTTCATGGCGTCGACTTTTTGGGATGCGCGTGGAATAATATTCATTGACTATCTTGAAAAAAAAATTCCTTCTGTCAACAACACCTGTAATGAAGTAACAATCGAAACAGTGAACTGAGGCACTCGTAAGTACTCTGAAGAAGGTAAAGTCAATATACTCAGCCGGAAAGCTTATGGTTAGTCTTTTGGGACTGCAATGGGATTCTTATTATCGATCATCTTCAAAAAAATAAAATAACAGACGAATATTATGTGTCCATTCATGATCCCATACAACACCCCTCTGAGATCTTCACTTAAAGAAGCTACTACTGCATTTTGTTAGAATAATGTATGTGTTCGCACTTCGACTGTTTCGATAGCAAAATTCATGAACCACATTTCGAAGTGCTTCCACATCTAGCTTATTCGTCAGGCTTGGCCCTTCAGATCAGACTTCTTTCTTTTAGGTCAAATGAGGAAGTAATTATTCAAACCAACACATATTTTGAACTGTTTGATGAAAGCTTAATATTTTTAAATTAAAAGGCTTGAATATCTATACACAAAATGTAATAACTAATGAGTTCAAGGAAAATACGTTGGAAGATAAGATAATGGTCTGCTAAAAAGTGTGTTTTCCTATCTATGCTCACTAATTACTAATCCGCCTTCGTATATTCGAGAACTATGCGGAAATGAGGCAGTCTTAGCTATTCAAGTAAAACGAAAACTTTGCCTAAGTGTACTTGACAGTAATTGCGTTGATTAATGTAAACAGCTTATCTACTAATACCAGTAGAATATTTATTTTAAATGTACTGCTTATGTATATTATTTTTAATTATATTCTAGTGCTCCTAATTACGGTGAATTACATTAAATCACGGATATATCATTTCTTTAAATTCATCATCACGTAATTATATATAAATACACTTACACATAGTTTTGCAATTTTCCTAGAATTGTTTTACGTTAAAACTGTGCAGTCGCCTAAAAATATAATTTTTAAGAGAATAGAAATAATATTTTATATCAAAGATTATCAATTTTAAATGTATAGGGCAAGTATCTACAGAGTGTAAGCGAAATACGCCGACATATTTTAACATGTATAGCTGTAATAAATAATATAATAATAATAAAATTCTTATGCACGAAAGCTCTATCACGAACGAGATTAAAAAAAATTATTTAATAAATATGCATGGCTCAACCCGACTCTGCGAAATTTAGTATTTCTTTATAACTGCAGTGCTACCCCTACTGAAGCGTAGTGGTGGGAGTTGTAGATGCAATGATGCATACCCTAAGACAAATTAGTCTGTTGTCAACTTCTATGAAGTATGGAATATTTAAGTCACGAATTAACAGATATTTCAGAATTAACAACAAAATTAAATAACATTTAATTCTGTTATCTATTATATATAAATAATCATTAGATTAATTAGGAAGACTAACTTAAAGACGACAATCCGTGAAACCACTTGTTTGTCACCTCAAACAATTTATATGCTTACTTAAATCAGAAAACCGGGATTTATGTAATAAACTGCCGACATTGTGACAAAAAATATATCGGTCAAACGAAATATAAAGCGTTATATATACGAGGTTCGTCAAATTTGAGATAAATGCTTATTATATCAGGGATTAAATTAATTCTTCTCATGTGTTTTTGAAACATGATAATATATATCCGGTGAATACGGTGAATGGTTGATTGTTAAAATACCATTTGTAGTTAGAAAATCAGAAATAAGCGTTGAGCGATGAGATGGTGCATTGTCATGTAATAAGCACCAGCTACCATTTTCATGTAATAAGGGTGCACACGACGAATACGCGCCAAAAGACGCTTCATAACACCAATATAATATAGCATTTACTGTTTGACTAGTTGGTACAAACTCTTCGTACACTATCATAAAAGCAAATCAACATTGTCTTCACTTTTGACTTCTCCAAACGGCTTTTTTTCAGTCTTTCTTCGTTTGGATGCTCCCATTCAGAGCTTTGATGCTTAGTCTCCGAATTATACTGAAAACACCACATCTCATCGCCACTATAGGACACCTGAACTTTTCGCCTTTTTTGAGTCTTCGATCAAGTCTGTACAATGATGATTTCAATTAACTTGTGCGGTGCAAACCTTTAATTCCATTCCCACACATCGCAATGAGTTTCGGCTCATTTCTGGACAATTCACGCACAAGTTCGATGTTACTTTCCGTAACCACAGATTTTTTGCACCAGGATGTTCGTCATTATTTACCTCCGTACCGTCTTTAAATCGTTTATACCACCCATACACACTCGTGCGTGATAAACACGCATCACCATATACTTGTTTCAGCAAATTAAACGTTTCAGTAAACGATTTACCGAATTTAAAATAGAACTTGATATTTACTCTTTGTTCAAAATTCATTTTTCGACCAATGCCAAATACTCACTGTTATTTTATGCGCAATTTCTCTGCTTCGAACGAAGCAAATGTTACGATATTTTGACATAACATTGTTCTGTTTTCTCTGCCACAGACTGTGAAGATTACGTGTTTTAGAATTTATGTGACTAGAACTTCTTAATACTCACTATAACATAGCAGGTATAACACGTAAGCGAAACCATTCAATTATTTTCATGTTTTTTAGTTTAGTAAGTTTTACTGAACCACATATCTCCCCAAGAAACTCTCCAACGAATTCAGGGGAGTATTTGAATCTATACATATGAACATATTACTTATTACGAAAAAAAAAATGGATCCTTATATGGCAATCCGTTTTATAATTTTAATCCAATGCATCATATACAAAGGTCCTTAAATGGAAATTTAAGTATTCTTGCATATGATAAAATCCAGACATAACGGTCCTATAGTCAAACAGTTACGTACATAAAATACATTTGCATTTTATACCTCCGAATAAATATAAGCAATCGTAATATTCGTACCAACCTAACTACAAATGTACAGGAGTAGATATACTAACAAACTGTTCTAATTAGAAATATAATTTAAATCTTGCACGGTAGATAATTTACCACGGATCATTGATTTAGTTGCAGTAGTTGTGTAAATTAGGAAATATGAACGTTCAAGATAAATATCGAGTAGAACTCGATAAAAACATAGATAATTAGAATCACTCATGTATATACAATATATACTTATAAGAACGATTTATATACGAACCTGGATTAGTTTTTATAATAAAATAACTTTTTCAAATGCTGAGATACGAATATTAACAAGAAATTAAAGATATAAGTTGTCTATATATTAAAATCGAAAAGGTAAAAAAATTATTACAAGAATATTTGTATAATAAATACGTATTTCGACAATTAGATTGTCATCTTCGGTAGGACATAAGTTGACATTTACATGCGAAAAATAATATCTGCCAAATGGCCTCCTCTTGCAGCTCCACAAACGTCCACTCTTTTGTTAAAATTTTCAACTACATTTTGATATAATTGAGGCTCTATCTCACCAATGACACGAATAATTTCATTTTTCAAAGCAGGAATTGATTGTGTGTTGTTTTTATAAACCTGACTTTTCACATAACCCCAAGGAAAATAGTCTAACGGTGTCAAAACACATGATCTTGGTGGCCAATTAACATCACCGTTTCTTGAGACTACACGTCCAGGAAATTTTTCACTCAATAAATCAATTGATTCGTGTGCAAAGTGAGGTTTGGCGCCATCCCGTTGAAACCACATGTCCTCTAGATCAATGTTCATTAATTCAGGCCACAAAAATTCGGTTATCATCCGACAATATCGATCACCATTGGCAGTTACAGCTTCACCAGCAGCATTTTCAAAGAAGTGAGGTCCAATTACACCACCTGACCATAATGCACACCAAACAGTAACTCGTTTAGGATGCATAGGTTTCTCATAATTAATTCGTGGATTTTCCTCACCCCCGATACGGCAATTTTGTTTATTAACATAGCCACCAAGTTCAAAATGTGCCTCATCAGAAAACATTACTTTTTGAGAAAAATCAGCTTATTCATTGATGAAATTGACAAATAAACGACATTTTAAATTATCTAATGGCTTTAGTTCCTGTGTTATTTGAACCTTATTTGCCTGCAGAGCTAAATCCTTGTGTAAAATACGTCCAAGTTGTTGTGAACGTCGTCTAATGAACATTTCAGGATCTTCAGCAACACTTTCACGAACCAAACCAATATTTTCTTGTGAACGACCACTACGACTGTATTTTTCACTTTTTTGATCCCCCACGGAACCGCTCTCTTGAAATTTTTTAATAATTCGGCCAATAGTGCTTTCAGATGGACAATTATGCAAACCATAAAATTCACGTAATTTTCTAAAAACTCTTTTCACGGAACGCTGATTTTCATCCAATAATTCAACAATTTGAACGCGTTGTTGTACCGTGCACGAAGCCATTTTTATAAATGTCATACATCACACTTTTTAAATGCCCACATACCCAGACAAATTCAGTGCGCCATCTATATTTTATTTATTCTTAAAGAAACCGCGCAATTTGAAACATCCTTTATACATATACTATCAATCAACCAACACGGCTTACTAACTCTATGGATAATGTATGCGTAACTCTTTTCAAAATTATAGAAGTTTTGTTGTTTATAATAGCGTGTCTGATGCGGTCCAAAAGTTAATATTAAAACTAAATTCTGAATATAACTCTGATATTTAGAATTTAATTAATTTATATAAGTCACTATAAACTATTTTAAACAACTACTAAGTAATAAAAATTGGGCACAGGTATTTGAGAATAATAATGTTAGGACCCAATACAAGAGTTTTATAAAAACAATACATTATTATTTTTATGTAATTAGCGAATTTTTAATTATGAGAGATGTTGAAACAAATACATACAAATATTCTCTGATGGTATAGTATTTCTGAAACAAATGCACTTGCATACTATATTTCTGATACGGCTTATATGTTTTCTTATTTTAGTTTGGTGACTAAGGGTATATATGTCTGAGAGGAACATTATCAGTGAAAGGCATACCATCTGGGGAATGCAGTAGTTTTTAGTTCTTCAGTATGTGATTTGCACAACTTACACGGATTACATTGTTGCGTTGGTTTTCACGTAATATTGGTTCCTTAGGATATCTTTTGTCTTCACATTCAGTACACAATTTTTTCGAAAGCTTAGAAACACTAATTGCTATAACGAGGCATTAAATATATCCGACGCGAAGAGGTCCAGTAGTTATGTAATAATGATTGTTATTGAAGCTATTCAGTAGCAACTTCCGGCCATTTACTATTATCGATTTTCTATATCTGAGAACTTAATAGTGTTTGCTATTGAAAGTCTTTAGAGAGATTTTCTTTTCTTAGCTACATAATATCAGGTTGATGTATAACTTCGAAGTGTCTTTGGTTTCAAGAATAAGAATGCTTTGAAAAGCAATTGCTAGGCATATGACAAACTTATTTAATGCCATATTATTATTTAATGCATAGCGTTTGAATTTTTTGCAAAGATTGTTTCATTTATTGACAGAAAAAAATGAAATTTCGAGTAGAGAGAAACGAGTATTTCCGACATATTTATTCGATTTTTACGTAGGAGTTAATGTATTGGAGGTTGCTAGAAACATTTGTGCCATTTACAGAGAAAGAGTATTCGAGGAGAATACAGTACGGAAATGATTTTCTTGATTTAAAGAGAATCATTTTGACATAAATAATTATCGTCTTTCGGGAAGACCATTGAACTTCAACGAAGATCATCTGAACGCTTTAATTCATTCATATTCTATGACAACCAAGTTCGGAATTGGGAACTATAATGGTTGGTAACCAATCGACCATAACACGATATTTGTATTCAATGAGCAAAGTTCAAAAACCCACTTTTTGATGGCCGTATGTTTTGAGCGAATACAAAAATCAGTGTATCAACATTTGTGTCTCTTTGCTAGCTCGTTACCGTTTAACTTGCCATCAACATCAACCGCTTTTTTTCCACATTATTACTGGCAACAAAAAATAGTGACTTTATGTAAGACATCAATAACAGAACAGAATGGCTTAGCCTTAAAAAAAAAAGCCTAATTTCTGCCGAGAAATGTAACAATCACTACTGAGCTTTAGTGTCAACAAGTGTGTTGGCTTGAAAAGAAGAAGGCCGGGGAGACACCATCAAGCCATTTTGAAACACGACAACATTCGCCCTCATACCTTTAATAATTCAAAAGAAGCTATTCAAGAACTCAGTTGGAAAGTCATTCCGCATTCGCCTTTATCTCTTGATCTAGTTCCGTCATCTTCTGTTTCTCTCTCTAGCGAACAACTTTCGAGGAATCTCTTTAAGGACGATGTGGCACTTCATAATTAGCTTGACGTCTTCCTCACATCCAAACCACCGAATTTCTTCAAGCGCGGAATCGAATAATTACCAGATCGTTGGCTGACAATCGTAAATAATAGAGGAGAATATATTCTTGATTACCTCATGTATTCAATTCTTAAAGAATTAATACATTTTGAGTTCAATAATAAGAACGCTACGAACTTATATATCAACATGATAGTGTCGATTTGCTACACATTTTCCTAACGGATCGTTAGACGTTTTACGGCTTAAAATTAACGCTTCCAATCATGTAGTGACCGACACGTTTGTCCAAAAAGAAGAAGCTCGTGTGTTTGAATTTCTTTCGCAGAATGAAGAATTTTTATAATAAAATTCCGCGCATAATTAATTTTAAAATATATAAACTTCAGCGACGACGATATTTTACAATTAAGTCCCCTTTCCATTTTCGCGGAAGAATCTCTTCGCGAAGAATGCCGTTACAATTCTGTTTTTCTGTTACTTACATCCACATTTTTTTAGTTAATTATAAAAGAAACAAAGTATTACTTCGACGTATGTACGTATACTTAATTTGCTGCTGTGCTGCTTTACATTTACTATCATCTCCCATTACCGACAACATTAGCATACTTGAACGCGACTAATTTTTTCAGAAGTCGAAGCCTGATCGGAAGAGAAGAAATAATAGTAGCTCATTACACGCAGTCAAGTCGTAAACTACATAAAATCCCGCATAGATAGGTAGTCAAGGGATTATTAAAGCGGAGCGAGAACAGAATAGGATTAAAATTGCTCGTGTATACGGAGTGTTTGTAAATTCGTGGATTATCTCTACGTATCCGTTCTTTTAAGATGATAAATATCAGGAAACGATGATGAGTAAATATAAAAGTGAATATATCAATAGAAGGACGAAGAACAAAAATTGAATCTCTTTCTTCTACATTGGTTAGCAACATTAACCTTAAACATGGTATTCTTTTCTTGTGGCAATTAAATTGCAAATAACTTATAAATATTTAACTTTTATCCCCTTCAACATACACTCCCCTCTTATCTATGCACCTCTATACACGTGTCTTCCATTTCGCAAAGCAATGCTGTAGTCATCAGTTGTCAACCTCTTCAACAACTCTGCCATTTTTGCTTTTACGTGTACAACTTTTCACTTTTGGGAACAGGTAGAAATCACACGGTGCGAGATCAGGTGAATACGGAGGATGATCAAGTAGAGTAATGCGCTTGTCCGCTAGCTAAAAACTGCTTCGCAGACAGGGCATTGTGAGCTGGTGCGTTGTCGTGGTGCAGAATCCACGAGTCGTTCTTCCACAAATCTGGTCTTTTCCTCCTTACTCTTTCCCTCAGCTTGATTAGGACTTTTTTGCAGTGTTTCTGATTAACGGTTTGAACCTCAGGCACCCAGTCATGGTATCACCCCTGAAATCGAGAAAAAACGATAAGCGTTGCCTTCAATTTCGACTTCTTTATTCGTGCTTTTTTCTGTCTTGGCTATCCGACGGCCATCCAGTGCAACGATTGACGCTTTGTTTCTGACTCATACTGTAAAATCCCAGTTTCATCATATGTGATGATTTTTGTGAACAAATCTGGTTCTTCTATGAGTCGTTCTATGATGCCAGAGCAAATGTTCATGCGTTTGTCCTTTTGTTCCCGAGTGAGGTTTTTCAGCACGATTTTTTCACAAGCTTGTGTCATGTTTAATTCATCATGCAAAATGTGTCTTACTGTTTCTTTGTTAACGTTTACCATATCGGCAATTATTCGAATTCTCAGACTCAATTTCATTAATTTTGTGAACGTTCCCTTCAGTTCTTGCTGACACCAGGACGTTCATCATCTTCGACCTCTTCCCGTTTGTATTACTCAAAAACTCACGTACGTGACATAACATTATCACCAAACACTTCCTTTAACATCTGTAAACATTCTGTTGACGATTTTTTAAATGTGGCAAGGAATTTCAGGTTAATTCGCTGCTCGATTTTTATGTCAAACATTATCACGGCACTACTAAGTAACAGTGTCCTCTACAATTAAAGCTTAAAAATAAACTAGAGCAGACAGAGACGCGGAACTACGAGTTGTTGCTTGGGAAGTATCAAGGTCAATAACATTCCAATTACAGCCTCGCCCGATACGGTTGCCCGTTGGAAGGCTGCAGTCTCGTTATTTATTTATTTATATTTTGCCCAACAGAATTTTTTCCATTGATAGGACAAAATCAATTACACATATACACAAATGTTCAAGAAGAGCAAAAAGAAAATGTAAAATTTCCTAAATAATAACTAAACACAATAGTTCTTTACATGTAAGTATCTGACGAAAGAAAAAAATTCATGTAGAAGTACAGAAACAAACAGAGAAAAAATGAAAACTTAGCAATTCCCCCTACTTGTCCTCAATTTCTAGTCCGAGTAATGCTACCATGGAGTCATTATGAATGTCTCCCGCAAAAAATATTTTATTAAAATGACTACACATTACATATAGAGACGACTTTAATATTACATTAGTTCTAGAAAGTGGGCGGGAAAATGTAGTGTGATAACAAACCGACAATCGAGGAATGTGAAAATTCAATTCTTGAAGGAGGGAAGGACAATCGACGTTATTATGTATAAGTTTATATAAAAGTATTAAACCAGTATAAGCGTCTGTTTAATTTTATATATGTACAAAGAAAGGTAGTAATTTTTCTAATAAACGTTTATAAATGTTAAACTCATACAAACAGCAATTGTTAGATGAGTTTATTGATTGGCTGCCAAACTAGTAGAAGGAGGGAAGGACAATCGACGTCATTATGTATAAGTTTATATAAAAGTATTAAACCAGTATAAGCGTCTGTTTAATTTTATGTATGTACAAAGAAAGGTAGTAATTTTTCTAATAAACGTTTATAAATGTTAAACTCATACAAACAGCAATTGTGAGATGAGTTTATTGATTGGCTGCCAAACTAGTTTAAAATCGAAAGCAAAAACAGCATATTTTAGGAAAAAAACAGTACTCTTGCAAACCAAATAATTGATGCGAAATTCTGATTTTACTTTTTAAACTTTGGGTACAATTTTTAAGAATAAAACAAGTGAAATGTCTTCAACTTCACACACTTGTGATTCCATATTGAAATGCCTTTTTGTATAGAGACTTTGCATAGCTTTACGCGTAACAAATAGAAAAAGCTTTGATGAAAAGAAAATATCGCTATAGATAAAGAAGTAGACATCCTGTATAAGTGCACTGTTTCTTAACCTCCTTGGGAAGCAAAAGTGAAAAATAAAAAGAAGATACATGAACGGTAGCACTTGCAATCTCCACGCTATTACATCTGGAACGGCGTACTTATTACAGTTATTCAATTTCTGGAAGGATATTCATTTTAAAGTAGCCGAGTGATTGCTGTTATCGGCGCAATCGAGCGCGGTCGACGATAATCAGCGATGCTTACTGATTTTTTCCGCGGCCGCGTGATGGCCGCCTCTCTCATGCTCGGACTTGATTCTCTCGCGTAATCGAAACGCCCAAGTTATTAAACGCCCCCCATATACGCGGGAGCGATGAACGTGCTACCGGGTATCTAATGGTCGGAAAATCGACATCCACAGATTAAATTGCGAATATTTTTATTTTGAGAGAGTTCTTTTGTGTAATTACACTTTAAGTTGTTTGTAATGAAAATTGAGAAAATTTAGATTTAGTTTAAATATAATTTCAAATGATTAATTTACGCGTTAATACTGTAAATAAAGCGTTTCTGTATTTCTTATGAACTCGTGAAATCCGTAGTTTTGAAATGCAATTTCTCTACACTAGAATTGAAAAATAAAACAAAAGAGGAACAATTAAAACATCTATACTTTTGAACAACTTTCATCTGATGAATTATTTCGATGAGACGGTTTTATATTAATAATGTTCCGTTCCGGTATTACTTCTATTATTTTTTATAATCCCTTAGTAGTTTTATTACTGTATTGTTACTTTACTCTTAGTGTTTTTGTAGATATTCGTAATTTAGGCAATTTCCTCGGCTTAACGTGTATCAGCCGTGGTATTCATTAATATAATAATACAATATATCATAATTCTTCAGCAGAATGTCGTAGTTTAGTAAAATCTGAAATCTTCCTTTGTATTCCAACCATTGTATTAGGCCATTCGGTTTATATTGATTGAAACCATAATAACATGTGAGGTGTGGTTTCGATAATTCAAAAGTGGTGATTTCGATGTACAAGACAAAGAAAGTTCTGGTAGACCGAAAAAGTTTGAAGATGCGAAACTGCAAGAGTTATTGGATGAAGACCCAACCCAAACTCAAAAACAATTGGCAGAAGCATTAAATGTGGCCCAACAAACGACTAGCGACCGATTACGAGCAATGGGGAAAATCCAAAAGATGGAAAAACGGGTGCCACATAAATTTGAGGACAGGCAAATGGAAAATCGAAAAATCGCCTGTAAAATGCCGCTTCAAAGGTATGGTCGGAAGTCATTTCTGCATCGAGTAGTAATGGGTAATGAAAAATGGATTTATTTCTATCAACTTAAGCGCAAAAAATAAAGGTTATTGCCTGGTGAAGCCGGCCTATCGACTCCAAGGTCAAATCGTTTTGGTCGCAAGACAATACTCTGTGTTTGATGGGACGAGAGTGGCGTGGTGTATTATAAACTATTGAAACCTGGTGAAACAGTTAATACTGATCACTCCGATAACAAATTATCAATTTGAACCATGCAGTGATAGAAAAACGTCGGAAATGGGTCCGAAGACACGGTCAAGTGATTTTACAGCACGATAACGCGCCGTTTTATACAGCAAAACCGGTCAAGGAAACTTTGAAAACACTTGGGTGAGACATAACATCGCACCCGCCGTACTCTCCAGACCTTGTCCCGTCCGACTATCACCTTTTCGCATCAATGGGACACGTGCTTGCAGAGCAGTACTTCGCCAATTTATAAGAAGTTAGAAAATGGCTCGTTGAATGGTTTAGCTCGAAGGACAAACAGTTTTCTTGGGATGGCACCCATAAATTGGCTGAAAGATGGGCAAGATGCGTAGAATCAAATGACCAATACTTTGCATAAATAAATTTTTCTATTTTCTTGGAAATTATGTAGCTTTTTTACGAGAAAAACTGGCAATGACTTTCCGGCATACCTGATAAGATATTAGTTTACCAAAAGAGTGTTGTAATACCCATTGAAAATAACAACATTGCTTGTTGAATTGTAGCTCACAATCACGAACCCTTTTCTAGAGAAGAAATTGAAGTAATTTTATTAATTAAAATTAAAATTATGCATGTTAACACAATGGGTTTATACATTGTGTTAACATGAATAATTTTAGAACTATTCGGAAAATTAATTCAACGCGGAAGAATGAAGTTTAGAAAAAAATCATGTATCCAAAGGAGAACACTTTCATCTGATGAATTATTTTTTCGATGAGACGGTTTTATATTAAAAATGTTCCGTTCCGGTATTACTTCTATTATTTTTTATAATCCCTTAGTAGTTTTATTACAGTACTGTTACTTTACTCTTGCTATTTTTGCAGATATTCGTAATTTAGGCAATTTCCTCGTCTTAAAAACGTGTATCAGCCGTGGTATCCATTTAATATAATAATATATCATAATTCTTCAGAAGAATGTCGCAGTTTAGTAAAATCTGAAATCTTCTTTTGTATTCCAACCATTGTATTAAGCCCTACGGTGTATGGTGATTGAAACAGGGCTACAAATACCTCTAGAATCGAATCTATACCTAGACTGTGATGAACAAAGCAAATTGGGTTGAATTCTGCAAAGAACTTGACTCTTGCATTCACTTTGTAACACCTGAAATAGAAAACTATTATTACTTTGTGGGTTTGTTACAGGATATAGCAAAGAACTGTTCCCTGTAGGTATCGCAGTGACTGTATCCAGGGATTAACTGAGGAGAACCAGTCATTATACATGGAATTTCAGGAGTTGGGGGATCAGGAGATTGATGATAACTTGCTACATACACTTAACTCGACTACACTGAACAAATGGGCACTGACAGTGAAAGACTTATTCTTCATCCATCGAATCGTAAGGCATGGGAATTATTCCGCAGACTAAGGTCTCCAAAAAGAATAGTACTCGTAACCCTGATAGGACCGATGTAACTTTAAATAAAATTGCCAGAAGAGTAGTTAGTGTACCTCGTGCATCATCGGACAAAACATAGCAAAGAACTGTTCCCCATAGGTATTGCAGAGACTGTATCTCGGGATTGACTGAGGAGAACTAGCGATTATACATGGAATTTGAGGAGTCGATAGATGTGGAGATTGATGATAACTTGCTGCATATATTTAACTCAACTAGAATGAACAAATGGGCATTGACAATCAAACACCTTGACTTCATCCATCGAATCGTAAGGCGTGGGAATTATTCCGTAAACTAGGGGCTCCAACGGAGACAAGAACCTTGATAGGACAGACATTCCTGAAATAAAATTAAACAGAATAGTTAGGGTTCCTTGTGCATCTTCGGACAAAACACATACCAAAATAATAAAACAAGAACTAAAACCTTATATTAACTGATCTGATAACGCCGAATTCCCACGCCCTTTATTGTAAATGAGATTAATGTTGTAGGTCGAGTTACTCGTAAATAGTGGCGAGAGGATACGAAAGTGGCTTGCCGAGTTCCTTGCGACATCCTTGAATGAGGAATGTTACCGCCAAAATTCAGAAGAATAAAATAATATCAATACTAAAGCTCGGTTATTGATTTACGAGGATGATCCCATAACTACCCGCCCTGACCTAGAGATGACGATAGTTGTTTGAAAAATATCACTGTATTAGAATGTACATAATCTATAAAGCATATGTTTCAAGTTTGAAGATACCACGTTGTTTGGTATTTGTTTGGTAGCCATCAATAGTGAACGATTTCAGCGAATTTGTAAAAATGGAGAAAATTGTTCATCGTTACGTGATACAATACTTTCACTTGAAAGGCCTCAACCCAACCGATATAAAAGCTGAATAGGATTCTACTCTGGGTGAGTCCGCTCCGTCGCTTACAACAGTGAAATATTGGGTAGCAGAGTTTAAACGAGACCGTACGAGCTGCCAAGACGAGCATCGCAGTGGTCGACCGAATGAGGTGACGATTCCAGAAATTGTGAAGAAAATCCACAAAGTGGTACTAGATGATCGTCGACTGATAGTGCGCGAGCTAGCAGACATAGTAGGCATTTCAAAAAGTGCGGTACATCGCATATTATCTGAAACTTTGGATATGAGAAAGCTGTGTGTAAGATGAGTGCCGCGTTTGCTCACACTCAAGCAAAAACAGTATCGTGAAAATGTCTCAATTGAGTGTTTAGCGAAGTTTCACAGCAACAAAGGTGAATTTCTGCGCCGTTTCATAACCATGGATGAAACATGGGTCCATCACTTCGCACCCGAGTCAAAAGAACAATCAAAACAATGGACTCAAAAGGGAGAACCGGCTCCAAAGAAGGCGAAGACCATTTCATCTGCAGGCAAGATCATGGCATCGGTTTTTTTGGGATGCGCGTGGAATAATTTTCATTGACCGTCTTGAAAAAGGAAAAACTATCAACGGCGAGTATTATGCGAACTTATTGCAACGTTTGAGCGAAGAAATCAAGCAAAAACGGTCACATTTGGCTAAGAAGAAAGTGCTCTTCCATCAAAACAATGCACTAGCTCACAAATCCGTTATTGCAATGGCCGAAATTAATGAATTAAAGTTTGAATTGCTACCTTAGGCACCCTATTCTCCAGATTTAGCCCCCTCGGATTATTTTCTGTTCCCAAACTTGAAAAAAATGGCTCAGTGGTCAAAGATTTGCCAACGATGGGGAAGTGATGTCAGCAATTAATGTCTATTTTGAGGAGCAAGACAGTTGTTATTATTATTATGATTACTATGATCAACAATAATCGTTGGAATACCATTTGCGTATCTAATTTTCTTTTTTATATCCTTCTTTATTTTCGAAACTGCAAAGGTTCTCTATAGTCAGCAAATACCTCCCTCTGGTGGGCTGTCTCGTCGTTCTTCAAATAAAATTCCTTGAATTCATCTGGTACGTAGACTTCCGCAGTCGTGGTCCCTGCTATCTGCTTCTGGGCTTCCAGGCTGGAACCGCGTCACTAATGTATCTGCCGACGTTTCGTACCCATTTGTATGGGACATCTTCAGTGCAGTAGTTCAGCCGTGAAGATGTCCCATACAAATGGATACGAAGCGTCAGCAGATATACTAGTGACGCGGTTCCAGCCCGGAAGCCCAGAAGCAGATATCCTTGAATTAATTATTAGATTTTAGTTTGTTCTTATTTTTATAAACTGGTTTGGAAAACTAATTCTAATAAGACCCGTTTTTTTTTACGGGGAAAAGCACCAAGGCGCATATCATTGACGGAATGAACTACACACCTATCCGGTTTATGACCAAATTATTGATGGTTAGTATCTCGTTGTATACGGTATTTTTAAAAATCATTACAAAACTGAAATGAGGCAATTTGGCACCAATGAGCTAAGTGTATTAAAGTTACGAGGATAGTTTCGCAAGTAGTGAGAATGGCACATAGGTAGCGCTCTAATTGGTAAAACAAATGCACTGTAATTTAGGTTGCCTATGTATATGTTTACATTCCGATATTTTGATAAATCGGTTGATTAGTTTATTTTTGACAGCTAATTGAAAAAGAAGCAACACGTCGTTTTGTTAAAATGGAAAAAGCAGAGTATCGTGCGGTGATTAAATACTTCGTAATTAAGGGTATGAAAGCTACCGAAATAAAAGATGAGTTACGGGAAACATTAGGTGAATCCGCCACAATAAGTAGATGGGTAAATGAATTTAAACGTGGTAGAACAAGCTGTGTTGATGAAGCGCGCTCTGGAGCACCCAAAATCGTGACTTTTAAGGAAATGATTATAAAAATCCATAATATTATTACGCAAGATCGACGACTCAAAGTGAGAGAGATAGCAGACATGGTAAACATTTCAACAGAACGCACACACCATATTTTAATGAAAGAATTGGGCCTTTCCAAGCTTTTGGCAAGATGGGTGCCGCGATTGCTTACGACTGATCAAAAGTTCACTCGCTTGCGCATTTTCAATGATTGTTTGGATCTTTATAAGCGGAATCCCGTTGATTTTTGTAAGCGATTTGTTATTTTCGATGAAACTTGGATACACTACAGTACACCCGAAACTAAACAACAGTCGAAACTAAGGGTTAGAACGTGGTTCTGCACCTCCAAAGAAAGCGAAAACCACTTTATCGGCAAACAAGGTGATGGCATCAATTTTTTGAGATTCAAAGGGCATTCTGCTCATTGATTACCTTCAAAAAGGTGCCACAATAAACGGACAATATTATGCAGAACTTCTACAAAAATTAAATGTCGAGATTCGTGCTAAACGGCCAGGAATGGCAAAAAAAAATTCTGTTTCACCAAGACAACGCTCCATCGCATACCAGCACAGTTGCGATGTCCAAAATCCACGAGTTGCATTTCCAATTAGTACCGCATGCGCCTTATTCGCCGAATCTAGCCCCTTCTCACTTCCACCTTTTTCCAAAATTGAAAACGGCACTAGGTGGAAAGAAATTTTCGTCCAACGACGAGTTTATCATCTTCGTAAATGAGTATTTTGCAAGGCTTCCGGAATCGCATTTTAGAGATGGCATAAGGGCATTGGAGCACCGTTGGAATAAATGTATTGCTCTTTTAGGAGAATATGTATATTGAAAGATAAAAATTATTTTGTATTTAAAAAATTCGTTTTTCTTTTCCATTCTCACTACTTGTCAAACTACCCTCGTAAAAAGGAATATATTGAAGAATAAATTATTGTCTCAATTCATTCGCTCCATATAGAGTCCCATTTTCTATCAAATAGTCTTCGTATATTATGGACACGCTTAAAAAAATTATATTGAAAAACTTCTTCGTCAGATAATTATATTAAATTAACTGGATATATGTACACTTTATTTTATTATAAATGGAAGTTTTTTTATAATAATGAATGTACAACCTTCCCACAATAGCCATTCACAAAGTATTAAAGATTGCTTCATTGTGTGCACAATATTGTTTTGCAATTATTTGCTTCAAGATACCATTTCATTTTCTTTATTAAATTTCATAACTGGATCGGCAATATGCTCGCCGATTCGTTCTGTGCAATAATTCTTTTATCAGAGCAATGCGATCCAACATTATTACTTGCCTTTTAATAAAATAATAACATGTATTGAAATATAATTGCTCTCATTAAATCACCTTTCATTAAATAGCGATTATCGGATATTATTGCAAAAATTAAATACTTATACTTATACCACATACCATATTTGCTGGAAATAACGAGATATATAGTATGATTAAAAGGCGAGCTTCGTGAAAGTACAAAAGTTCTGATCAATTTTAATATTAACAAATTGCCGTTGTAATTAATAAATAATAACTGCATAAATATCACATCTGAAATAATTACTTTGGCACTAATTATGAATATATCAGGTGTACCACTTTATCTAACAGATGTCGCTAGGCTTAAGTATGCAATGTTATGGTTTGACGCATATGTCATTTTATTCTACTGACATTAAACCTCAAACCCATACATTTTATATTTTACTAAAGTAGCACTGTCATAAATTTAAACCTTTCTGAATATGTCGAGTTTCGTGCCTGAAAAAGTGCATTTGCGGCACGCATTACTTTTCTTATTTAATCAAAAGAAAAAGCCCGCGGAAAGTCATCGTTTGCAGGTAGAAACTTATGGTGAACATGCTCCAATCATAAAAACATGTGAGGCGTGGTTTCGACAATTCAAAAGTGGTGATTTCGATGTGCAGGACAAAGAACGTTCTAGTAGACCGAAAAAGTTTGAAGATGCGAAACTGCAAGAGTTATTGGATGAAGACCCAACCCAGACTCAAAAACAATTGGCAAAAGCGTTAAACGTGGCCCAACAAACGATCAGCGACCGATTACGAGCAATGGGAAAAATCCAAAAGATGGGAAAATGGGTGTCACATAAATTGAATGGCAGGCAAATGGAAAATCGAAAAATCGTCTGTAAAATACTGCTTCAAAGGTATGGTCGGCAGTCATTTTTGCATCGAGTAGTGATGAGTGATGAAAAATGGATTTATTTCTAACAACCTAAGCGCAAAAAATAAAGGTTATGCCGGGTGAAGCCGGCCCATCGACTCCAAGGCCAAATCGTTTTGGTCGCAAGACAATACTCTGTGTTTGATGGGACGAGAGTGGCGTGGTGTATTATAAATTATTGAAACCTGGTGAAAACAGTTAGTACTGATCACTACCGATAACAAATTATCAATTTGAACCATGCAGTGATAGAAAAACATCGAGAATGGTTCGAAGACACGGTAAAGTGATTTTACAACACGATAACGCGCCGTTTTATACAGCAAAACCGGTCAAGGAAACGTTGAAAGCACTTGGGTGAGACATAATATCGCACCCGCCGTAGTCTCCAAACCTTGTCCCGTCCGACTATCACCTTTTCGCATCAATGGGACACATGCTTGCAGAGCAGTACTTCACCAATTTTTAAAAAGTTAGAAAATGGCTCGTTGAATGGTTTTGCTCGAAGGATGGCACTCATAAATTGCCTGAAAGATGGGCAAGATGCGTAGAATCAAATGGCCAATACTTTGAACAAATAAATTTTTCCATTTTCTTGGAAATTATGTAGCTTTTTTTTTCTTGGAAATTATGTAGCTTTTTTGATCAAATTCAATTAAAAAATGAGAAAAACGTTCCAGAAAAACTGGCAATGACTTTCCGGCATACCTGATAAGATATTAGTTTACCAAAAGAGTGTTGTAATACCCATTGAAAATAACAACATTGCTTGTTGAATTGTAGGTCACAATCACGAACCCTTTTCCAGAGAATAAATTGAAATTATTTTATTAATTATAAACTAACTGTATTAGAATGCATAATTTTAGAACTATTCGGGAAATTAATTCAACGCGGAAGGATGAAGTTTAGAAAAAATCATATATCACACAGAAAACACATATGTATTTTTCTCGGTTTCCAGGATGAAATCATGTTTCTGGCACTGTCGGTTTAGGCGCTGATATTTCGTCCGCTAATAAAATTGAATTTTAGTTCTGCAACTTCAAGAGAAACGAGCCCTCAGGGTTCGATGTTTCCTCCATTCTTGCAAGAATGGACGAAACATTGACGATTGAGGAATTGCTAATGACGCAATTTCAGCTAAGAAATTCTTTAAAGACAATTAAATAAATTGTCGATATAACAGAAACAACTGGCGTATCAGGTTCATACGCGGCATTCTCCCTCTCAATCTGCAGTTTCCACAATTTTGTCCAAGATATTACATATTAATATATATGTACATTGAGAGCGACGCATATTTGTTTTGCAACAGACTGTCATGTATAAAAATAATATCGCAGTTAAGTATGTAAGTTAATATGTGGGTGTGCTAATTTAATTTACGATGGCGCAAAAATTAAGTGTACAGTTTGCGATATGTTTCTAATATATTAGACAAAAAGCCATTGCGAGCGACACGTGAAGAGTACAAAGCAAATATCAAAAAAAGCTGGCATAAAATCGAACGAGGAGTTTTTATTTCATTTCTGTCTAACAACGATTTTGTGTAATCTACCGTTTACTTTATTATCCAATGAATCATTTTGTTTGTTCTGGAATAAATACGCGAAATATGCGTTACCTAATCGGCCAGCGTTACAAAATTTTCTACCATCCGTCGGTGAACATATTGGACAGAATTGAATCCGAATTGAAAAATAATAAACTGTGGTTATGTGTGAACGAAATAACAGATTGTAAAAAAATGACTTCAATCGTCGTGTATAATTTTACTAGCTTAAATACATTAGAAAATTTTGAAATTGCAATAAACCAACTGATAATGTGTATGAGCTATGGTGCCACAAACATGGTTTTTGTAAACCGGCCTCTTAAAAAACACTGTGCCAGCTTGTTACTATACATGTTACGAAACTATTCGACTGTGAATCCTGAGGTACATGCTTTAAAAGCGCATATAAAAGACATTCACGAACAGTTATGCGCGATAGAAGGCACAAACAATTCTTGCATTATACAAGTTTGAAAGTATTTTAGACAAGGATTCAGATTTTACCACATTAAGATCAATTTGTGAATTTGTATCCAAAGATCCGTTAAGTTGTTTTAAAGATTATTTTAATTATGTAAATATAGCGTCTCTAGATGTAGAACGCGCTTTCTGCATATAAACACATTTATTTCTTTTGCCGCACTTGATTTTCCGAAACCACTGCGGAAACATACCTAAAATTGCAAATATTTAACCGATATTATCCACTTTGTAACTTCACGGAAGACATTTAAAACAGAAAGTGTCCCATCATGTTTTATAAATTTACAATTTATTACTTCTTTTATGTACATATTATAAAAAATTATTATTATTATTATTATATAAATGTTTATGACACGCAATTTGGCATCTCTATTAATATGTATTGAAAATAGAAACGAGAAATATACTATGTTGCTACCGTATTTTACATAGGCACTTTCAACAAGTTGTCGAGTCTTTTCAGTGTTTAAGAAAATATTAACTTAAAAAAATTAAAATAGTAATTGATTGTATTGTCCACTCTTGATGAAACATTTTTAACTAATAAATTAAAAACATAGTTCTATACACAAATTATTAGAGTTGAAATATTTTTCCCACGAGCCAGGATCGTAACCAGGCGAGGGTACGACTAAATGGGCTACCTTGCGATGCATGCCTTATTTATATTATTTATGTTTGTTTTATAAATAACACCCTTACATTATTCACAGCTATTGCTGCGTAGTGCAAAATGGATAAGACAGACAAAATGTCTACAGCATGAAGAAGTAAGTTTCCACATTTGTCTGAGAAAGCAACGTACACCATGCTGAAAAGATGTTTTTATATTTATAAAATGCTCGCTCGACATCTACGTGTATAATACACGCATAATTAAAATGATCTTTAGAAATAGATAACACACACCATCACAATTTCGTCTTAATCTGGTAAAATCGAAATCTTTGTTTATAACACTCCCGAACTTTTCTACAATAAACATATTCTTTGTGTCACTTGTAGCACATAGCAGTGAGTGTATATCGTTCGCAACTTGCATTGACTCCACAACGACAATCTAGTGTTTAGAAATTGTCTATTAAGTCAGGTAAACCTTTATAATTGTAAATTTGTTTCAAATCTGTTTCAACGGAAGTATTTTCAAATCTTTTCTGGCATTTCTTAATTGCTGCGGCTTTGTTAGGTTTGAATAGTAGAACTACAGATTTTACTTGATGGAAATTCTTACAATAATAGAAAGCCACTATTAGCTATGTTCCCCAACGTGTAAGAATTGACCCTGGTGGCTTAAGAATACCAAAAGAGAAAGATTTCAAAAACACTTTTGGTATTTGAAATTAACGTATCCATCACTGGTTAACACAATCGAATATTTTGTGCGACAGAGTGTAAAGCATGAACTTTACACGTCATATAAGTCTGTCACATTTGTCTCTAAGGAACACTGCACAGCTGTAGCTTGTCGCTACACCATCGTTCACAAACATCAACAGTTGGTTGAAAGTGCACTTTTCTAATCCTTTTCTAGTTAATACAATGAGAAATGTCGCTTTAACGAGACCTAGAACAATCACTATAATATTAAAAATAGAATGTTTTTTTTCGATCAGTCGTTACGTCGATATATAACAACAGCTAGTTAATATCTTTTACTTAAGCTTTGATCATATTTGCGATGTCGTTACGCACAGTTGGCATATGGCTCTATAACTCTCTACATGATGGAAACTTCCGTTAGGATTGTATTTATTCCAGAAGTCAAAAAACGGTGGCACGTTATTTTTCTTACTTTTTTTTATTGCTCCACGGCGCACACGATTTGCTAAAACAATTGTGATAACATATCTTATATTTCAAATATTTAACAAATCCTATACAGTTAATGAATTCACGGAAGACCTTTACAACCGTAAGTATTTCACCACGTTTTCATTAGTTATTCTTACTATTTCTTTCATGTACCGAAGCTCAACTTCGCGTCTTCTAGCGTCTCTTCCATATTCCAAAATTAATTTCAAAATTTCCCATAAATTTATAAAAAAAGAAGTACTCTAATTATTTAACGTAAAGCTGGTCACAATAACTTAATCTCATCGATTTCAGAACACGGAAGTAATTCGGTTTAACAATTCTCTTAAACAAACTTTTTGAACGAACCGTGTATTTTACATACTTCCTTTCTCTTCATTAAGTTTTTTGATTGACGTTTTGCGTGTCATGAAAAAATTTTATCATTACAGATCGAAAGATTAACTTCAAGATAATAAGACGACACTAATAACGTTAACTTCACGATGTGAGTTTTAAAACCTTAATTAAAAGAATATATAAATATATATATATATATATATATATATATATATGCATACATAGTTTACTGCCATTTCTTTCTTCCAATCTTAACAAGTTCGTAAAGCATATTACGGACTTCGTCATTTGGCGATCAATATTATGTGAAGTGTGCATGTAAAACTTATTAAGGCATCATTGACTGTCACTCTATGATTGTATATAAGTGCGTCTACGAGACAGGATATGAAATAGCAACATTTTAAAGTGTATCGAGTGCACCGTCTCTGATGAGATTAAGACTTTCTGATGGGTTATAGATCATAATAGAAGTCGGTACACTTGTCGATTTCCATTAATTAAAGTAGAGCAACTTGGGAAAAAAATTAAAAGCCGTATTTATAATACGTCCGATAATACATTAGTGTTGCGAAATTGGATCATTATTTTGGTGGATGTACAAGAATTAATTAAACATTAAAATTATAGCTAAATTAACAATACGACAGGTTATGGTAAGAATGCGTTTGAATGTATAAAACATAAAAAAAAAACATTGTGTCCCTCTATTGTATAACATACGAATGGGTTGAACGACGCGAGCGAGGACGCGTCTATCTCGGACGAAGGAGCGTGTCTAGACATTTACAATCTCGACGATGAATGTTAAAAGAAATCGTTCAATTATTAATAACACTATGTTTGCTACCCACGTTTCAAAAAATAACACTTATCATCAGATAAAACACAAGTTTATCTGTGTTATTAACGCGCTATTCCTCTGTAGGGCTTACGTACCTTTTCGATACAGAAAAATAATAAAGAACATTGTCTTCCTATATCGTACAACACACGAATGTATTAAACGAAAGAACGAGAACACGTCTATCCCGCATGTCGGCAACAAAGTTGCCAGAGCGTGTATAGACAAACAATCTCTGCGATTTGCCATACAGGTGAATGTTAAAAGGAATCATAGAAATATCTTTTTCTTATTATTTTTCTGTATCGAAAAGATAAGATGTACCCTACAAAAGAATCATTCGTTAATAACACAAGTTTTTCTGGCAAAAAGTGTATTCCTTAAAATATATGCAGTAAACAGAAATTTATTAATATTTCAATGATTCGTTTTAACATTCATCTATTTGGCAAATAGCCCAGATTGAGAGATATACGCGTTCTCGTTCTATAGTTCAATACATTCATGTATTGCACGACAGAGGGAATGTTTTTTCCTTATTTTTCTGCATCGAAAAGACACGATAAACCATACAAAGGAATATTCGTTAATAACACAAGCTTACCTGATGAAGGGTGTATTCTTTGAAACATATGTAGTAAGCAGGGTGTTATTAATATTTGAATGATTCTTTTCAACATTCATGAAATATAAATACTACTAATTCAGTATAACTTTTCTGACTTCAGTTTGAAATTAAAAAACTTTCGCGTCTGGAAGAAGATTGTAAAATACAAATATTCTTTTTCGGTATTAAATGCAGTGTCCCTCAATGATCCGTTATGAGATCTACAATACCTGAGAGTTAAATAGCAGCCACTCTTACGTATTTACCTATCAACAGAGTTGTTTTTCAAACCGATTGTATTTAATGTATATTTAAAATTTTCGATTTCAAACGGATTTACTTGTTCGAAGAGGACCTATTCTTAGAAAAAACAATCATTATATTATTAGGAAGATCCCCTTATAGACAGGCCTATAAAAAAATTCTTTTAAAAACTTTTTAACTTTAGTCACTTTTTTTTGTGTTTTTCAGTGCTGTATTCAAAAATGGAAAACATTTTTTTTCTATCACGTAGAGCTTTCTCACAAAAAAAAAACATGTATTTTAGGAATAGTAAGCCAAATACAAAAAAAATATGGAATGCATATTTTATTTTACATTTTATTAAAATCATAAATAGCCTAACATTTTTCATAAAAACAACACGAAATTTGTAAAACTGAATAATCTTATTTAATAGTGTTTGTAATATCATTTTCGCTTCCAATCAAAACTTCGTTTTGTGCTACTTCTGCTGTAGGATCGCTGGAAATCATCCCTATTCAACATCCAGTAGTAGTCCGCTATCACGTTAACATTCTACCTTCCTTGATATCGCTTTTCTATTTCCTTTACATCTTTGTGAAATCGTTCACCTTGTGCTTCGCTGACAGTATCAAGGGTGTCTGTAAAGTAGTCTAGGTGTGAGAGGAGAAAATGTACTTTTACGCCCATGTTGTAGCCTAAATTCTTAAAGTTTTCCAACATTTCAACTACAACGGCCTTGTAGCCCTTTCGTTCCCAACAAATCTGGTTACAAGTTTAAAAGATGCCCATGCTGCTTTTTCTTTTGAGCTCATTTTTGCCTGAAAGTAATCAAACAAAAGTTCGACAGCTGCTCAGTGTTATCACCTAACCAAATAAATATTACCCACGACCAATCTAAGCCCAACTATAATTATTAAGATTAAACACTGTAATGCTTACTTACCTAAAATGCCTAAAATTTGAAAAAGAACCAAAATCAGAAGATGTCGTACCTGAGCAATAGGGTAAACTACGTTTTCTATAATGACTACTTTTCTGATGTTTTTATGTATACCTACGAGGATCTCCAAGATTAGAATCTTCGTCCACTATTACATTTACTATTCAAAAACGACTTTCTTAAAAATTGGTCTTCTTATGGGCTTGGTTATGCTGACAATATTAAAATTTTCAATGTGATGCACTTACAGGAGAGTCTTACCTTTATTATTGATTTTTATGTTGTTAATTGTTTGTCTTTGAATATTGATAAATCTTTTGTGTCTTTTACAAGAAAATTGGCACTTTTTCCTTCCTTTTATTGTATAAATGAACACTTTTGAAAACCAATTCAGTGAAAAAACTTGGAATACTATTTGATAATTACTGGAATTTCATACACATGTGTCTCTCAGTGGTTAATATATTAGGATTTATTTTGCGATGTAGCAAAGTCTTGAATAACGCCGATCTTCTCAAAATATTATATTTTGCCAATAGTTGCAAGAATGTTAACAGTATTCGGTATCCTTCTAACGATACATAAAAACATAAAAATTTGCTGTAGAAAAAATTCAACATAGATTTTCATAATTTTTGTGCTACAAAACTTCTGGTATCCTTCTGGATAAAGGAATTGAGTATATGTATTTCTTTACGAAGCAACATAGCGTTCAATCTTTGTCGGATCGATGACAGCAAAATAATTCACGTTTTTTGCAAAAATTAGGTCACTTTATTTCGGAAACTTAAATAATTAACAAAACTTGTCTTAGAATCCGGTGCTCCACCTATGGCACTACACCGGATATAACCTAACCTTAATGTTTTTACTTCTCAAAAACTACCTATATAATTCTAAACTAATCCTTAACTAAAACTCTAAGTACGAGCCTAGCCCGTGTCCTACATAAACATAACTCTACATTACAGCTCCTACGCTGCGGAAATAGTCTCCTCCTTATATATTTCATTCAACTTCATTAATACATACAATATTTACATATTCGCATCCCTTCACGTCAAGAGGCCAATGAATCGTTCTTCACCGTTGTCATGTCTCCACTCGTCTGTTTTGTCCTTCCTCCTCCCGGTGGAATCTCTCCGTCACCTCTCCTCTTTTGGGATTATGGGCCCCTGCAACAATAGAAAACCCGGTAAGTTCTCCACTTCACTCGGACATTCATTCCGCAGGTCCATAATTGCTCACCCTATATATGTCTCGTAAATGTTGAAATATGTTAAATTATAAATTGGGACAGTCAGATTAACTGTCTTGACTTTCTGCAATTAATTTTAATATACCACGCATCACCTCTTGACAATTTTCTATAATTATTCATCGGACACCTAAAACAAATATTTTTTGGAGATCTTCATTAATCCATATAATGAACGCTAATGCTACACTGACGTTTTCACTGGAAATTGACATTAAAGTTGTATTACAGTATTTTTTTTTGCTTTTGTTTTTTTTTTATTATTTTTAATAATATTTCTTTTGTTATACTTATTATTTATAGGGTTTAATTACTTCCTTTTTGAGCATACTTTGTTTTTTCCTTTTTATTTTGTTCTGTAACTGAATTTGATCTGTTAGGCAATAAATTTATATATATATATATATATATATATATATATATATATATATATATTTTATATAAATGAAAGAAAGATAATTTGTCTTCATAAAAAGTTTATTTGAAAGTGTAAAATTGATTACATTAATTGGAAAAAACTATATCGCTCAAATGCCCACCTCCCGAGTTGATGCATAATTGCGCTCGTTTTACGACATTTTGAATTGTTGCTCGCAAAACATCTGGCTCCAAATTGACGATTTCTTCTTCAATGTTAGCTTTACAGACTTGCAAGGTTCGTGGTTTGTTGTGGTAAACGTGAGATTTTAGCCCCAAAAGGAAGAAATCTGGTGCTGTTAGATCTAACGATCTGGACGGCAACTTCAAATCTCCAAAACGGGAGATCACTCGACCTGGAAATTGGTGTCTCAAAATCTCCATCGTCGCTCGAGCTGTGTGAGCGGTGGCTCCGTCCTGTTGAAACCAACAATGATCGAGACCCAATGCAGCAACTTGCGGCAAAAAAAGTCGTTTAGCATCTGCCTGTAACGCTCGCCATTTCCGGTTACGGTAGTGCCATCGGCGTCTTCAAAAAAATAAGTGCCAATCACTTTTTCACGGCAAATTTCGCACCAAACAGTCACTTTGAGGAGATGCAATGGCTCTTCATGCATTTCATGTGGATTCTATAGGCCCTAGAAACGCAAATTTTGTTTGTTCACACTAACCACTTAAGTGGAAATAAGCTTCGTCGCTCATTATGATTTTTGATACAAAATCATCCTCTTCTTGCACCAAGTTTAACAGAGTATGGCAGTCAGTTAACCTTGTCTGACGGTCAGCAGGCAACAATTCGTGAACAGTTTGCACTTTGTAGGGGAACATTTTCAAATCTTTCACCAAAATTCGTTGCAACGAACGTCTGCTGATATCTAATTGTGTGCATCGTCGTCTCGTTGATGTTTGTGGATTCTCTCTGACGTCTTCGGCAATAGCAGCGATGCTCGCGGCCTAACGAGCAATACGAGACCGGCCACTTCTTGCGACATCTGTAGTGGGCTCAGTTTGCACGAGGCGCTCAGCCAAACGCTTAATTGTTCGAGCACATGGAACACGACGACAAGGAAAACGACGACGAAATTCACGCTGCGCTGAAACAACAGATTGCAAATTTGTCAAATAAGCGGTAAGAATAATACCACGTTCTTGAGGTGTGTATCGCTCCATAGCTTCTTGACAACTAATTTTCTCTATATCTACATCATAAATGTCAAAACGCAGTAAAATTTGGCGCCATCTGCAAAAATGGCAGCCAATTCGAATTATTATGTTATTATCATTATTAGAGAAAAAGTTTAATAAAACTGCAATCGAAACCTAAATCAGTTTCCATCTCCAAGATTTCTCGTCGTTTTCAACTACTCATGGCATAAAAATACAATAGATACGTGGACGAAGAACCGAAATTTTTTAAAAATACTCTAAACTTTTGCATGATACGACATGAAATTAAAAAATTCTAATTTTTACCGCCCTTTTCATCGTATATACATTGCAGAAATTTTTTTAAAAAAATGTCAATGTCTTGTCTCTAGTGAGACTCGAACTCATAATCTCATGCTTCCCGGGCATGTCTCTTACAATTAGACTGCAGAAAACGATGAAAACATCGTAAAAACGCATAATTATATGCAATTAAAACCCACTGTGGGTTTCATTCAATATCTGTTTCCACCACGCAATTTGTGGTATGTTAGCAGACTCGAATGTCAGGTTCTCTGTGGTCGAATAGTAAGACACATGACCGGTAAGCGTGAGATTGAGGCTTACCAGCTCACCAAAAAGGAGGTAATTTTTTATAAAAAATTTTTGTGAAGCATATACGATATAAAAGCGGTCAAAATTAAATTTTTCCTGAAGATGCATTTTGCTATAGATGCAAAATCTGCGCCGTTGTTTAATATTTCTTCTAGACTCGTTATTATGCATTATTCATGGTGCAATCAATACATTTCAGAAATTTTTTTTAGAAAGTTTCCATATCTTGTCTCTAGTGAGACTCAAATTTATAATATCATGCTTCCCGGGCATATCTTTTACAATTAAACTGGGGAAAACGGTGAAAATATCGTAAAAGCGCATAATTATATACAATTAAAACCTACTGTGGGTTTCATTTAATATGTGTTTCCACCATGCAATTTATGGCACGTTAGACTCGAATATCAAGTTCTCTGTTGTCGAATAGTAAGACACATGATCGGTAAGGGTGAGATCGTGGATTCCAGCTCACTAAAGAGGAGGAAACTTTTTCAAAAAATTTTTTGTAAACCATATATCGTAATAATATCGTGAAAGCGCATAATTATATGCAATTAAAATTTACTGTGGGTTTCATTTAATATCTGTTTCCACCATGTAATTTATGGCACGTTAGCAGACTCGAATATCAAGTTCTCTGTTGTCGAATAGTAAGACACATGACCGGTAAGGGCGAGATCGTGGATTTCCAGCTCATCAGAGAACAGGAAATTTCCTCAAAAAATTTTAGTAACACATATACGATATAAAATACGGTAAAAATTAAATTTTTTCTCCAGACTTGCGTTTTACAATAAATACAAAATCTACGCCGTATTCATAATGTATCCACTATTGTGCATTATTCTTGATGCAAGCAATACCGGCTTTCAACACTTTTATACTCGTTTTTTCGCAAAAAACAACAGTTTTAGCCTCTATTATTTATTTTGTCTGAGAATAATCATCGTTGAAACCATAAAATATACTACGTTCGCATTACTAATAAGAACAACGTTTTGTGCCTCTGAAATATCGCCTGTTCATTTCTATCTAGGCCAAAAGTATGTATGTATATATGTATAAACTGAAGTTTGTTGCATAAATAATAAATAAAACACCAAGCAGCCACAAAATGATTGATCTTATCCTTACATTTACGCCAAGATATACGATGGAGGTTTCCAGATTTCCACGCAAACTTTGCATACATATATTATACTTACTCTAACAAATTATACAACACAGTGACTTGCATATTCGCATCGAAGTTTAATAAATGCTTAGATGAATTTCCTCATCTGATTCGAACCTACCTGCGCTTATATTAAAACGTAGTTTCATACGGCAGTCAATGAACGTTACACAGCATAAATTACTGTTTTATTACGTTCTTCTTTAACGACTATGGTCGAAATTATAAATTCAAATTCGTAATCAAATCGATAAAAAACGGGGTAGATGATGTTTTTCTCTTGTCAGCGTCACTGGTCGGCCACTTAACTATTGCATTCCTATACACACATATGCATATACATATGTAAGTGTGAGTGTGTTTTCTTTGCAGTTATTTTGTTTGCTGAAGGTTTGCAGCCTGATGAATGCGTAATACAATTTAATTTGTGTAATCATACGCATACAAACCCGCACACTAGAAGACATTTAATGATAGAATACTCGTACGGTTGTCTCCAATTTACATTTCAATTTATTCCCTCTAGATGTTGTAAAGTTTCTTTATCTTTTATTAGCCTTATTAAAGCTGTTATGTATAACTTACTTAGTATTGAAGGAAAAAAGCCGACTTATATTAAACGAAGAATTTTGAGTTCACCTTTGAAAATATAATTCATTATTAATTATACAAGTTTGCAAATTACGGTCACCTTTCGGGCCCAAGCAGATGAGAACGATTCTTAACGTTATTTGACGCGCTGAATCCGAATTATCAATCCGCTAGTCAATATTGGTTCTATTTTCGAGATCTCGCATATTGACAGCACTGCGCTGATATAGCGATTGTTAGATTACGACGTTGTTTTAAAAGTCTTGTCAATTGTATTCGAAACGTTTTGCTTGTATTTAAGAATATGTGAAAATGTAGAGACAGCGTTGCAAAGTCAATTCAAAATATTTTTGTTCCGTTTGTTACGGCTATGCTTGGAAAAGATAATAAAATAATGACAATAATACGCTCAAAGTTGCGTATTCGCATTACTTTTTCTGTAGCAAATACTCACAAGCCGTGGGTGCCAAAATTGTACGCGTTCAGAACAAAGTGGTACAAGTGGTCACCCGGTGAAAATGTATACTTTTCATTTTCATTGTCAATTCTATGGGGAGAACCGAAAAATCATGTATATGATTGCTAGTAGTTGATTGTTGAGATCGTTACTTTATGAAATTTCACACTATATTATATATTTACTGCCACTAATTTCATCTGTTAGGACATTATCGAACAAGTGCAATGCAGGTTACAATCTCCCGTTATATAAGAAAACGAAAAGCAATAATTTTATAATATATATATGGACTGTATCAAGACACAACCTTATTCGGCGAAAGAACCGACTGCACCGAACGCAGAAGAAGTTGCGCTACGCGCACATAGCAACAGCAATGCGTGCTAAGCAAGACGTACCCACAGCGCAGCCATTTCGGTTATTTTTGGATACCCACTCGTATATATACCGTGCTTTCATATTAAAATGCTACGAACACCGTATCATATTGTATTCGGGTCTAGATACCGAATGCCGATCAGAATGTAAAATGGTGGGCGCGAGTCAGTCGAATCACAACAACGATTGACTACAGATTACAGATGAAGTAGTTGTTCGTGGTACTTGGCAGGATATCTATCACTGACTGTCCAAATTGTTTACGTCCAAAAATTAATAAATTATAATTACTTTTAACTGTACAATTAGGTATTTTTACAATAAGTTTCGCATTGAACTAAAAGACGTTTTCTAATAAAACGTTTAAAAATAAAAAAAACTCTTAAAGAAACTAAAAAATAAAATAACTTCTCGGAACTTAAAAAATACTCTTTAAACAGAAAATAGATATAACTTACTAAAACTTATAAAATACTTTTTAAATACAGAAAATAAATTCAATTAATTAAATTCTCAAATGTCCCTCCTGCTTGCGCTAAACAGTACCTCAATCTATTATAAAATTCATTTCGAACATTGGCCAGTACAAGAGGATTAATAATTTGGAATTGGTGTTCGATATTAACCCGTAATTCTTCCAAATTATTAGCCCTTTCGTCTTGATGCCCATATAACTTTGATTTTATGTAACTAGGGGCTAACTCTGGTGACCTTGGTGGCCAGCGAATTGTACCACTATTAGATATAACTCTTTGGGGGAATATATTATTTAAATATTCATTCACAATTCTAGTTCCATGGTCCGGACAACCATCATGCTGGAACCATACGTTCTCTAAATTGGGATTAATAGTTCTCAAAGCAGGGACAATGTCGTTTCGAAGAAGATTCAAATATATTTCCCCATTTAAATTTCCTTCGATAAAGAATGGACCAATAATGTTATTCCCGTAAATACCAGCCCAAACATTCAATTTTTCAGGATACTGTGTCCCCGTATTCAATTGTCGATACTCGTTTTCAATCGACCAATATCTGTTGATCAGCATGAAAAATTTCCTGATGAGTTTGGTATTTATAGGATGTGTATTTATTTTTACCTATCTCTTCTGATATTTTAGATATAGTAATACTGGAATTTTCTTCGACCATTGCACACACCATGACTTCCTGCATCTCTTTATCGTTATTTATTCTCCATATTTTATGACATTTACATCCCGAAATGCAACCTTTTGATTTAAACTTTTTAACTACTAATGATATTGTTGTTAATGCAGGAAAGGGACGATCTACATACTTTTCAGAGAAAAGACGCTGGATACACCGTAAAGAATTACCTTTCAAAGCCCATGTTATCATTTGAATTTTTTCTTCCAATGTATACATTATCAAAGTAATATAATTGAAAAAATATTTAAATTTAAAGGTCTTACCGTAACACACTCTCCCAAATGCAAACCACGAATGACCGTTAATACGATATCGATACGCCTACAGTCAAATTAGTGGTGGGGCAGCAGCTAGTACGATCAGTAGGCAGTTATAGTCGTGATTCAAATGACTCGCGCCCCACCACTTTACATTCTGATCGGTATTCGGCAACTACACCCGAATATAATGTGGTACAGTTTTCGTAGCGAGGTAAAATGAATGCACGGTATATTCTTATTACATTATATTAAAAAACAATTATCCATAAATTCCTCTCGTACAGTATTCATTGTAAATAATAAAAATAGACCGAGAGCATTTAATAATCTCCCTCGTAACGTCACCGCATGTACAACGCATAGCATATTAATTATTTGTTAGATATCATTTAATCTTATCAAAACACAACTCCAGCATTTGTATATCCAACCATAATTCATGCGTATAATTCTCCTAGTTTACTAAAATGACATATAACTAGATTTACACTAGAACGGACATCAAATACGCCAGAAAGGTAGTCTCCGGTAAATTATTGCCACAGGTGGTGTCACAATTGTGATCCTCTAAATACACGTAAGCTTTTGCGCTAGATACATTCCGCAGAAATATATGAGTTTGTATGTATGAACGTAGAGTTATGTACAAGGGAATTCAGTTTATAAAGGAAGTATGGCTATTTATACGTACACAATGTCTGACTTCATTGAGGTACGTTTCTCTTCATTTTACTAATAACGTGTTTTATCAAATGCATTTCAAAATATTTTTTTATACACTCCGCGCAACATGAATAGGACCAACTGCATATATGACATTTGTAGTTGGTATAAACATGGTAGCGCGCTGGAATTGTTATTTTCGAAAATAAGAGGGTTGATAAAAAGATGTATGTAGGTACCAAATATAATTTTTGTAAAAGTCAGTGCAAATGTACGTTACTAATGACAATAAGTAGAGTAATTAAACGCCACCTGAATACGACCAATCTACAAAATAAAAGATTCGTTTGCAATAACAAAATATTTTATTGTTCAATAATGAGTACTTTTGCCATTATTTCTTATAACCTCAAATAGTCGGGATGGAATGGAATTATACAGGGTTCTCTAGTAGTCAACGGGAGGTTCCGCCCAACTTCGTTTCAGCGCCTGTTCTAGTTCGTCAGCGCAACTGAATTGGGTAGCATTGGAGTACAATTTACGCGACAACCATCCCCAAACATTTTCTATGATGTTCAGGTCGGGGGAGAGCGATGGCCAATCGAGAACCTCCATGCCTTGTTCTTGAAACCAGCGTCGAACAATGCGCGCGGTGTGAATACTGGCATTATCCTGTTGGAAAATAAATGGCCCACCTGCCATAACGTTGGAAAATTTGTCTTTCACCTGTTGCAGCAGCTGGACGTACTTTTCCGAATTCTGTCTGCCCTTCACTATTACTAAATCAACAGGTCCGTTATAGGAAACAGCTCCCCATACCATGACTGAACCAACATCGGCTCGCCTTCGTGACTGAATCACTTCATCTTTACGTAAATCGTGGAAATAATAAGAAAACCCATCCGGGCCATCTAAATTAAACTTCTTCTCGTCACTGAAAATAACAGTTTGCCATTCTCTTGTCCACCCCATTTTTGCTTGAGCAAACCGAAGACGTGCAGTGCGCTGAAATTCCCTTAAAGGAGGCCGTCGTTTAATTTTCAAACATTTTAAATGCGGACAGGTCTTCAGTAACTTCTGTACAGTTCTTACCGATGCATTCGTTCCAACGTTATTCGCGATTTGTCTTGCCGTTAATGCCGAATTCGATGCTTCGCGTAATATGGCTCGACGTTCTCTCTTAGTTGTAACGGATGTTGTTCGCCCTTTAAAACGTTTTCCATAATTCTCGGGATCCCTAATAAAATTGTTCACAACCTGGTGTGATCGACTTATTTTCTTTGCAGTAGCCCTTGAGGAATACCCTTCTTGATGGAACGCTTTAATTTTTCCAATTTCTTCCATACTTAAGCACTTCTGTCGTCCCATCGTTGCACAATACCCTTAATTACAGATGTTTGTTTATCCGGATACACGTTGTAACTCGACACTCATCCGGTAGCTTACTATTAAATACTGGTCGTATCCAACCGGCGCGGTGCATTTTATAAGTATGTGGTACTTACGTCACCCAATGCATAACGTTAGGCACTATTGCGCAATAATGCGTATTATTTGCCATATCATACCATTACAAACTTGCATTGTATTTTTAGTAAATGAATTGTTTTTCAAACCACCGAAAGCTTGCAACAAGTCGGGTGGTCCTATTCATGTTGCGCGGAGTGTACCATGATATATACAAGTATTCAGAAATTGAGGGATTATCCTCAGATAGAGCGATTCTATAATTAATCTGATTCGATAATTCTAATACGGAAATGTATGTATTGTGACTAGTTAAGCCATTCGAATTACTTAAAAGAGTTGTAAATTTGGAAAAATAGTATAAAACCATCATTAAATCAGTAAGAATGCTATGACAAAATACGAGTTTTATTTAAGCCCAATGAAACTAACAATAATAATAACAATAAATGATTTCTTCATTTATTAGCCAAATTATCGTCAGCCAAGCGATTTTGAAAAGGGTCTGGACTGCATGAGATGGGTATTGCATTTCTTGAAGTTGTTAGACCGATGCAAAGAAATATTGCTACAATTATTTGTTGTTGGGGAAATTGGTCTCAAGAAAATAGGCAACATTGTATAAAAGACTCTGGACAACCTACAAGAACCATCGAACGGAAAAGTAAGTTACTAGGATTATTTACCCTTAGGAGTCGGCATAATATCTTATAGTGTGTGAGAAGTATTTTTTGGCAGATATAGGTCCATATAGTATCCTATTCGTTTGTTTGCATTGATTTCCTATCGTCTAATGCCACTACTGTTTCTCACTAGTTGGCATCGAGCCCTTGAACTAGAATGGTATAATTTACGGACAGATTGGAACAGTATCGTTTTTCAAAAGGAATTTCGTTTTCGTTTGTGAGCTCATGATGATAGTAGACAAGTCCGACATGGAAGAGGAGAAAGGCAATTTTTAAATTTTTTCATAGAACATGAGACTGCACTTGCTAGAAGATTGTTACTTTGGAGTGGAATTAGCATAGATCGCAGGACTCTTTTAGTATTCTTTTAGAGCACGAAGGTACATTTATGAAGTCCTGGAACCATTAACTCTACCATATATCCAAGAATAAAACAATGCAACATCCCAGCAAAACAGTGCCCGTCCTGATATTGCAACTGACACCTTACGATTTTTACGAGATCAACATTAATATTTCTACTTGGTACATAGGACATGTTTGGAATATGATCACGTTTCCTAATCTTGAAATGAGCTTCAACAGGAATCCATAGAAGTTCTTATTCGAAGCAAGTCCGAAAGAATAGTAGAATGTACTTTATTTTATAAAGACTACGAATTTTTCAATGAAAATTTAATCATTTATTACTCAGAGTATTTGTAAAAAATTTGGTTTATAAATATATGTATATGTTTACTGAGTGAGAGGTTTTGTTATTACATAGTATATATTTCCAATGGATTTATTTAAATAATTTATTTTTCATTAAGTTAATAAATATGAAAGATATTTATGTACATACATACATACTTTTATTATATTTTGTATGGTTTTCCGATAACATACTACCAAATAAAAAATACGTAGGAGTATAATAATCATAGACTTCCATTTTCCATAAAATATCGCGCATAAAATCTCGTGTTATGTGAAGAGCTCAGATTCTAAATAGATACTTATTTTTAGGTACATTGGTGCACCGACAGAGAAGAAACTAAAGGGTGAAAATGAGAGAAGAACTATCCACATCCCGATCCGACCATCGTTCTGCCAGAACTTGATTAAAACCGTCCGCTCGTCCTTCCTCCCCATGCATTTGAGGTCCCCTCAGCTCTGACTCGCCACTCGCTCTTATATGCATCCATCTGCATTAACACCTGCAGCTACGCGCCGCATTTTTTCCACTTGGCCCGCCCGAGGCACCGAATACAGGATCTGCAGCTTCGGAGTTGCGACGACTGGAGCGCGTCGATCTCGATGACGCGGCTCGCAGGCCGCATTAATCTATTAAAGCCCACCCTTCGATTGAGATGCGTTTTAACATACAAGGTCTGACAAATATTTCCCACACGTTATTTGTTTTAATCACTATGAAATTAAATGAAGAGAATTTTGATGGTATAGGAATAGATGATCTATGTATGGATTGATGGTACTTTGGTGGAAGTAATTACCAACATTAGCCTCAGATTTTCCAATTTCTTTTGTTCTTTTATCTGCTTATCAATAACTAAAAATATTTTTTCTATTTTGCTGTTATAACAATGTTATTAAAGCATCGAAAACGATGCGTTTATAGGGTGTAAAAGCACTGTTTTAGCCTAATGCAATTTAGTTTTTCAAGAGCCGTCAAATATCAAAAAAAATGGCACACTTCCACTTCACAAACTATTTCGCCTCGTTATATTAGCATCTTACTAATGTAAAATAATGTCCGCAGTTGTAAAATGAAAATTGCAGTACTCTTACCGAGTAATACTAAAAAATAATTTTAACTAATGATCAAAATAGTTATTTTTTAGGATAACTTGGTCAACAGACTTACATTTATGTTGCAATTTGAATTAATTCATTTTTTTCCAACTATTTGTCCGATCGATTAAGTCATTTGTAACGATTTTACATAAAGTTAAAGGATCACATGTCGTGACTCACTTTTTAATATCGACAAATCGGCGCTAATTAAAAATAGAGAATAAAACCTGACCGGAATAGATTTGATTACCCATAGTTGTCCACTTAGGGTGTAACTTGCTAGCCTCCTAAATCAAAGACGATCGTATTGATTGTTAAATGAAATAACCGCACCACTTCGCTGATTGAATAAAGTAACATCCTGTATATTTGTTCATCGACATGACACAGAGAAAGTATCGCGTACACCGTTTCAGGTATTAAAGGTCTCAAAAGTATACACAATACAATAACAAAAGGTGAAAATAAGATTCTCGAATAGAATAACTCAACTTCATTTTAATAAGAAAAAGATAAATTGTCGAAAATATATAAATAATGCTGTCTAATGTAAACAAATAACAAAATTTCCAAAAAAAGGTCACAGGTTTAAAAATCTAATTTTTAACGCAATTGATTTTCTTCCATATTGCTTAGAATTGCGTTAAAAACTAGATTTTTAAACCTGTGACTTTTGTTTGTTTTTCCCAAACTTGGCCAAGTTTCGTTTCCAAGAGAAGAATATACGAATTTCGAATTTATATAATTAGGTTTAATTTATTTATTGTAGTGCAAATTTAAATAAATAAAAATGAAGAACGAATAACAACATATAGTATTATTTATTGTTTATTCTATAAACTTAAACAAAATCGTTAAAGCCGTTTTTGAGAAAATAGAAAACTTTAAGATTTGACCATCAGTAAATCAGCCTTATTTTTGAGAATAGTACGAAAACAAAGAAGTTTCTTCTCATAATTTTATAAAATACTTAAATTTAAAATTTGGAAGCTCTTTTGCAATAATGCATAATGCAAAATAAGCAACATATATATATCTTTCCAAAGCAAGAACTATTGATACCCGTTGCTTAGCAGCTCCAGATCGATCCTTTCAGAGCTCTCCCCAATTTTTTAACACCTACCAGACGTACAGTTTGCACTGTACGCCGACGAGAGTATTTTTGCACAGATACGTAGACCACTCTACGTTAGATCGCAAATTAGCCTGGCGTTTCGACATCCGCGAGCTTGCAATTCGTTGCATTGCAGCCCAAGTGCAGTGTACCCCTTCATTCATCATAAAAACAAACTCAACATGTGACTCCGCAATACTATCTACAAGTTCGCTATTCACCTCGGATTCACATATGTAACCTGGATCTGGAGTTTCGCAGCTGACTGCTAACTTAAACTTCAAGTTATTCAAAACAATATCCATTGACAATGACAAGAGCGTCTTGGTTTTCAAATTCCAATTATTCTCGAACATATCCAAGAGTCAGCAATGAAGTTCCCTCCTCATTTCATGCATTGACATTAACCGACACTTCGGTTTTCTTAATCGGTTCCAGTCTTTTTACTTTGGTAATTGACTCGCAAAAATCCGCAAAATTCGTCAGTAGTTAAAACATTATTATCATTTCTTATTAATTTTTATTTTAAACCGTCCACAGATTTCTAACCCAAGCCAACCAAGGTATGTGAAAAGAAGAAGAAGAAGTAATTTCTATGTCTCTTGTGAGTACGATGTACAAACGATCTACTTTAAGAGTATTATGTCATTTATGGAACCTTCGAATTGATATTGTTGTGATGTAGCCTCATTTAAATCTTGTAGAGACTCATATTTTTTTATAACTATCATGTATTCTCAGTGAGACAAAATAGGGGTTGATTTTGTCCATTTAAGCCACTTTGAGAAATATAATTAATACATCAGACGCCGTTGGAATAATTTTTGCCGTTTACGGAGAAAACGTAGTTGGAGAAACTCCAGCAAGGAAATGGTTTTCTCAAGTTGAAAATGGCGATTTCGAACAACGCTCAGGAAGATCATCGGCCTTAAGACCAGAAGTAGAAAAATTAACGGATCGTTGCAAGGCATTCGTAAGACCGGAAATAGAAAAATTGACTGATCGTTGCAAGGCATTCGTAATAGTGGAGGAGAATATATTCTCGATTAATTTATGTATGTTCTTTATTAAACAATTAATACATTTTGAGTCCAATAAAAATGGTACGAAGCTACTACATCTGCACAATTTTTGACCACCATACATGTTGGATTTTAATCTGCTAATTCTATATATTAATCGTTGTCAATTTGACACATTGACAACTTCTTTTAGTACTTCGAATTGCTGGTATTCATAACTATACTTATATATAACAGTTATTACAAGGACATTAATACTACTTACTATTATAAATACAAGCAATATTTCCCTTTATTTTCTTCTTATTTTCTCTACATGTATTTTTTTAAATAAAGCTCGTTCATATATCAAACCATTAGACTAGAGCGGTACCTGTTGTGCTTAATGGATAATACGGACCTGCTAGTTCCATTCGCCCACTACGTTGGTTCGCGCTTCTATTCTAGCAAACCATTACCGGACTAATATTCAGCATATAATGGGACAGCGTGCGGTCATAACTTATATTCTATTATGAACGTCAGTTCAATTCTGTATATTACACATTCAATTAGATACGTTTCTGGGTTAGTTCAGTTATAATGACTGTGCGGTGAGAATGTGAGATCATATTAACTGGACCAAATCAAATCTACATATCACATGTGGTTTTTCAACTTCCTCCGTGGCATTTTTATAATCGTAATGTGTATACTGATTGCTAACAATTAGTTATTTAATTTCTTTTTTATTTATATTTCCATGTACAAGGTCAGATGAATTTTGTCTATGTTAACAAGGTTATGGCCTTCGTTGTTATTACATAAACTTCAATGAGTAAAATGTTTTTCTTCATCGCTTGTGTTAATTTATTCATATATTCATGATCATGAATGTTTTATTTTAAAAAATCAACATGCCTGGAGTGCCATAAAAGTCTAACCTGACCCCGTTATTCTTGCCTTTTATTAATGACTTATCAAACTCGATCAATTTCCAAAAGAAATTTTTCACTTATGCTTCAGTTTCTGGAATGTGAAAGCTTTCAATTTAAAAAACTGACCAAATTATGGCGTGTATCTAGAAAGAGTTACAATTATTGTAAAATTACTCCAGTTTTTATACCTTTTCTCATATGAAATAGCGAAAGTGTCTGAGAATCTTTTTTAATTACGATAGTCGATAGACTTCCAACATTTTTTATTACTAACAATATTTATTTAGAAAATAATCTGATAATAGCTGTGAGGCAATATTTATTCTTAATGAAACTTTAAATAAGAGGGTGGTCCCAAAAGCACCCAACCAAACAAAGTAAACGCAAAAGTTTTGCAAATAAATATATTTATTTTTCAACAGAATCTCCTTTCAGCTCTATACACTTTTCCCAGCGATGTTCAATAAGTTCGATACCCTTTTTATAATAAAAACTGTCTTGCTCCTCAAAATAGCCATTAAGTGCCGACATCACTTCTTCATCATTGGAAAATCTTTGACCACTGAGCCATTTTTTCAAGTTTAGGAACAGAAATTTCCAAATTGCCAAATTTTATAAATTCGACTCCCCTTTATGTTTTTGACGTGCTGAATCCTAAAATGAACTTTAAAATACCACAGAACGTAAAATTTCCTCGCACTTTACTTTATTTATGCATTTTAAGCGTATAATAATACCTTGGTCTCTACACCTAATTAGTAATAAATGCTCAAAGTGCACTTTTGAGTATCTGCGTGACTAATACAAAGGAAATCACGAAGGAATATACTTTCTAATCTGCAGCTGCATTTTTTACACTCACATTTAAATTTTTTCCCTGACAATCTTGGAGCTAAAAGTAAGGAACAAGGGGAGCGTTTCCACTAAGATATAAAGGAGATGGAGAAACGGTATCAGGGTCGTTGGAATGTCAACATGATGGGAGATTACTGTTGGACCCTTCTACGAGCAACTCCAGAAGCATCATATAAAAAGAAAAGCTACACTCGAAGTTTTACCGTGAAGAGGTTGAGGAAATACAAAACTTTAGATTAATAAGTAAAAAACTGTTCATATTCAAGCTTACACTACCATTGTAATAATAAAATGTTAAATTTATCAATTATACTCTGATAACAAATTACGTACCTTTAAATCTTAACTATACATTTTAATACTATCATACCCAACAAAAGATAAAGGTTGCTAAAAATTGGTATGTGGTAGAAAAAAACCTGATTGAAAATTTGGATTCAGCACACCAAAATACAAGGTCGACCTTTGAAAAAGTTTTTAAAAAATATTTATTGGTTGGCCTGTGCTCTTAGCTCTTGAAAAAAATAATTAAACGCTGCCTATGTAATTCGACTTACAGGGATCAATATATACATATTTAATTTTCTCCAATGCTTGCGACTCATTCTTCTTTGCAGGGAATGACTGCTACACCTAGTATCAGATGCATCACATACTCTGCTTATTTAGCAAAAGTCTGGTATCGCAGATCATAAACTGCCCGTAGCTCTCTTTTTTGCTCTGTTTTGTTAAAAAATCCCCGTCTATTTACATAAACACAGATTTTATTACATACCCTACACACAAGGGGTTATCTTATTGTCCGCACATCTTCGTCACCAAAGACGGATAATTGTTTTATTATACGCACGTGGCTCAACATCGCTCACACCTGGTTCACTTCTTATAACTGCGCTTCATAAACGGAAACAATATACATAATAGATGCAATAACTGTACATAAAAGAGTTATACTAAAATATAATTAAAAGATTATATAAAATAAACAATCATTACGCTCTTTTGAAATTAAACAGACTACAATATAAAAATGGGAAAAAACCGTAATATAAAGAAAATTAATACAAATGCAGTCCGACAATATAATGAATTTACCTCTTTTATATATCCTTCCTAAGAACTTTAATAATACATTAAAGGAAAATTCACACGAATATACTAGCGAAATTATATAAATATTACGGGGTATTTATCCCGTAATATTTATATAATTTATATTAATTAAGAACTCCGTTTTGAGCAATAGTACTTACCTTTACATTTGGAAAATACAAATTAAGCAGCATCTTCACTTAAATTAAATTAAAATACAAATGTATACAGAAAAAAATATATACCTTCAAAAAAATTACGCGCACCAATTTACTGTCACCAATTGGATAAATTGAATGAAATCCATGAAATAGAAACGGTTAGAGTTGACTAACGGTAAAGGTTTAGTTTTTCACCATCATAACGTCATACGAGAATAGTTTGACAAGTAGTGAGAATGACATATGTATATGTAGGTGGCGCTCTAATTGGTAAAACAAATGCACTGTAATTTAGATTGCCTATTTATATGTTTACATTCAGATATTTAGATAAATCGGTTGATTAGTTTACTTTTAACAGCTGATCGAAAAAGAAGCAACACGTCGTTTTGTTAAAATGGAAAAAGCAGAGTATCGTGCGGTGATTAAATACTTCGTAATTAAGGGTATGAAAGCTACCGAAATAAAAGATGAGTTACGGGAAACATTAGGTGAATCTGCTCAATCATCCGCCACAATAAGTAGATGGGTAAATGAATTTAAACGTGGTAGAATAAGCTGTGTTGATGAAGCGCGCTCTGGAGCACCCAAAATCGTGACTTCTAAGGAAATGATTATAAAACTCCATATTATTACGCAAGATCGACGACTCAAAGTGAGAGAGATAGCAGACATGGTAAACATTTCAACAGAACGCGTACACCACGTTTTAACGAAAGAATTGGGCCTTTCCAAGCTTTCGGCAAAATGGGTGCCGCGATTGCTTACAACTGATCAAAAGTTCACTCGTTTGCGCATTTCTAATGAGTGTTTGGACCTTTATAAGCGAAATCCGATTGATTTTTGTAGGCGATTTGTTACTTGCGATGAAACTTGGATACACTACAGTACACCCGAAACTAAACAACAGTCGAAACAATAGTTAGAACGTGGCTCTGCACCTCCAAAGAAAGCGAAAACCACTTTATCGGCAAACAAGGTGATGGCATCAATTTTTTGGGGTTCAAAGGGCATTTTGCTCATTGATTACCTTCATGAAGGTGCTACAATAAACGGACAATATTATGCAGAACTTCTACAAAAATTAAATGTTGAGATTCGTGCTAAACGGCCAGAAATGGCAAAGAAAAAGATTCTGTTTCACCAAGACAACGCTCCCTCGCATATCAGCACAGCTGCGATGTCCAAAATCCACGAGTTGCATTTCCAATTAGTACCGCATGCGCCTTATTCGCCGGATCTAGCCCCTTCCGACTTCCACCTTCTTCCAAAATTGAAAACGGCACTAGGTGGAAAGAAATTTTCGTCTAACGCCGAGCTTATCATCTTCGTAAATGAGTATTTTGCAAGCCTTCCGGAATCGCATTTTAGAGATGGCATAAGGGAATTGGAGCACCGTTGGAATAAATGTACTCTTTTAGGAGATTAATTGAAAAATAAACATTATTTTGTATTTAAAAAATTCGTTTTTCTTTTCCGTTCTCACTACTTGTCAAACTACCCTCGTATCTCATAAAAGTTTGATGACTAGCTATAAAACTGTACCCTCAGATTACCACCGTTTTTCTTATTTCATTCATTTATTATATTTAGATGGAAAAGCGTTTAATTCCCATGAGGGTGTCAATAATCACTTGGTTAAACTTTTTTCTAGTAAAGACTAGAAGATTTATGAGCGCGACATCACACTAGTACCAAAACGATTACGAAATGTACCGGACAAAATTGAACCAATATATAAGTAATTAAATAAAATACCTATTCCATATACTATAAAAGAAGAAAATAAGTATTTGTTAGTATATGGTAAACGTAGTGAATTTTTTTATTTAAGTTATTTCCATTACATATTTTCTGTACCTTTAATAGTTAATTAAATTTCATACTGGCGTACAAAACTCCTAACATGTACATATGTAATTACAAATATACATCCTACTAATTGGTATCTGCCATTCTTCGCATGCGTTTGTCCATAATTCAAAACTTAAGAAAATGTGTCACTTCTCATTGTATATATTAGTTGTAAATCATTAACGCAATTACCCGTTAATAATTTTACGTCCTCCGGTAACAAGTCAACGCGATACTTATCTGCGATTCCTATCATAAATTAACCATTATTTTCATACTGGCTAAATACTACGGACCTTTTTCTTTTCACCCTTGTCTTTTCTTGCCAGTTGACGTAAAATGTACCATTAACTTCACCGATTGTAGCATTCGTGTAGAAAACTTCGTAGATTTTAATTTGAGTCAGAGATTAGGATCTATGGGCGCTTCCGACTTGCCATCAACCCATTCTAAATGTAATGTTGCGGTTGGTCGTAAAAGACTCGAGGTGAAAATAACTATATTTTCTGCTGCATTTACTCACCTTAAGTAATTTAAATTTTGCGGAACGGATTTGAGAATTTATAAATGATGTATTTTTTAATTTTTAATGAGCTTAAATTGTAATCTAAAATCCCGTAATGTTAAATTTGTAAAGGCGATTTTAACTAATGCTAAGAGGAAACTCACTTTTTACGGATTTTACGAAAGCATCTTACACCACGAATGACCGGATCTAAACAGAGTTTGGTGAAGAATGTCTCTCAAGAAGCTCCATACTTGACTGGTGTAATTCGGTTATTACGAATTACAGACGTTGGGCTCATACTACAAGACCCGCTACTGTAATGATTTGATTATTAGACGAATTAAAGAATTTATTTGGGAAAACAACCGAATATAAATTGGTGAATAGAGTGTTCTGGAAAAAGTAAACGATCGCAGTATTCAGATTATTATTCATAAGACTTTGCAAGAACAAAACGAGACAGCTCATAGAGTCTAAATTTATCATGTTGGGGTCATAGCACCTTAAGCAGTCCTTGCCAGGAAAGATGTTCAAGTCGGATAATAAATGAAGAAAGCAATGGAAATTTGGTTGCATACGCAACTAGAGGACTTTTTGGTATAAAACAGGGACATTATTTTGAAAAATTAAATTTGTTTTGTTATCTGTCTTTTTTGAGAAGCTGGTTGATATAAACGCCTTCCAAAAACATTTATATCCAACTGCGAATATAACAGGCAGATGCTTTCAATATTAATACTCAACGTATAAGATAGTATTTACCTCATAAATACTATAGAAATCTACAATTTAAAGCATCAGTTAAAAAACCTTCAAGAATAAGCTAATCCGCTCAAACCTGTATCGACAACAGACTTATAACAGCAGTTCAAGGAAAGACTTTGACATAGTAAATCCCCATCTATCTGACCTATGACAAATGCTGACATTACAAGTAAAATATCCATCAGATCGGCCAAAATCCTATAAAACCAAAAATTGTAATGTACATAATACATGCAACTTCGTACAAAGCACAACTAAACCAGATTCATGGTTCGCAATAGGAAATAAGAATCTATACACGGGATTTCAACACACATTTCAGACATTAATAGAAAAGTGGTTTCCAGTAAAGTACAGAAAAACTAAAATCAATGATTCTCCGTTCCAGAATTAGCACAAATCTTCGACGGAGCATTGAAATATTTAGTCATCTACGTTGTTGAAATCCAAAGAAGTATAGGTTATATAATTCTGACCATTACATGTAGGGTATATCTGGAATCGTTTTATTTATGTGTTTGATGTTACAATTAATGCTACGCTATTCAAGCTTTCTATATCCTTGTGATTTGCCATCAAAATAAATTGTTGAGATACGCTCAGAACGCCCGTATCTATGTATTCCTCGACTTTGTCTTTTTAACGAACGCGATTTTCAAGTTACTTTTCGGTCCACTAGCTCCATAAAATCCCTATTAGGAAATGCAAAAGACAAACTCGAGGATAACAAGAAATCGGGAATATATAGCATTAAATGTTTAGATTGCAGTAAACAATACATCGGCCAAACAAAACGATCGATCGAAACCCGGTATAAAGAACATATTACGCATATAAAATTCAACCGACCAGAAAAATCAGGTATAGCAAAACATGTGTTAGAAAGTAATCATAGTGTTAACGCGGATTGTTTGCATTTGATAAAGAACGTGTGGAATTATCGCGAATTAGACACGTATGAAAGCATGTACATTTTAAAGAATAAAGATCATGTGTTGAATACGGACACTGTCCCTAATTGTAACTCATCTTTGTTTAGTCTCTTAAAGACGGACAGGGGTTAGTGCAATAAATCAATGTAGGTATGTTTAGCTCCTTTCCGTTTTTCTTCCTTTTTTAATCTTAGTTTAGGGCTAGAACGCAATTTTTACAAATTACGTGAAACGAATATAAAGTGTGCGTCTTGGCTTTCAGCGGTACGGATCGTGTGCGGGATTAATTGTTTCGTACGGGTATTTATTGCCGTAGTTCTCTAGGTGCAAGACTGCTTAATTTATCTGCTGATGATGACAACTTAGTTGTCGAAATACGTATACAGAATTACGAAAATTAATGTGGAAAGAGGTTATATATCACCCTTCAGTGATCGAGTTAAATTTGTATAAAAATAGAAGAATGAATAGGTTATAATTTGCTCAACAAGTATGCCATCACCTCGCGAATATAAATATAAGGTTTTCCAATAGGCATGATATGATTTTGAAGTGACATTTCGGCCATTTGTAATATGTCATGATCTGTCATTTGTTTTTCATTGTATTCAGTAGTGTTTACAATTTCATCATGGAGAGATATACGCAAGAACAACGTTTACAAATTATTCAGTTTTATTATCAAAATAATCGTTCTCCAATTGCAACTTTTCGTGCGCTTTTGCCATTATATGGTCGTAATAATCGTCTAAGTGTGCTCGCTATTCGTCGAATTGTTAAAAATTTTGAGGTTACATTTTCTTTATATAATTTTTAAGGGCCAATAAGACAAAGAACCGGCCGAAGTAATGCAAATATTGCTGCCGTGCAGGCAAGTGTTACTGAAGACCGTAATTTGTCGATTCCAAGACGTTCTCAACAATTGCGACTGTCTCAAACTACAACCTGGCGGATTTTGAGAAACGATTTGGATTTGCATCCCTATAAAATTGTTCTCACTCAAGAACTGAAGCCATTGGATCACCGTAAACGTCGTGAATTTGCTGAATTTGCCTTGGAACAACTTGAAAACGATAACGATTTTTTTAAGAAAATCATCTTCTCTGATGAGGCTCACTTTCATCTGGATGGTGTGGTAAATAAACAAAACTGTCGATTCTGGTGCAAAGAAAATCCACAAATTATTTATGAAAAACCATTACAATCACCTAAATTGAAAGTTTGGTGTGGTTTTTGGTATGGTGGAATCATCGGTCCGTACTTCTTTCAAAATGAAGCTGGTAACACCGTTACTGTCAATGGAGAGCGTTATAGATTGATGATAAACAACTTTTTATAGCCGACATTGGAAGAAGTTGATCTTGACAACATTTGGTTCCAACAAGACGGGGCTACGTGCCACACAGCAAATGCAACAATAGAATTATTGCGAGAAAAGTTTGGAGATTCGATTATTTCAAGAAATTGTGATATTGAATGGCCTCCAAGAAGTTGTGATTTAACACCATTAGACTATTTCTTGTGGGGTTATTTGAAGCCATTTTATCGAAGTAAGCCAGACTCTCTTCAAGCATGACATACGACTAGATTTAGTGGAAAAAGTGCTCGAAAATTGGGTTCATCGAATTCGTTCCTGCAGAAGAAGTCGTGGAGGCCATTTGAATGACGTTTTATTTAGAACTTAATTGTATCGATTGTACTTCACATTAAATAAAAAATTTTTGAATTTTCTTAACAATAAGTGTGTTATTACATTAACACGTTTATAGTAATAATTGTAACAGATGTTAAGGTTTAATTAATTAAAATGCTTATATTGGCCTAAATTTATTTAATTTATCTTTCTTTAGCTTTATAATTCCTGTTTATAATTCCTAAAGAAGTAGATTATTTGCAGGTATGTACTCCAGTCGCCGCAGTTGACATATAAGATTAACGAACCTCTTCGATCATCCGCCGGAATTTACATATAGGGATTAAAATATTGTTCACCATCGCCGCAATTTACAAGCGCCGTTTTACTCATCATAATTATTTTAATATATTATAAACTCTGACAATTAAATTGGTATAACTTATTTAAATTTATTATTTATTAATATTAAACACATTGAATATTATTTTATACTGAAAAATGTCGTAAGCATTCACGTCACCTACATTGTATTAATTTCTAAAATATAATTTGTTTTACTTTTAGCTAAATTTGTGCCTGTTCACTATACAGCTGACTAAAGAAGAATCACCTCATTTCAAACTAAAGTTATATTCTTCCTATGTTGCCAATGAAAATTGTTCAAGTAAAAGAGATATGATTTTTATGTAAGCGGTTAATGTTAAAAAGGAATCATTCTATTATTAATAACACCCTATCAACTACATATGTTTCACCGATATCACGGATCGTCAGGTTGATTTGTGTTATTAATGAACGATTCCTTCAGAGTGTTTATCATATCTTTCGATACAGAAAATAATGAATAATATCATATCTCCCTCTCTCGACCAATACATAAATGTATTGACCGACAAAGCAAGAACGCTTCTATCTTACAGATCTGAGACTATGTTTCCAGTGTATAATAGACAGAAACTTACAGGGGAGATATGATATTATTCATTATTTTCTGTATCGAAAGATATGATAAACACTCTGAAGGAATCGTTCATTAATAACACAAATCAACCTGACGATCCGTGATATCGGTGAAACATATGTAGTTGATAGGGTGTTATTAATAATAGAATGATTCCTTTTTAACATTCTTTAATTGGCATAAAGCCTAGATGTAAGTTTCTGTCTATTATACACTGGAAACATAGTCTCCGATCTGTAAGATAGAAGCGTTCTTGCTTTGTCGGTCAATACATTTATGTATTGGTCGAGAGAGGGAGATATGATATTATTCATTATTTTCTGTATCGAAAGATATGATAAACACTCTGAAGGAATCGTTCATTAATAACACAAATCAACCTGACGATCCGTGATATCGGTGAAACATATGTAGTTGATAGGGTGTTATTAATAATAGAATGATTCCTTTTTAACATTCTTTAATTGGCATAAAGCCTAGATGTAAGTTTCTGTCTATTATACACTGGAAACATAGTCTCCGATCTGTAAGATAGAAGCGTTCTTGCTTTGTCGGTCAATACATTTATGTATTGGTCGAGAGAGGGAGATATGATATTATTCATTATTTTCTGTATCGAAAGATATGATAAACACTCTGAAGGAATCGTTCATTAATAACACAAATCAACCTGACGATCCGTGATATCGGTGAAACATATGTAGTTGATAGGGTGTTATTAATAATAGAATGATTCCTTTTTAACATTCTTTAATTGGCATAAAGCCTAGATGTAAGTTTCTGTCTATTATACACTGGAAACATAGTCTCCGATCTGTAAGATAGAAGCGTTCTTGCTTTGTCGGTCAATACATTTATGTATTGGTCGAGAGAGGGAGATATGATATTATTCATTATTTTCTGTATCGAAAGATATGATAAACACTCTGAAGGAATCGTTCATTAATAACACAAATCAACCTGACGATCCGTGATATCGGTGAAACATATGTAGTTGATAGGGTGTTATTAATAATAGAATGATTCCTTTTTAACATTCTTTAATTGGCATAAAGCCTAGATGTAAGTTTCTGTCTATTATACACTGGAAACATAGTCTCCGATCTGTAAGATAGAAACGTTCTTGCTTTGTCGGTCAATACATTTATGTATTGGTCGAGAGAGGGAGATATGATATTATTCATTATTTTCTGTATCGAAAGATATGATAAAAACTCTGAAGGAATCGTTCATTAATAACACAAATCAACCTGACGATCCGTGATATCGGTGAAACATATGTAGTTGATAGGGTGTTATTAATAATAGAATGATTCCTTTTTAACATTCTTTAATTGGCATAAAGCCTAGATGTAAGTTTCTGTCTATTATACACTGGAAACATAGTCTCCGATCTGTAAGATAGAAGCGTTCTTGCTTTGTCGGTCAATACATTTATGTATTGGTCGAGAGAGGGAGATATGATATTATTCATAAGCGGTTAATATTTAAAAAAGTAATTTAACAACAAATTTCAAAATATTAACCATTTTTAGATTCCCTAATTTTCCTTATTCACATATATCACCACTTCCAAATTAAAAATTCCATTTTATGGCTGTCAACATAAATCTGCATTTCAATCATGTAATCTTAAGCTTTTAAAATCAATCCCATTAAAAATACTGTTTCTTCAAAATGTACATAACAATCTACTCCTTATTACCTGTTGTATTACAGAAATTGTTACCTATAACAATCCATATCTTTATTATTTTTCTCATTTTATATGTGCATTTGTAAATTCTTTTTATTTAAAGCGTGTTTCAAATTTCGCATTAATATCTGCCAAATGGCCTTCTCTTGCAACTTCACAGACGTTCATTCTTTTGTTAAAATTTTCAATGACATTTTGACATAATTGAGGCTCTATCTCACCAATGACACGAATAATTTCATATTTCAAAGCAGGAATTGATGGTGGATTGTTTTTATAAACCTGACCTTTCACATAACCCCAAGGAAAATACTCTAACCGTGTCAAATCACATGATCTTGGTGACCAATTAACATCACCGTTTCTTGAGATTACACGCCCAGGAAATATTTTTCTCAATAAATCAATTGATTCGTGTGCAAAGTGAGGTGTAGCACTATCCTGTTGAAACCACATATCCTCTAGATCAATATTCATTAATGCAGACCACAAAAATTCGGTTATTATCCGACGATATCGATCACCATTGAAAGTTACAGCTTCACCAGCAACATTTTCAGAGAAGTAAGGTCCAATTACACCACCTAACCATAATGCACACCAAACAGTAACTCGTTTAGGATGCATAGGTTTCTCATGAATAATTCGTGAATTTTCTTCATCCCAGATACGGCAGTTTTGTTTATTAACATAGCCACCAAGTTCAGAAGAATCAGCTGGTTGTTCATTGATGAAATTGACAAATGAACGACGTTTTAAATGATCTAATGGCTTCAGTTCCTGTGTTATTTGAACCTTATATGCCTTCAGAGCTAATTCCTTGTGTAAAATACGCCATGTTGTTGATCCACTAAATCCCAGTTGTTGTGAACGTCGTCTAATGGACATTTCAGGATCTTCAGCAACACTTTCACGAACCAAACCAATATTTTCTTTTGAACGACCAATACAACTGTATTTTTCACTTTTTTGATATTCCACGGAACCGGTCTCGAAATTTTTTAATAATTCGACCAATAGTGCTTTCAGATGGACGATTATGTAAACCATAAAATTCACGTAATTTTCTAAAAACTCTTTTCACAAAACGCTGATTTTCATAAAATAATTCAACAATTTGAACGCGTTGTTGTACCGTGTACGAAGCCATTTTTATAAATGTCATACATCACACTTTTTAAGCCCACATACCCAGACAAATTCAGTGTGTCATCTATATTTTATTTATTCTTAAAAAAACCGCGCAATTTGAAACACTCTTTATGTATATGTGTATATCTTTATTCTAATATTTCTTTATATTATATTAGCATGTTTTTCTTATCCTTGCTATATGTCTTTTAATAACTTTCTCTCACTGATATCTTATTAACATTTCCTCTCAATACTTCCTTTCGTTCATCATTAAACTACCCCAAACTAATTGATAATTATTCTCTTTTTCTGAGATAATAAAAACTTGAAAAATCATGTCAAAATTGTGAACTTTTGAATGCCAAAAAAGAATACTTCTGTTTCTAACACTTGAATTATTTTGGTGAGTTTATTTTCTATACGTTCAGGACCACAGTTTCACGTGCAACAAACGCTAGATTCTAAATTTTCTATTCGAAAATCTCAGTTCCTTCTAGGGAGTAATTGCAAAAATAGGTATTTTCAAAATTTATATATATTTTCGATGATGATTGCATATTTTCGAAAATTCTAAAAACGATTTTGTTGAATGAAAACAACTTTAGAAACCAAGTCAGAATATGAAGGTAATTTTGATGGAGCCTGTGGTTGATTCACTTAAATGCTGAAGGTTGATATATAACCCCTTGTAGATTGTAGTAAACAATACATCGGCCAAACAAAACGATCGATGGAAACCCGTTATAAAGAACACATCGTGCATATAAAATTCAACCGGCCGGAAAAATCGAGTTTAGCAAAACATATGTTGGATTATAATCATAGTCTTAACGCCGATTGCTTGCATTTGTTTAAGAACGTGTATAATTATCGCGAGTTAGATACGTATGAAAGTATGTACATTTTGAAGAATAGAGACAATGTGTTAAACACCGATGGGGGTCCGAACAAGTCGCCTCTTCTCGGTCTGCTAAATTGACAGAAAAGGGATAGTATAATAAATCACATGTACTTATCGCTCATGTCCGTGTTCCTTTTTTAATGTCTTTCATCCTAGTTGAAGTAAAACAATTTTGTGAAACGAATATACAGTGTACATTTTGATTCTCAACGGTACGGATCGCGTACGGAGTTTGTTTTCGTACGGGTATTTTTCGCCGTAGTTTACCAGATGCGACGCTTTTTGATTATCTACTGATAATGACAACTTAGTTGTCGAATAATATCGAATTCGAAAATTAATGTAGCAAGGGGTTATATATCAACCTTCAGTGATCAGAATATGAAGTTTGGATTGTGTAAATGAATTATTTCAAAAGTTCAAATGGCTATAAGAAAAAGTGAGTTTGTACTCTACCAGTTCAGAACTACTATTTTACGAACTACCAAAGCTAAATTCAAAGCTCTTTATTTTATTTTAACAAAAATCTCAAATCTTTTCGTATTTTTATAAGGAAGTCATGAATTATTATGCAAATTAATATTTAAAAGAGTCTATTTCATTATCATTTACTGTACAAAATTTGGTTTAAAAATATATACTTTTATTATGATTCGTTTTTTTTACATAGTATATGTATGTATGTATGTATGAATCTAACCCAAAGTGTTTTGGAGCGATATTTTTATAGTTGTTTACCGCTTTTTCTTTATGCTACAATAAATATAAACTAGATTAAGAATGAAAACAAAATGAACTAAACTCACAGAATCCTTATTAAAAGGTTCAATATCCTTGGGATAATAAAAAAAGAACTGTAAATCTTTAGAAAACCCACATTATTATAATTCTTAACAACCGTTTATAAAACGTCAATGAAATTTTAAAATATTCGAACGCTAGGCTTGTAACGACAAATGGAATACATAAGAGTTACGAAATGCTAAATTAAGTGGGTAAAAAATTCCAAAACCGCAATATTATTTATCTAAACATTAACTGAAATACACAGTGACGATAAAAAGTGCCTACTTAAACTGATTATATTTAAATTTGGAAGAGAAAATGAACAGGAATGAATTTATAATAAGCGCACATTTCTGATCCGATACATACGTCCAAACTGTCAATCTACACGCAAGACTAAACGATTTGGACAATATTTTCCCGGACATTCCTTCATTTACAACCGCATTGAATATGTAATAACCTTTATTCGCCGCTCGCAGAATACATCATAAACTTTTACGCTTGAAGGGAACCGGATCACCGTTCACAGATTCATATCACTACAATTGTATGTGTATATTTCTTTTCTTTGTTTCTTTTTCTTTCTCTTCATTCTTTCCGTCCTTTTTCTATTCGCTCTTGTCCGTCTCTCTCTTTTGCGTATGCACGTATGTTGCCTGTATTCATTTTCACCGATCAATCTACATCAATAAAGTATTCCATCGTTTCTTTGCAGAGGAAGGGAACGTATTTTTAATTGTTTATCGTTTTTATGGACGAACAGACAATGAAAATATGATACAGATATGCGATAGGTTCGTGTGATTGGTGTACAGAGTAGGATTCAGTTGAAAATATTATTTCAGAGAATTATGCTTTATAATTTCAAGGCTTGGCGAAAATATTAGGAAGTAAATATCAATTTGATTTGGTACAAACATTTCAATTATTTAAAATAATATTTTTTGCAATTAATAACTCAAAGTATATATATATATATATATATATATATATATATATGTATATAAAGGCTGTCCCAAAATTAGCGCAAGATTTGAATTAAATAGAAAACACAGTTTTTAGTCTTTTGATTGTTATTTTTTTATTGAATTATAAAGTACATAAGATAGGGTTATTTATGGAATAACACATCGGGCAAATGGCCTCCACGGCTTTGCATGCACATACGCACTCGTTTGTCGAAATTTTCCATGACCATTATGCATAAATGTGGCTGAATTTCGTTGATGCAGCGTTGAATCTCCTCCTTTAATGCAGCGGTGGTTTTGGGCTTGTTGATATAGACCTGTGATTTCAAATAACCCCATAAAAAGAAATCAAATGGTGTTAAATCACACGATCCAGGAGGCCAATTCTGATCACCGAAACGAAAGAGTACACGACCTGGAAATATCTCATGCAGTAATTGACTTGTTTCACGGGTTGTATGGCATGTCGCACCGTGTTGTTGAAGCCACATATTGGCCATATCAATATCATCTAATTTCGGCAGAAAGAATTGTTTTATCGTGTCGCGATATCGAGCACCAGTAACAGTCACTGCTTGACCAGCCTCATTTTCAAAAAATTATTTATTATTAATTATGCTTCCAGCCCAAAATTCACATCAAACAGTGACACGTTGTGGATGGATTTGTTTTTCGACAATCACATGTGGGTTCTCAAAACTCCAAAAGCGGCAATTTTGGCGATTAACAAAGCCGTCAAGGTGAAAATGCGCTTCATCGCTTAGGATGATTTTGCTTGAAAAATCAGCATCCATTTGTTGATGTTCAATAATCCATTCAGTGAACTCTCTTCGCTGTGCATGGTCATGAGGCTTCAGTTGTTGTGTTAATTGAATTTTGTAAGCATGGAGACACATATCTTTAGTGAGTATGCGCTGTAGACAGCTTCTTGAAATTTGCAATTCTTGTTCATGACGCCGAGTTGAGTTTCCTGGATTGTCACCGACACTCTCACGCACTGTTTCGATATTGACATTTGAACGGCTTGTTTTTGGACGACCAGTGTGTTTGGCGTCTCTAACGGATCCAGTCTCCCTGAATTTTTCAATTAATCTCTTCACAGTTGACGAAGTTAAAACACTATTCCGACCATATTTTGTATGAAATTTTCGAACTGTGGCCGCCAAGCTTTCATTATTTTTGAAATATTGTTCAATAATGAAGACACGTTGTTCTATCGTGTAATGCTCCATTTTTACTAACAGTAAACTGTCAGCTGTCGAATTGTTTCTTTTAGGATTGCCAAAACTTTACTGCACAACTGGCGACAAATTCAAATCTTGCATTAATTTTGGGACACCTATATATATATATATATATATATATATATATATATATGTATTATATGTATATATGTATATATATATATATATATATATATACGAGGGGGCGTTTTTATATTCGCGAAATGGGGGACAAGGGGTGGAGATAAAAAAACCAAATTATTTTTCTTTTTCAATATATTCACCTGCAAGACGGATACATTTTTCACATCTTTCAATTAATTTATTTATACCCTCATAAAAAAATGATTTCTCTTTATCTGCAAAATACGCCGAAACTGCCTCCTTGACTTCATCATCGGCAGTAAATTTTTTACCCCGCAGCTCTTTTTTCATTTTCGGAAACAGGTAATAATCACTCGGGGCCAGGTCTGGGCTGTAGGGTGGGTGATTCATAATTTCGAAGCCCACCTTATGCAGGGCAGCTAACGCAACGCGGCTCTTGTGGACGGGCGCGTTGTCGTGCAAAAGCAGAACACCTTTTGTCAATTTTCCCCGTCTTTTCTCTTTAATGGCTTCTTTTAGTCGCTCTAATATTGAAGCGTAATATTCTCCGGTTATAGAAACACCTTTATCTTTATAATCAATCAACAATATTCCTTCCGAGTCCAAAAATACCGTTGCCATGTGTTTCCCAGCTGATTGTGACACTTTAAATTTCTTGGGAGGTGCTGTGTCCTTTTTATGGCACTGCATGGAGTCTTGTTTGGACTCAGGTTCATAATGATGAACCCAAGTTTCGTCTCCAGTAACAATTCCACTCAATACACCATCCTTGTCTTCATTACAGAGGTCCAAAAATGCACGCGAACACTTTACGCGCTGTTGTTTTTGCGGCGGCGTGAGCATTCTCGGCACCCATCTTGCGCTGACCTTAGAAATGCCGAGATGATCGTGTAGGATTTTAAAAATTGTTGTATCGGATACTCCAACCATTTCTGCGAGTTGTTTCTTCTTTAGTCGAGCATCTTCGAGTACAATTTGTTCAACTTTTTGGATAAGTGCTGGCGTGGTCACCTCAATGCTCCTGCCCGGCCTCGGGTCGTCTTCAAGGGATTCCCTTCCTTGTTTAAATAAACTATGCCACTTGTACACCATGGTTTTTCCTGGACAAGAGTCGCCGTAAACCAATGACATCTCATTCATTATGGTCGCGACTGATTTTCCTTGCCTGGTAAGGAACTTTATAACGGCACGATATTCGATTTTTTCCATATTTCACTTTTCACTCCTGATTATGTTACTTGGTTGACGATAGCTCAAAGACTAACTGTCTAATAACAATGAAACTTCGTATTTATACTAATCATGAGTCGCTGCACAGGCCACGCCCCCAATGCGCCTACTCACCCCTCTACAACCCGCTCATTCCGCGAATATAAAAACGCTCCCTAGTATGTACATTTAGAAAATTTGCTTTGACCGAGAATATTCCAGGTGGATTTTCTAATTTTTTATGCTCACTAATAGATAATTACAATGCAATTAGCTACAATAAAAATAAATTATAAATTGCGCGAGACACCTAGCGTTCTTTAGCAACACACCAGCATGTCGTGACACACCGGTAGAGAACCTCCGCTTTATATGGTAGAACACCAATCATACGAATAACCAATAATTTCAAGATACAACTCTGCAAAAGCCATTAGCGATGCTTTGACAGATCCATTTGAAATCGGTGCTGAATATATCAACTGCCGAAACGACGTAAAGCTCGAATGCATCTCGCCGAAGAGTACCAACGATTACGGATGAATAATTTATCTCGATTTTATAACCGGCGGTCGACCGGACGCGTTATTAATTATTCATATTTATTTTTGGGTAGGTCAACATCGGACGTTCAAGGTAAATACGAACGCGATGGCATTATTAATAACAACAGCGACTGACGGTAATACGTTTTAAATCACCGCTCGGATCAATATTATGCATTAATTAAGGCGACTCGTAATGTCTTTACAATAGCCGACGGTTCAACGGGAAGCAAGAGGCAAGTAAAGTAGCGTATTACGAAGGTAGTATACAAATTCATCCAAAATAAGAACGAAATGTGAAATGATTTAGTTTAATAACAAGTTCGAAACCTCTAATAAGGTATGGATACGAGGATGATTTAAGAAGAAGTAAGACTAGAAATGAAACAAATAAATTAGAATTTAAATTTTTTTATTTCTGAATATATTCCCCATCAAATTCGCCTTGGACCAACGATTAATAATCTTTCTGAAGATTCCCAAAATACAACTCCATTGCTACAATAAATTCTTCATCTGACCGAATTTCTATCCAGAAAAGAAACATTTTAGTTTTGAGAATAAAAGCAAGTTACTTACAACTTGATTTGGCAAAAAAAGTGACTGAGGTGCAATACGAAATCCCAAAATGATCCAATTTTTTCGAACAGCTTGACTAGTGTTATGATTAAGGAAAATCTTTCATTGACCATTTCAGATTGTTTTCCAATAATCGCTTTTTTCTATTTATCTAACAGAACGGCTTTGGTCCTTTGCGAGACATTCGATAACATTATTTTAAGTAAACCTAAAATCTCGTTTATGAAAATTTTAAAAAGAAGTGGTTGTAATAAATTAGCTTTCTCTGATGATTTAAAAATATCTCCACCTATAAATTTCACTGATAATTGGAATATTTTACAATTGCAACAAAGCAGCTCAGTGACATGAGTATAACAATTTGTCTTTCAATTCAAAATGCAAGATTAGGCTAGTTTCAGTAATACAGTCATCTATCTATAACAATTCATTCAACGCCCCGATAATTGAAAGTTTTTATTCAATAAAGGATTATCATTGCATTGTTATTGGGATTGATATCTCTTCTATTGTTTAGTGTGTTTTGATAATATATATATATATATATATATATATATATATATATACACTACCGTTCATAAGTATTTGGGCACCCATATTTTATAAAATTATTTGAACAGCATAGCTTCTAGGAAATTAATTCTTGTAATATTGGATAGGTATAAGGAAAGTATTAAATCTACAGAAACGCTGCATAAGTAACATTATGTATTACTTTATTACCTGCAATAAACCAAAATTTGTTATTGGGACTACCTGGGGATTAGCGCAATAAAAGTTTCTCCAAATTCTTGTAATTGTCTTTCTGTGAAGGATACTGAAGGATAAGTTTAGTAATGATGTTTTAATGACCTCGGACGAGTTTCATGTTATATTTTTGAAATTGCCCTCAGTTACGTTTCTGTATTCGTTGTGAGATATTCCTGTGCTAGTAGTGTTGTTAAGATCGTTAAATATGCCAAAAAGAAAAGAGATGGACATTGAAACGCGTTCTCTTATAATTGCGCACCATCAAGATGGCAAAAGCAACCGGCAAATTGCGAAACAATTAAAATTAAATAATACTTCTGTACACTATGTCGTCAAAAAATACCGAGAAAGTGGCAGTGTTCTCAATAAATCACGGAGTGGGAGATCCAGAGCGACAACTTCTGCTGAGGATCGTGCAATAGTGATCACAAGCAAAAGAAATCGACGGAAAACAGCCCCAGGAATCGCTGCAGAAATCAATGCAGACCGTCCAAAGTCAATAAGCGTAACAACGGTCAAACGTCGCTTGTACAAAGCAGGTTTGTACGGACGAATTGCTATGAAAAAACCGTTATTGCGCAAACAGAATAAGCGGAAACGCTTAAACTGGGCTCGTGAACACCAACATTGGACAGTTGAACAGTGGAGTAAAGTCTTGTGGACCGATGAGTCAAAGTTCGAAATTTTCGGGTCCAGAAGACGTGTTTTCGTTCGGAGATCTACAGGTGAGCGTGCGGCAGAGCAATGTATTGTGCCTACGGTTAAACATGGCGGTGGTTCCGTGATGATCTGGGGTTGTTTTGGTGGTACGGCCGTGGATGATATTGTGAAAATTGAGGGAATACTAAGGAAAGAGCAGTATCGAAACATTTTGGAGACTAACGCTATTGCTTCAGGATTAAGGCAAGCACACATCCAAAATATGCAAAGACTATTTGCAACTCTTGGAAGCGGAAGGATCCATCGAAGTTATGAAATGGCCTCCCCAAAGCCCCGATCTAAATCCAATAGAGTTATTGTGGGAGGAACTTGATCGGGAGGTCCGGAAAGCAGTACCAACATCGGAGGCTGATTTGTGGAAGAAACTGCAGGAAGCTTGGGTCCGCATAACACCGGATACATTAGCAAAACTAATTACAAGAATGCCGCGATTATGTGCTGCCATTATAAAAAACAAAGGAGGTCACATAGATGAATCGAAAATTTAAATATAATATGTAATTCTACTGCCAGATACTGTAATTAGTTATGTATGTACATGTAATATAATGTATTTTCATTTTTTCACTAGTGCTTTTAATCATTTCTTCTAAATTTATGGGTGCCCAAATACTTATGAACGGTAGTGTATATATATATATATATATATATATATATATATATATATATATATATATATATATATGTTGCCATCATCAGCAGATAATTAAAAAGTGTCGCACCTGGTAAACTACGGTGAAAATTACGCGATCCGTACCGTGGAGAACCAAAATGTACACTCTATAACCCGTTTTTGGTATCTCTAATAATTTTTGGTAATGGAGTTTTCGCGTATTCAACGTATGGTCCTTCTAGAATTAAGTTTCTTACTCTTTGAAAATAATCACTTTTGTCCAAAATTACTAACTTGTTCTCTTTATCTGCTTTTAAATAAAAGCAGTCTTTCGACCTGAGACTTTTAATTGAGTTCCATTCGTGGTTAACTGGTTTATGTTTGTGTTCTTGTAAGTTCTGTTTAATTTGAATCTTACAAGCCTCTCTAATGAAATTTTTTGAATTTGGTTCTCAATTCTTAAAAGCCGTTTCAATGCTTGCAATCACCTCCTCGGTAGGAGTGTCCCGGTTGGGCAAGCAATGTTTTAAACCTTTGTTTAATAAGTCTATTTCTTGTCGAATTAAAAGTCTCGGATGAATTATTAACGACTAGTGTTAGTGTGTTAGTGTATAGGATTTATATTAAGACTGTTGTCTGATCGCGGACATAGTGTACATTTTGGTTCTCAACGGTACAGATCGCGTACGGAGTTCGTTTTCGTACTGGTAATTTTCGCCGTAGTTTACCAGGTGCGACACTGTTTAATTATCTGCTGATGATGACAACTTAGTTGTCGAAATGCGTATACAGAATACGAAAATTAATGTGGCAAGGGGTTATATGTCAACCTTTATTGATTAAGTTCTTTCAAGGTTTACGAAAGTCTTTTAAAACTGTTTCGTATTACTTTATCCTTTAAAGAAAGGTAAAGTGAAAGGAAGAATTATTTTGCATTTTATTCTCTAATTTCTCCATACCAAGCTTTGCTATTACGGTAGAGGTGGTTGACTCCATGGCGGTGCCATACTTTTTCTCGAAAAAGGTGTTGAAGTTGAAATATATTGATCTGGATATAATTTTACAGGATTTCTGAACTCCTTTGGTAGTGGTTTGTGCGCATCTATGGTTTACTTGTTTTCCGTATTGCTTTTTAGTGCTAAGTCTAAGGGTACGTTGGTAAATGAAGATATTACATATCGCTAATCAATATAATTATGTGAAATTTTTTGCTTTCTAATAAACTCAGTTAATTTCTAAGAATTTTTTGTACAGAATTTATTTTGTTCCAAGGTTTTCGAAATAATCTTTACTCTTGTAAAAGAAATTATCATTTTCTCTATTTAAAATATGATTGCAATTGTAAATTAATAATATTCTGAAATAAAAATGTAAATCAGTTCTTTAATGACTTTTAATGTAAGAGATTTCAGAAATTAAACTGAAGATTTATGGTTTTACAGTATTTAAGTATTTCTAGACATGAAACGTTAATTAAAAATTAAATTTTCTTTCGACATACTTGAATATACAATATAAAAAGAAACATAGAGCGATTTTGAATTTTTCAATTTACTAAATTACTGGTGCACAAGTGAGCAACTTCAAAGTCATGCCAGTCGTAGCTCTCTCATTGAGTAAACATGTACTCGAACGTTTTTATCATTAAAAACACACAACCGATACTATCTCATTAATCACCGGAACGAGTAATAAAAAAAACTTACTCACTGTACATATTTGCGAGTATACAACGTGAAGACATAGTAAAAACAACCTTCGTTGTTACGAGCGATTTTTTCCTGTCGTATTTCTTCTAGTTTGATTTTATAAACATTAAAGTTACATTATACGAGGGTGGTCCCAGGAGTACCCAATCCAACAAAAAAAACACAAACATTTTGGAAGGAAATATATTTATTTTTCAACATAATCTCCTTATACACTTTTCCCAGCGATGTTCAATAAATTCGATACCCTTTTTATAATAAGAACTGTCTTGCTCCTCAAAAGCCATTAACTGCGGACATCATTTCTTCATCGTTGGAAAATCTTTGACCACTGAGCCATTTTTTTAAGTTTCGGAACAGAAAATAATCCGAGGGAGCTAAATCTGGCGAACGGGGTCCATGAGGTAGCAATTCAAACTATAATTCATTAATTTTGGCCATTGCAATAACGAATCTGCGAGCTAGTGCATTGTCTTGATGAAATAACACTTTTTTCTTACCCAAATGCGGCCGTTCTTGTTCGATTTCTTCGATCAAACTTTGCAATAGGTTCGCATAAAACTCGCCATTTTTCCTTTTTCAAGATAGTCAATGAAAATTATTCCAGGTGCATCTCAAAAAACCGACGCCATGACCTTGCCTGCAGATGAAACGGTCTTCCCCTTCTTTGAAGCCGGTTCTCCCTTTTGGGTCCATTGTTTTGATTGTTTTTTTGTCTCGGGTGTGAAGTGATGGTCCCTTGTTTCATCCATAGTTATGAAACGGCGCAAAAATTCTGCTTTGTTACTGTGAAACTTCGCAAAGCGAATTTGGCGATTTGCCGGATAAATGTATGTTAAAAGGAATCATTCAAATATTAATAACACCCTGTTTACTACGTATGTTTCAGAGATTCACTCTTCGTCAGGTAAACTTACAGAAAAATGTTTTTAAATGTTTTTTCATTATTTTTCTGTATGCGTGTGGATTAATTTTGCTTCTTTGTCAATAAGTTTAGTAGGAATTGTGACAGTAAAAGCTAGTTATGATGTTATACGTATTCAACGACATAACCATTAAACATGCTTTCAAGTTTGCTCCTATCAACTGTACAATGATTCCGAGCCAATTTTTCTTATGGAATCTTCACTTAAGTTAGATCACTTTGTACAATTTATATACAATAATATTAGCATTTTCCAAAAATGCCAACTGGTAGTCTATATCACTATGTTTCAATAGTATTTTTAAACTAATATTATCTTCAAAGTTTTTCTAGAGAAATTTCCAGAGAATGATAAAAAAATAATTATAATACTATGCATTTTTATTTTAAACAGGCTATTGCTTTTTTGTATAATTTGCACATTATTATTACAATGTATTCAAGCTTTAAAAAACCTAAAGAATTTTTTCTTCTTGAGCTTTCTGTCTTCTTTCGTCTTCTTTCTTCAGCTGTCCAGATTCATCCTTCTTAATGAATCTGTCTAAAATTTTTTCATCGTCGGGCTGATAGACTGCCAACTGCCTGAAAGACTCATCATCTACTATACAAGTTTCGTGACCATCGGGATCAGCAAAAATTATTACACGAACTGTGGCTTTTCCAGGTGTTTGCAAAGGCCTAAGCGGCGTCAAAATGCTTCCAGATGAATTTTTAACCCTATCGCTTATTATCGGTTGTTGATTGTATGGACATGAATAAGCAATACGCCCATAGGCAGCTTCGCGTTGTACGGGTCCGGTAATTTCTTGAAACTCCAATATGACATCATTGTTATTATAACCTAATGTTACTCTCTTATTTTCGTCATCCCTAGAAAATATATTCATTAACAATGTTTGATTCCAGAATTCCATTGACTTATGTAAATCAGACGAGGCCAACGTCACTTTTAGTATGGGATCTTTATTAACTGGTGGAGCTTCGTTGATTATGTGAAAGGGATAACCACCCGGAGCTTCGACTATATTGTCCGGTATTACAGGCCAGCCGTTGCTCTTTGCTCTCCTAAGAATTTCATCGTCCTGAACAGTAATTGCTATTAACTCGTTGCCTGGATCATAATGTCTTACGGAATAGTTGTATGTTAATTCTATAGCGAAATGAGTATCTTCCGGCCCGTAACCCACCATAGTTTTGCTCCATCTACCGCTGTATGGTCCGTTACAAGTAGCTTCGCAACCCTCTGCGAACTCTTCGTGTCTTAACACCTTCATTCCTAAAATCGTTCTGAAAAATGTCGAAGCTCTACCTCTGTCTGGTATTTTAAGGACATAATGCAAGGCGCGTCCCTTTATATTCGTAGCCATATTTGACGAAAAGTGTCGCCTATCCTATTACTGATAATTTTAATTTAAAAACTGGTGCACGGAAAAGACAAATATGACTTTGACGTGACATGTTTATATAACTCAAATTGTTGTATGGACTTACTTGGTAACATTTCACGTTTTTAGTGTTCTAAATTGTACTTAATTTTGATAACTAATTAATCGACACAAATAGTTATTTGCTTCATTATGACAAAAAAATGTCAAATTATTGTCGAATCCCTTTTATGAAGAATATTTTGATAAATATTCTTGACAGTTTTAAAATAATGTCACACGAGACATCAATCATTTCTTTTCCAACGACATTTATCTACCAAATTCTAGAAGAGGGCTATATAAATTAACTTAAAGTTAAACCATGTATTTCAAATAAATACAAAACACCTAACACAATTTGGAATACATTGTTTCATTGTTTACTTACACTAAAAGTTATAGAGCACAGTTTGCACAATTGTTGAACGCAATACGTCAGCTGTCACTTTGAACGTTTGACAGTTGTATGTAATCCCGTTCTGTTCCTTGCTAAGTTTGTAACGTTTGAATTTGTTAGATAAATTTTTTGTCTGTGATTCCCCATTTTCGACAATTAGTAATGCTATTTAATAATACAAACAATTTTTTCGTGTTAGATACTTATTATTATCGCTACTTGAACGACATTAATCTGGATCATTTCCGTTCGGATCCATACCAGATCTCTTGGTACTTCATTTTTAATATGCCAAACATACGAGGGAGCGTTTCTATATTCGCGGAATGAGCGGGTTGTAAAGGGGTGAGTTAGCGCATTGGGGGCGTGGCCTGTGCAGCGACTCATGATTAGTATAAATACGAAGTTTCATTGTTATTAGACAGTTAGTCTTTGAGCTATCGTCAACCAAGTAACATAATCAGGAGTGAAAAGTGAAATATGGAAAAAATTGAATATCGTGAAGTTATAAAGTTCCTTACCAGGCAAGGAAAATCAGTCGCGACCATAATGAATGAGATGTCATTGGTTTACGGCGACTCTTGTCCAGGAAAAACCATGGTGTACAAGTGGCATAGTTTATTTAAACAAGGAAGGGAATCCCTTGAAGACGACCCGAGGCCGGGCAGGAGCATTGAGGTGACCACGCCAGCAGCAAATGCTCGACTAAAGAAGAAACAACTCGCAGAAATGGTTGGAGTATCCGATACAACAATTTTTAAAATCCTACACGATCATCTCGGCATATCTAAGGTCAGCGCAAGATGGGTGCCGAGAATGCTCACGCCGCCGCAAAAACAACAGCGCGTAGAGTGTTCGCGTGCATTTTTGGACCTCTGTAATGAAGACAAGGATGGTGTATTGAGTGGAATTGTTACTGGAGACGAAACTTGGGTTCATCATTATGAACCTGAGTCCAAACAAGACTCCATGCAGTGGCATAAAAAGGGCACAGCACCTCCCAAGAAATTTAAAGTGTCACAATCAGCTGGGAAACTCATGGCAACGGTATTTTGGGACTCGGAAGGAATATCGTTGATTGATTATAAAGATAAAGGTGTTTCTATAACCGGAGAATATTACGCTTCAATATTAGAGCGACTAAAAGAAGCCATTAAAGAGAAAAGACAGGGAAAATTGACAAAAGGTGTTCTGCTTTTGCACGACAACGCGCCCGTCCACAAGAGCCGCGTTGCGTTAGCTGCCCTGCATAAGGTGGGCTTCGAAATTGTGAATCACCCACCCTACAGCCCAGACCTGGCCCCGAGTGATTATTACCTGTTTCCGAAAATGAAAAAAGAGCTGCGGGGTAAAAAATTTACTGCCGATGATGAAGTCAAGGAGGCAGTTTCGGCGTATTTTGCAGATAAAGAGAAATCATTTTTTTATGAGGGTATAAATAAATTAATTGAAAGATGTGAAAAATGTATCCGTCTTGCAGGTGAATATATTGAAAAAGAAAAATAATTTGGTTTTTTTATTTCCACCCCTTGTCCCCCATTCCGCGAATATAAAAACGCTCCCTCGTAGATATGAACGTGTCACTTCTGAATTCCAAGATCCTTTACTTACTCAACAAGCATGCCCCAGTTAAGATTATCATTACATGTAAACCTCCAGCTTTTTGGTTCACGTATAGCATAAAATTAATCATCGAAGCTAGAAATAGGACTTTAATGCGATTTCGACGAACCACAAATCTTACGAATCATCAGTACTACATAACACATAGGAACGAAACAAATCGAGCGATTAAAAGAACAGAATCAAGTCAGATTAAATCGTCTGATAAGAATAATCTTTACAGGATGACGCGAAGGCTGGATCTAAGTTATCAAGTGACATTAAATCTTCTGACAAGAATAATCTTTGGAGGAAGATGTGAAGGCTAGATCTAAGCTATCAAGTCGGATTAAATTTTCTGACAAGAATACTCTTTGGAGGAAGATGCGAAGACTGGGTCTAAGTTATCAAGTCAGATTAAAACTTCTGACAAGAATAATCTTTGGTAGGATATACGGAGGCTCGGTCTAGGTGGGACCGATTCTGTCGATATTCCTCACCAATTAACGGACGTTGACTTGATTAAGAAGTTCTTTGTATCGACCGTGTCAGATCTACCGATCATACCTTTAAATCACATTTCCAATCACTTGTCTGAGGAAAATAAATTCGTTTTCCAGGAATTTTCTTTCGTCACCATTTCTAAATCGCCTTGAAGACTAAAAAGTAATGCTGCTGGCAGTGATGGTATTAGTTTAAAAATTCTGTTTCTTATATTTAGACATATAAATACAACACATTTTCAACTTCCCTCCGCTTGGAAATCATCTTTGACCAATTCCAGAGTCGAAAGATGTTAACAATTTAAATGACTTGCGCGCGATAAGCATTTTACCAACTTTGAGCAAGGTATTCGAAAGAAACATTGTAGGACAATTTCATAAATGAATAAACTTTAAAATATTACCTACTTATCAATCGAGATTGCGTCCGTCGCATAGTTGTGCCACGGCACATACATTATTGATGAAATAATTTGAGCCACAGACTCGGGCAAGGTTACTATTTTGATTTTGCTGGATTACAGCAAAGCTTTAATCACCGTATATCACAGTTTACTATTATCAACACCTAAGTAAGTGGGTTGGGGAACAAACAATCCTCTAGTATTGAATGGTACACAACAACGTTTAGCTTGTCAGCTGTAATAAAATTGAAATGACAGAGTTTGTAGGTATTTTTCATATAATGTGGATAGATAAACTTTCGAAATGCCACTTTAGTATTTCAATCATTATCTTTGAAGAAAAGTTCAATCACTTGGTTTTTCAAAACCATTAATCATCAAAAAGTTAAGCAATGCTAGTTTCCTTATATCTAAGATTGTATAATTTACATTTTTTTGTAAGCGAATTATGTTATCTTAATTTCTTAGTTTATATTATCTTCTTTAACCAACTCTACTTTATGCACTAGCGAAAACAGCTTTAAAAATCTTAAAATCTCTTATTTGGACTCAACACCCTTCCTATTAGTTTAGTGGTAAGTTGTAAAGCAAAAGATGATGTCGATTTTCATTTTGAATCCATAAAATATGCAAGTTTCTCAGAGCATACTTCTGAGGGTGGTCTCACATGTATACGGCCTGATCTAGAGCTGGCTGTAGTTGTTTGAAAAATATCACTCTATTTGAAAGTACACAATCAATAAAGCATATGTTTCAAGTTTGAAGAAGCCAAGTTGTTTAGTATTTGTTTGGCAGCTATGAATATTGAACGTTTTCAGTGAATTTGTAAAAATGGAGAAAATTGGTTACCGTTACGTGATACAATACTTTTATTTGGAAGGCCTTAGCCCAACCGATATAAAAGCTGAACTGGATTCTACTCTGGGTGAGTCTGCTCCTTCGTTTATAACAGTGAAATATTTTGAAGGTAATTTTGATGGAGCATGTGGTTGATTAACTTGACCACTGAAGGTTAATATATAACCCCTTGCCACATTAATTAATTAATAATAATACGGATCGCGTACGGAGTTTGTTTTCGTACGGGTATTTTTCGCCGTAGTTTTCCAGGTGCAATACTGTTTAATTATCTGCTGATGATGTCAACTTATTTGTCGAAATACGTATACAGAATACGAAAATTAATGTGGCAATGGGTTATATATCAACCGTCGTTGATCAAGTGGAATATAGGTGATGTTACAAATACAGCACCTTCATCACAATCACAATCTAATTACTTTCATATGTCTCCTTTTTCAACTCGGCAGGTTCTTTCTGCATGAAGAATTTGAATTCACATTCCTGCTGTGAACATGATGGCATACCTAATTTTTAATACGTAATTGTGCTACTTGACTCTGTGAAACTGAGCAAGATTGCTCCTTTGTTTAATAAGGGTGTTCAAATGTTTATAATTACAGCCCCATTAGTATTCTTTTCAGCTGTGCCAAAATGTTTGAGCAACTACTTTATTCTAGAATCTATGCTTGCGTTATATAAACCAGTGTGGGTTGATGATGGGTCAACCTACTCTCACCAACTTAGTAGAAATAACCCAATTTATCAATAAATCAATGAATAAACAACAGCAAGTTGACATTATATACAATATAAAGCCTTCGGCAAAATTGTTTATCGTGTACTTACTTCCAGATTGGACTGTTGGAATCGTACCTTTACAATAGAACATGTTACATTTCCTACAATGGTTTTAATTCTAATTGCTTCATTCTTTCATCAGGTGTTTCACGGCTATCAAATCTTGGGCCACTATTCTTCTACATTTATATCAATGATCTTTTGATCGCAAATTATGGTAAAGATGTTTTAAAAATTTTCTTCAGTTACATCTATTTCCGATTGTCTAAACTTGTAAACTTTAGTTAAACTTGTCGTCTGAATTTTATCTGGAATTGCTGTGGATCTAATAAAATAACACTTAATGTTAGCAAATGCAAAGTAATTATCTATGATATTCCAAATGTAATAACCCTCTTATATTTAATTATTCAGTTGACCAAACTATTTTAGATAGATAAACTGAGATTAAAGACTTAATTTTCTTCGACTCACACTTAGACTTTCCGGAACATGTTCACTTCATATGTAATTCTACTTCGCATTCTCTTAGTTTTGTCATTTGTTGTTGCAGACGAGTTACAGACCCCTCTAAGCTAAGTTCGTTTATTTTATACATTTGTCTGCTCCAAATTTACATTTGCAGCTTGAGAGAGTCCAGAAGACATTTTTGAAATATGTATCTTTCTTTTAGAACTAGTGGCGAGTATTCTCTTCGTGTAGTTGACTATGTTACATATGCGTGCTTCAAGTTTTTGATTTCCAATCGCTCTCAGTTAGGCGTGATTTATTTAGTGCCAAATTTTTAATAAAAGTTGTCAATAATACAATTGACTCATCGTCGATTTTATCTCTGATAAACTTTCCTGTTCCTCGAGGTTAAAGTCAACGACACCTTTTTGGTTCCTAAAGTAAGAACGAATGCTTTATATAAAGCTCCCTTTCGCATAGTCATTGGAATCCTAATGCTTTATTTTGAAATCCATTCCATTAATTTAGTTTTAATAAGTATTTCATTTGCAAGCTTAATATTTATTGATTTCTTTTTGTTTATTTAGATTTCATTTCATTTTTTTTTTATATAGTACCTTTGTAATTACTTATGTTTTGTTTGTATTTTTTGCACTGAATTACAAAAATTAATGTGGAAAGGGGTTGTACATCAACTTTAGTGATTAAGTTCTCGCTGTTTTTTTTTTTTTTGAAAATGCAACTTTATTGTGAAAAAATGTTTGGAAATGAATCATTCAAAATATTGCCCAGCGCTAGCGACAACTTTTTCCCATCTTTCTGGCAGAGCTCGAATACCGTCACGGTAGAAGTGTTCGTTTTTTGAGGCTATCCACGAATCAAGCCATTTTGAGATGTCTTCACATGAGCGGAACTGCTGATTAGCTAGACCATGAGCCATCGAACGGAACAAGTAATAATCGAACGGCGCAATATCTGGGTGGGGTAGGACCTCCCATTCGAGCGTTTCTAAGTAGATTTTAACGGGCTTGGCAACGTGAGGCCGAGCGTTGTCATGCCGTAGAATCACTTTTTCGTGCCTCTGCTCGTATTGTGGCCGCTTTTCGCGCAGTGCTCGGCTCAGTCGCATCAATTGAGTTCGATACCGTTCACCAGTGATGGTTTCGTTCGGTTTCAACAGCTCATAATAAATAACACCGCCCTGGTCCCACTAAATACACAGCAAAACCTTCGCAGCGTGAATATTCGGCCGAACCGACGACGTAGAATCATGACCGGACAGTCCCCATGATTTTTTCTCTTTGGGTTGCTGTAATGAATCCATTTTTCATCACTAGTAATGATGCGATGAAGAAAACCCTTCCTCTTTTGCCGCTGTAGCAGTTCACAGGCGAAAATACGACGTTCAACGTCTCTTGGCTTCAAATCAAGCGGGTTGTTTACCATATGTCTAGGTTTGGTTCATGACGTTTTGGTTATGTCACAATCGACCAGCACTTATTACTAGAGCCATCTCTTGAAAAACGGCGAGAACTTAGTTGCGCACCTAATATAATTGATTATCTTTTGGACATAATGATTATTATCGTTTTTATTATTAAAAGAAATGAAAAGGAATTTGTAACCAAGCCATGGATCTTTTTGAGAGTTGAATTTATTTAGAAGGCGACAAAATAATAAATTTGGATGATTAAATCAACATCTTTTTGTATGTTATTGAGCAAGTCCTGGTATTCGTTTGACGGAATGCACAACTTTTTCCTTATTTATTCAAATCCGGTTTTGCAAGATATTAGCATTCGATTTGTTAATTATTTCGTCTGCCATAAATATTACACGAAAAAGCATAAAGTAACTCAAACATTTCTTAAATTGTTGTATAATAATCATAAAATTATGCAAACAGTAATGTTGCAACATCAAGAACAAATGCATTATGCAGCGACATTGACATTTCCGAACGACATTCAGACAAAACACGACCTATATGCATACATACGCGTCTACGATTTAACTTTACTTACACTTACATGTGCATGTGTAGTTTATGTGTGTATGGTGTTTGTGAGAATGTCGCAACTGTAAACAATTGAGAGCTAGGTCTAGGTCAGTTAGCATAACGAGACATTAAATATGTCCGGCGCAAAGGAGTCCAGTAGTAATGTAGTAAGGATTGCCGTTGAGGCTGGTCGGTAGCGACTTCCGATCATTTATTATTATGATTATTATTGCTGTTATCGAGTTTCTCTATCTAAGAACATAGTGTTTTCTATTGAAAGTCGTCTGCATATATTTCCAGAGAGTATATTTTCTTGGCTACAATATTAAATTGATGAATTCTTTACATTTTTGGTTTATAGCATGAGAGTGCCTTGAAGAAACAATTATTAAGCATATATAAAAGTTAATTTAATGACCTATTATTGTTAAATTGAATAGTTTATGAATTCGTACAAATTATTTTATTAATTTACAAAGAAAATCTAATGTAAAGCAGAAAAAACGAGTATTTCCAGCATTTCTGACATGTAACTTTGATCGAGTTCAACAGAGGAACTAACGTATCTCCAGGGTTTCTGACATATAACTTTCTTTTAGTTCCACAGAGGAATTAATGCACTGAAAGCAACTAGAACAATTTGTGCCGTTAACGGGGAAAACATAACTGGGGATGTACAGCACAGAAATGGTTTTCTCAAGTGTACCATTCTAACATAAACTATTCCCGATACATTCATTTGATTGACGTATGTACTATATTATATATATATGTACCTTCATAAATAAGTACTCCGAATTAGGATCTTCTTCAATAAACTTGTTTTTTCCATGAACCCTAAAGCTTTTGACTTTTTGTTTTAAAATCCGCCCGGCTGCCATTTGAGATATGTTTTTAATTTTGAATACTCTGCTATGCTAACCTTATTTTTAATAGCTAATATAATTTCGAAGAATTAAATATATTTCCCACAAAGAATTTTGGGGCAAATCGAAAACGAATGCACGTTCTTTCTTCTGTCCAATCTATAACTTTTTTGCGACATATCATTTGGTGTTTGCAGGGAATTTTACGCTAGATGCATTGTATGCATCCCGTTATTGCTTTTGGACCTTAGCAATTCTACGAATCTGATCTAAGCTCACCAAACTACTTGTGGCAAAGCGACGAAATTAGAATATATGTTGGCATATCGCACCACACTACTAGTGACTGTTAAAGCTTACCGTAGGAATCAGGAGCTCCTCGGAGACTCCCTTTCCACGACTGTTTGGAGTGGATGTGTGAGAACAGTGAATGAAAGCCCAAACGTGGTAGAAGCGTTTTACCCTCACCGGCTAAACACGTGTATCTGCTCGGGTACTGACCTGTTGAGCTAGTAGGGATTTCCACTACATTTATAGGCTGCCGATGTTTCCTGTAAAACCTGTAGCACACATGTACCTCTTTTGCTGCAAACAGGCACTCTGATTGAATACATATCAAAGCCACTGTCATTGCTAGCTTGATGAATGTGTGGAGTCACCACATAAAATATCGACAAAGACACTAGTTATATAATTTGGTGTCTTTCTTTGAACTTTACTGGTAATAAACTTTCGTAATTCCCGCTGAAATCAATTGCGCCGTTTACGGAGAAAAAAAATCTTTCTTTTCTACGTCGACTTTAGGCTTTTTTTCAAATAGGGCCTGAAATCGTGACCTTATTGAAGAGTACATTACCACATAACAGTAAAAATAGCGTTATATCCACCTTAACGCAACAAGCTTGCCAAAAGATTACTTTAACATATTATTTCCATCTTCAAGTACTGCCATTGAGAGTGTAGGAAGCAATTTCGGGCCTGTTACATCGTTCTGAGGCAAAGGGAGGGAGATCTAGGCACGGATACTGTACCGTTCTTACTCAAACCATTTTAAATTTTATAGTATGTATATTTTTGTTCATTAGACTGCTGAAATTATTGTTTAGCTCACAGTTCATTTATTAGGCGACGGCTACTTATTGAATCCGTACATATATCTAATTAATTTTAATAATTAATCGTTATCGGAATAGTACATGTAGTCAATATTTTTGATTTAATTGGCAGTTTATAAGCAGCTGATAATTATTACGCCTTACATTGCATTAACCGGTGATAATTCTTGAACCTGTATCCATATTTATTTAATTTTAATCACAGATCATCATCAAAACATTATATATGTATATTTAATCATTAAATATACCTAATAGATTCAGCATCGGATAATTATAAATATTTATGTATACTCAATAGATTCACCTAACTGTGGGTTTAGTAGATAAGCTTAACATTATCTACTTGTGCTACTCTACAGTTTCTTTTTTTGAAGTGCTTATTAAGCGGCATTCAGGTAAACGACTATCTATATATAATTAGTTGTGAGCCAATCTCTTTGCTCCAATTTATTTACTTAAACATTACCTTCAATACATATCGTATCTGTTCTGTACCGTTTCTTTTTTTATTAATAATTTTTCTACATGGCTAACTATATACCATTTGTATGCCAAAAGTCATTAATGGACACAATAAACCTATAGTATTCACTGTGGTCAAGAATTCTTTTTAGCACCCTGCAGGCTGGTTAGTAACTTTAGTTTTACAGGTTTTCTATATTTAGTAAAATTTCAATATAATTAAATATCGAGCATATTTTGTGAATCTTCTTTGTTTCAGTATTGGCAAACGGCTTTCAGGGTAACGATACTGTAGCGCCTATTTTCTTACTCTATACCCATAACCCATAACGACACCCCCCCTCTCTACTCTCCAGGTCTCTTTTTTTAAGCTAGTTTTAGCACCCTGAAAGTTAAGCAAAGGATTGTTTAAGAATACGGGCGTCAATCACAGTGATCAGGACATTACAACAGATTTAATAACAGAAAATCGTTTAGATCGATTTATTATTATTATTTATTTATTTATTTATTAAATTATTCAAGTTTTAAGTTTATTAATTTCTAACACATTGTTTTTCATTATTGTTAAATTATATGTTCAAATAGTAATCGTCGATTTCATCCTATTTGTCCTTGGTTTCAAAATTTTAAGTATCGCTGCCCCTTTTGCTAGTACTCGTAAATATTAGGGAGAACTTTATTTTAAGATTTTTCCAAGTACACGTGTATGTTAAAACATTTAAATGGAGAGAATATTTTGGATAGATTACTCGCATGCAGGAAACATGTACGGTGTACAAACCCGTTTTGTTAATTTTGTTGACCCAGGTCAGTGCGTCCTTTACATTTCGTCGTTCTCGTTAGTTTGCCTTTTATTTGTCCTTTTGTTTTTTCTCTTAAAACTGCGCCGATCTTGTCTCTGTATACACATACATACATTTTACTGCATTTGACAAAGGCGCGAGTGGACTACGGTCGTCTACGAATGTGTCGCCTTGACGGTTGTCGATGGTATTTGCTGTCTCTCTGCCATATAGCCTGTGTGCGGGCGGTTTAAGATTCTCTTCTAACAGACCGGCAAAAAATACTTGTTCTCTTCACTCGGTCAGACGGGAATGTCACGTGAATATTTGTATTTGTTATTGGTGAACAACACGATGAATATGCTCGAAGAACACGTACATACATGTGTTCTTATATACACGCTTTCGCTTAATGTAGCAAACATTAGCTGAATACATACGGTCGTGCATTACCTTCAAATGAATAGTGTAAACACCGAAAAGGTTTCACTAAAATTTATTTACTTTACGATGATGGAATTTCGTATAGCAGTGTCTCATGTTGGTGTCAGTAATTATTTACGGACAGGAATGATAAAATTCAGAATACGCCTGAAGGTATATTAAATGCAATATAGAGTGAGAAACATGAATACTGTATACAAAATTTATGGGAATTTATTAAGTTTAATAAGAAGCAAAAAATTCCTCATAAACTTATTACCCATACGTAATATTGCTATTTACTAATACGTCCATAGATTTAGCAATAAAACAATAGAAAAAACTGGGAGACCATAGAGGACCACATACCACTGCTAAAAAACGAGTTCATAAATGCTACCAAATTGTGTCTCAAATCAACATATTTCACTTTTGACAGCAGCTTTTTCGAGCAAAAATATAGAACTGTAATGGGGTGATACGTCTCTGCCGTAATAGTAAACCTCGTTATAGAAGAATTAGAGAATAAAATGCTAAATAATTCTCCTTTCCACATATCTTTCTTTTAAAGCATATGTGGGCAACAACCGGCCCCCGGGTCGGATCCAGCCCGCTGTAAGATTTGATCCGGCCCGCGAGACATTGTCGTATTATTTCATGCCTGATATCTATCGTTAAAAATTATGAACACTACTTTAAAATGCACTACTTTTAAACGCGGCCCGCGAATGTATTTGCACATTAAAGTTTGGCTCACGACATGTCAAAAGTTGCCCATACCTGTTTTAAAGGCATGACGATGACTGTATTTTAGGAATAGCAATTCATATAAACAAATTTTAATCCATTTTAATGTCTATCACAACAAAACTTTAGTTCATAGTAGAAAGTGAAAATAATAATTGCTTGAATTTCTTGGATATAACAGTAGCACAAAAAGACGGTAATATGTAATCAGATATATAAATTTCTTGTCAAATTTTCTTAGTAGACAAGTGTTTTTTCAGACTTCATTGCAAAAAAAACATAAATAAAATTTAAATAATGCTTAATTAACTGATCTGGCCTTTATTTGATGAAAATCCATTACAAAATTAAACATAAAAACACAATTGTGTGATTTTCATTTTTTTAATTTAAGGTTTGTTTTGGTTTGCCCAATTTTGTTTACGTCATTTGCTAACATTGGATTGCCTCAGCATTATCAGGGATACTTCTAGGGATTAAATGCTGTAGCGACCCTTAAGAACTTTCTTACAAGAACCTCCTACTCTCCTAATAGTTTGGTTAGTTCCTCCCTGGAAGTAGCAAAAGATCATAAGTTTTTATAACTTATAATGGATTGTCTACATTTAAGCAAAAATATAGATAATTACCGAGAATTGGATGGTTACGAGACCATATTTATTGTTAAAAATAAAAACCATGTGTTAAACATAGAAATTCTTACTTCTCTGAATTCCTGGAAAAATTAAAAAATTAAAAAAGGCCATATCCAGTAAGCGAAGGTATACGAGGGTGATCCCAGAAGTACCCGACACAACAAAGAAAATACAAACATTTTGGAAACACTTTTCATTATAAGAACTCTGCTGCTCCTCAAAATAGCAATTAACTGTTGACATCGCTTCCTCATCGTTGGAGAATCTTTGATCGCTGAGCCATTTCTTCAAGTTTGGGAACAGAAAATAATCCGCGGGCGCTAAATCTGGCGAATAGGGTGCATGAGGTAGCAATTCAAACTTTAATTCATTAATTTTGGCCATTGCAATAACGGATTCGTGAGCTTGGTGCATTTTCTTGATAAAACAACACTTTTTTCTTAGCCAAATGCGGCCGCTTTTGCCTGCTTTCTTGGCTAAAACGTTGCGATAAGTTCGTAATTCGCCGTTGATAGTTTTGCCTTTTTCAAAATAGTCAATCAAAATTATTCCACGCGTATCCCAAAAAACCGATGCCATGATCTTGCCTGCAGATGAAACAGTCTTCGCCTTCTTTGGAGCTGGTTCTCCATTTTGAGTCCATTGGTTTGATTGTTCTTTTGCCTCGGGTGTGAAGTGATGGACCCATGTTTCATTCATGGTTATGAAACGGCGCAAAAATTCTGATTTGTTGCTGTGAAACTTGACCAAACACTCAATTGAAACATCTTCATGATACTAATTTTGCTCGAGTGTGAGCAAACGTGGCACTCAACTTGCACACTGCTTTCTGATGTCAAAATTTTCATATAATATGCAGTGTACCGCACTTTGTGAAATGCCTACTATGTCTGCTAGCTCGGGCGCTTTCAGTCGACGATCATCCAGTACCGCTTTGTGGACTTTCTTCACCATTTTTGGAGTCGTCGCCTCATTTGATCGACCACTGCGATCCTGGTCTTGGCAGCTCGTTCGGCCTCGTTAAAACTCTACTACCCAATATTACACTGTTGTAAACGAAGGAACAGACTCACCTAGAGTAGAATCCAGTTCAGCTCTTATATCGATTTTGCTGAGGCCTTTCAAATAAAAGTATTGTATCACGTAACGATGACCATTTATCTCCATTTTTACGAATTCACTGAAGACATTCACTATTGATGGCTACCAAACAAATAATAAACAACGTGGAGTTTTGAAACTTGAATCATATGCTTTGCAGGTTGTGTACTTTTTAATAGACTGATATTTTTCAAACAACTACTGCCATCTCTATGTCAGGCCGAGTACTTATGGGACCACCTTCGTACTTTAGTATAAGTGTTAGTTTTTAGACTAGGAAAGATATTAAATTGTGTGTGAAATAAATCTGTGTATGTTTGGTTGTTAACAAGGAAAATTGTGCGGAATTATTCTGTGTGAGTTTTACTGCGGTTCTGATGATAACAACTTTATACAGAATATAGTCATTGATGAAGGTAAATTTTAGTGAAGACTGCGGTTAACTAGATTAGTCAGAAAATGTAAATAAAACTCCTTACAACGATTTTCTTTATCTTTTCTGATTAATTCGATTAACCTCGATCTCCATTAAAATTCATCTTTATCTTATGCTAGCTATTTACTTTTCGTGTCTTGAATGTGTATGTTTTGCTGAATTTCAATTGGGTAAAACATTTTAATAAATATTTGAGTTCTCTTTCAATGCAACCAGAGAATGTGCATTTAGAAGTGAAGCACGGTTTTGCTTATTCATGATTGGATTCACTTCTACGTATTTGCATTTAGTATTTTTAGGTGCTGATTCTGAGTGAATAATTGACTGTTATTATTGGTTTAATAATATACTGCAGGAAATTAATTGGATTCTTTGCTCGTGTGTCATGGGTCGTGTGAAATTGAATTTTCGGAAGGTATAATTATTGAATTATTTTTTGTTAGGCCGTTCAAATGGCAAAAATGCATAAATATAGCAAGCAATGACAATGACCGCTTCAAAACGTTATTAGAATTGTTTCAAAAGCACTATGGGTGCTTAGACCGTCCTTTTAGACGTAAGACATACGAGGGTAGTTTGACAAGTAGTGAGAATGGAAAAGAAAAACGAATTTTTTAAATAGAAAATAATTTTTATTTTTCAATATATTCTCCTAAAAGAGCAATACATTTATTCCAACGGTTCTCCAATGCCCTTATGCCATCTCTAAAACGCGATTCCGGAAGGCTTGCAAAATACTCACTTACGAAGATGATAAGCTCATCGTTGGGCGAAAATTTCTTTCCATCTACTGCCGTTTACAATTTTGGAAAAAGGTGGAAATCGGAAGGGGCTAGATCCGGCGAATAGGGCGCATGCGGTACTAATTGGAAATGCAACTTGTGGATTTTGGACATCGCAACTGTGCTGGTATGCGAGGGAGCGTTGTCTTGGTGAAACAGAATCTTTCTCTTTGCCATTCCTGGCCGTTTAGCACGAATCTCAACATTTAATTTTTGTAGAAGTTCTGCATAATATTGTCCGTTTATTGTATCACCTTACTGAAGGTAATCAATGAGCAAAATGCCCTTCGAATCCCAAAAAATTGATGCCATCACCTTGTTTGCCGATCAAGTGGTTTTCGCTTTCTTTGGAGGTACAGAACCACGTTCTAACCATTGTTTCGACTGTTGTTTAGTTTCGAGTGTACTGTAGTGTATCCAAGTTTCATCGCAAGTAAGAAATCGCCAACAAAAATCAACGGGATTCCGCTTATAAAGGTCCAAACACTCATTGGAAATGCGCAAACGAGTGAACTTTTGATCAGTCGTAAGCAATTGCGGCACCCACCTTGCCGAAAGCTTGGAAAGGCCTAATTCTTTCATTAAAATGTGGTGTACGCGTTTTGTAGAAATGTTTACCATGTCTGCTATCTCTCTCACTTTGAGTCGTCGATCTTGCGTAATAATATTATGAATTTTTATAATCATTTCCTTATAAGTCACGATTTTGGGTGCTCCAGAGCGCGCTTCATCAACACAGCTTGTTCTACCACGTTTAAATTCATTTACCCATCTACTTATTATGGCGGATGATGGAGCAGATTCACCTAATGTTTCCCGTAACTCATCTTTTATTTCGGTAGCCTTCATACCCTTAATTACGAAGTATTTAATCACCGCACGATACTCTGCTTTTTCCATTTAACAAAACGACGTGTTGCTTCTTTTTCAATCAGCTGTCAAAAATAAACTAATCAACCGATTTATCTAAATATCGGAATGTAAACATACAAATAGGCAACCTAAATTATAGTGAATTTGTTTTACCAATTAGAGCGCCACCTATGTATCATTCTCACTACTTGTCAAACTATCCTCGTACATAATTTTGTCGATCGTACGTGTGCATTACGCTAAAACTTTATCCTAAATTAATAAATTACTAATTTCCATCTGGCTCTAATAATATATTCCACCTTCTTGAAGCATACTATTCAATAACATACTAATAGATACAATTCATTGCCATTAACGCTGTATCTCCGCAAAAACTACATAATTAATGACAATTACCGCAGCCAGACGGCAACAAAAACAAATAAACATCTATTTTGCTTCCATTGTGTGAATTTTACGTATCTACATTGAGGTAGGTCATATTGTGTAACGTGAAAACAAGGTTAAAAAATACAAAACGAATGCATGACCTTAAAAGTTACTTTTAGACGTCTTATTTTAATCAGACTCATGCGTGGTTTTATGTTTGAATAAGTTTCTTCATTTCCTTTTAATAAACTCTGCATATTATGGCATAGTAAGCATTAACATATCCTTTGTGGCGTATATTTATCGTAATTAGGTACACGGTGGAAATGTTAATAAGAATACCACATTTAAAATGTAATTATTATAACGTCGCTAACTATTAAATGTAACATTTAAAATGTTATTAAATAAATAAGAGTTTGCATTTTCTTTGTTGACGAATGAATATAAATTGAAGTAGATAATTGCGACTTTTAGATACTCCACAAAGACATAAGTATGTAAATAAAAATTGCGAATTTATGTCTATTGTAAATACAATAAATAACAAAGAAAATAGAATAATGAAACATATGGGTTTATGGTTCCATTATAACAAGCAAGAAGACGTAAGGAATTGCGAGAATACAAAGCGACAATACGCGCTCTTTGAAAACAGTATTCAAATTTGTCGTCAAGGGGTGAAAGGGTAATCATATAAATTGCTTATTCGATTGCTTTGAGGTGACAAACATGTGGTATCACGAATTGTTTTTCTTATGTTAGCCTTCCTAATTAATCTATTGATTATTTCCGAATCGCGACGTTTTTAATAAAGTTCAACTTTTTTTTGTATCTCACTTTTGTTAGTAGGAAACTAAGCAAACGATTGATAAGAAAACTGAAAGAACTCGCTATGATTTGAATTCGCCGTGATGAATCTATTGATATTAGTTTCTTTTCGAAAAATATCAATTTCTATTTTAAGATTATTTCTAATTACTAGGGTGTCTAAAAAAAGGCAAACTCTCATCGTTTTCTTTTTCTATCGTAAATTTAATCGTCACGAATTTTGAATTTAATTGCAAGACGCAATCATCTAAGTTCCAAATACTTGGAAAATATTTAGCCTTACGTTTACATTCAACTTCAAAATTACTCATGAAAAAGTCCGCTGTAAGTGGAGAAAGAGAATTGCCCATTGGATTTCCCAGTTTTTGTTAATATAACTTACCTTCGAATTGGAAACAAATTTGGGACATACAAAGAGTTATCAATCGCACATATTCCTTTACTTTTCTGGTTCGATCTTATTTTTGTAAAGAAATTCTTGTAAATATTTTAAAGTTTCTGGAATCGGTAGCGAAGAAAACAATGACCTTACGCCGAATGATACTAAAATTTCCCCGTCTTCTAAATTACAATCTGTAATTCTTTGAATAAATTCTATTGAATTAGTAACTGGTAGGCTTTCAAGTTTGTCGAGTAAATTTTTGTATTCATTCTCTAACCACTTTGAAATTGAATAAGTTAATTTCTGAGACAATTGGTCTCGTTGAGTTGCCTGGTTTATGTATTTTAAGTAAACAGTACAGTCTAGGGATTAACGGATTACTCACCTTAACCTAAAATTCTCGTTCGGGGTTATTAACTTTAGACAATTTTTTAACGCGTTTTTTATCGGGAATTTACATAACTGAATGTTTAGATTGCAGTAAACAATACATCTGCCAAACAAAACTATCGATAGAAACCCAGTATGAAGGACATATTGCGCATATCAAATTCAATCGGCCACAAAAATCCGGTTTAGCAAAACATGTTTGGAAAGTAATCATAGTGTAACCGCGGATTGTTTATATTTATTACAGTATTATAAAGTAAATTATCGCGAATTAGATACGTATGAAAGAATGTACATTTTGAAAACAAGAGCTATGTGTTGAACACTGACATGGGCCCTACCCATAACTCATCTCTCTTTGACCTCTTATGCGATTGACAGGTACTTCTTTTAGGATAGTTAAAACTAGATAAAATTTTATAAAATTATGTGAAAAGAATATACAGTGTGCGCTTTGGCTTTCGACGGTACAGATCATGTGCAGAATTTGTTCGTGCCGGTTTTCTCCGTAGTTAATTATCTGCTGATTATGACAACTTAGTTGTCAAAAGACGTATACAGAATACGAAAATTAATGTGGAAAAGGCTTATATGCTGACCTTAAATGATTAAATTTTTAAATGCATAAATGAATATATCTCTTCGCGAAGTTCATAGAACACTTCGTCCATTTCACGGCCAACATAATCGGCCTAGTAAGCAAGCAATTCGTGCAGTTATTGATCGTTTTCACACTATTTTACGTACGGATCTTGGCTTACGTGCCTATAAAGTATAGCTCGTGCAAGAATTGAAGCCAAACTACCATCGTTTGTGTTGCATTTTTGCTGATTGGGCTTATTTGAAACTGGCCGAAGATGAGCATTTTTATCAAAGAATTGTGTTTAGTGATGAAGCTCATTTCTGGTTAAATGGCTACGTAAATAAGCAAAATTGCCGTATTTGAAGCTAAGACAATCCCCAAGTCGTTAACGAATCGCTATTACATCCATTAAAGTTGACTGTTTGGTGTTGTTATACGCTGGCGGCATCATTGGTCCTTATTTTTTTCGAAACGAGGGAGGAGCTGCCGTTACGATAAATGGCGAGCGCTATCGAGCCACGCTGACTGAACTTTTGTTTCCAAAAATTAATCAGCTGAACATCGACGACATTTGGTTCCAACAAGACGGCGCAACTAGCCATGCAGCGCGCTTAACTTGAAGCATTAGAAGCCAATATTCAAGCTACCATTGACGCCATACGGCCAGATTTATGTAAAAAAGTAGTAAAAAATTGGACCGATCGAATGGACCATGTAACTCGTAGCCGCGGCGGACATATGCCGGAAATCATATTTAAAAAATAAATGCCACGAAATTATCTACCAAATTATTGTATAATAAACAAAATTTCATTCCAACAATATTTTTGTCTTGTATTATCATTTTAAGTTCTCATACTCTTAAAAAAACACTCGATATTTTTATAAAATGTGATATTAATGTGAAGTAAATTGTATTTTTTATGCATCAGATTGACTACCAAAATGTTATGTAATATTTAATTTTGTGTGTGAAATAAATTAATTAAGATGCTATGCTTACTTTCTATTACTATTAAACTTACTTACGCTTATAATTAGGTAATTGTATATTCCTTTATTTTAAAATATTATACTCAACGTCTTTTATAATTTTTTTTTTTTCAGAAAACAATGAAAAACTGTCTGCAGGGCATTGGAAATGGCTGAATTCAGTATAGTAATATTGGTACATATGCAGATGGAAAACCAAATCTCTTATTCTATTCACTTATACATATTATTTTTGAAAAATATTTTGCGATTCCTCAATTGAACTCAAATTAATGTAATTTAAAAGCAAACAAGCAATATATTTGTTAATAAATGAAAGTCAATTTATGCAAATATTTCTTATTATGGATATTCATTTTAACTACTAATAAACAAAAAGAAGCGCATTCATTATTATAATGAATTATATTAGCAAAACTTTAATAAATTAATTACATAACAAGGTCAATTTATATTTATATGTAAAACAAAACAATAAAATTTTATCATAATTTATTTTACAATTAACTACATTCTATGATAGTCATCGTAAATCATTAATTCAAATTTACTTGCAATTGCACTCTTTCATAATATTTTGAATATTAATCTTTCTTCGTTTAATCATTTCTAATTTTAAGTTTATGAATTATCAGTATGAATTATACAATAAATCACACAATTTTTAAATAACACTAATCTAGATTTAAACTCATCTGACAAATACACCGCTAATCCAAGACAGACGTCTAGCAAACGGCAGATACAGGTTCGAGTCCTGCTCCAACGCAGAAATTTTTAATTAATTTATGTAATCAACGATGGCAACCAGAAAATATTAATTTTCATTAATCTCCCGTTGCAGAAAGCTTAATTATATACTTATATATAATTCTTATCATCAAAATCTGAGCACGAGTTATAACGATTACGAGGATAGTTTGACAAGTAGTGAGAATGGCACATAGGTGCACTGTAATTTAGGTTGTCTATTTATATGTTTACATTCCGATATTTAGATAAATCGATTGATTATTTTATTTTTGACAGCTGACTGAAAAAGAAGCAACACATCGTTTTGTTAAATTGGAAAAAGCAGAGTATCGTGCGGTGATTAAATACTTCGTAATTAAGGGTATGAAAGTGAATTACGGGAAACATTAGGTGAATCTGCTCCATCATCCGCCACAATAAGTAGATGGGTAAATGAATTTGAACGTGGTAGAACAAGCTGTGTTGATGAAGCGCGCTCTGGAGCACCCAAAATCGTGGCTTCTAAGGAAATGATTATAAAAATCCATAATATTATTACGCAAGATCGACGACTCAAAGTGAGAGAGATAACAGATATGGTAAACATTTCAACAGAATGTGTACACCACATTTTAACGAAAGAATTAGGCCTTTCCAAGCTCTCGGCAAGATGAGTGCTGCGATTGATTACGACTGATCAAAAGTTCACTCGTTTGCGCATTTCCAATGAGTGTTTGGACCTTTATAAGCGGAATCCAGTTGATTTTTGTAGGCCATTTGTTACTTGCGATGAAACTTGGATACACTACAGTACACCCGAAACTAAACAACAGTCGAAACAATGGTTAGAACATGGTTCTGCACCTCCAAAGAAAGCGAAAACCACTTTATCGGCAAACAAGGTGATGGCATCAATTTTTTGGGATTCAATTTTGCTCATTGATTACCTTCAGAAAGGTACCACAATAAACGGAATATTGTCCGTTTATTGTGGCACCTTTCTGCAGAACTTCTACAAAAATTAAATGTTGAAATTCGTGCTAAACGGCCAGGAATGGCAAAGAAAAAGATTCTGTTTCACCAAGCAACGCTCCCTCGCATACCAGCACTGTTGCGATGTCCAAAATCCACGAGTTGCATTTCCAATTGGTACCGCATGCGTCTTATTCGCCGGATCTAGCCCTTTCCGACGTCCACCATTTTCCAAAATTGAAAACGGCACTAGGTGGAAAGAAATTTTCGTCTAACCACGAGCTTATCATCTTCGTAAATGAGTATTTTGCAAGCCCTCCGGAGTCGCATTTTAGAGATGGCATAAGGGCATTGGAACACCGTTGGAATAAATGTATTGCTGTTTTAGGAGAATATATTGAAAAATAAAAATTATTTTGTATTTAAAAAATTCGTTTTTCTTTTCAATTCTCACTACTACCCCCGTAGATCTATTTCCACAATATAATGTATGGCGTGTTAAGAGTTTATTTATTACACCTTGAATATATTTTTTCCAAATGTTCTACATTCATTATTTTCTCTTTTCAATCATAAGTGTCCTATCTTCAAAGCAATTCTTACTTGAACCATTTAAGTTTCCATCTTCACTTATATTTAACATGCTGCAACATACCAAATTAATACAAGTATGTTAGATAATGCACACTTAATTTCATCAAGAATTCACTAATATTATAGTGTTGATATTTGTCATTGTCTTTTAAACATCAGTTCTGGATATTTTAAAACTTATTAACACTTTAAACTTTGTAGTAAAATCAAATCAGATAATGAGCTATATATTTACTATCACATAACCTCATATTTTTCTTACAAACTAAAATACGTTTACTATTGTCTTTTCAGGACTTCTACATTTGATTATTTATAGATACAGGACAAAACATAATCAACGTCCATAGGAATGAGTTCAAAAACAAAAGCATAAAGGTATTTGTATAAATAAATTCAAAAAAAATTTGTATTTATTTATAAATGAGGAAATCAGTATGATTTTCGTTATCTGCATACTCGAATTACTTAGGCAGCAGCTGTCGCTAGGCTTAAGTATGCAACGTTATTATTTGACACATATGTCATTTTATTCTACTAACATCAACCTTCAAAACCACACATATTATATTTTGCGAAAGTAACACTGTCATAGATTCGTACCTCTTTGAAAATGTCTAGTTTCGTCCCTGAAAAAGTGCATTTACGGCACGTATTACTATTCTTATTTAATCAAAAGAAAAAAGCCGCTGAAAACTGTTTTCAGTGCAGTAGTTCAGCCCTGAAGATGTCCCATACAAATGGGTACTAAACGTCGGCAGATATACAAGTGACGCAGTTCCAGCCCGGAAGCCCGGAAGCCCAGAAGCAGTTACTTATCGTATCTTTTCGATACGAACAAATATTAAGAAAACAATACCTCCCTTTTCTGTTCAAACATACGAATGTACGAATGAAATAACAATGGGATGCGTCCCCCTAAAATCGGTAACAACGCTACCAGTGCGTAAATAGGCGAACACTTTAAAATCTTGACAATAGATAAACGTTAAAAGAATCATTCAAATGTTAATAAACCTCTGGTACAAAACGTTTCAAAAAA
>JAVIWB010003741.1:0-10880 GCA_031893035.1 Dermolepida albohirtum
TTACGATTTTTCCGGCGGTATTGCTCAAAGAGAGTTGACCCGTATAAGGCTTTGCCTCAATGAAGCGCCCGCCGCATTTTTCTATCGTTTTAAGCGAGGGGACATTGTCCGAAAAACAAGCTAACATTACATTTTTTATTCCCAATACCTTAGCATATTCAAGGCCCGCATTGAGCATTTCCGTTGCGTAGCCTTTTGTCCTTTCGCCCGGACGGACGGAGTAACCGATGTGACCGCCGTATTGAGATAAAAATTCATTGTTAAGATTATGGCGGATATTAAGCATCCCGACCATTTTTCCGTCAAATTTTCTCACGGCAAAAAAAGTGGTTACAACGACCCAATCGCTATTTACGGTTTTTTCCTGGCTGTTATTCGCATTGAGAATAAGCCACGGCTCATAGTCCATTTGGTCAAGCAAGGCGCTTCCGGGAATTATTCTTTCCCGCGCCTTAAAAAATTCTTCTTTTAAATCTTCCGCGGCCGCTTTATGCTCCATGGCCGGAAGCTGTAATTCCAGTTCGTTCATATATTACTAATTATTTTATCAAAAACCGCCTCAAAAGTCAATGAAACTTCCTATCGGAAACGGCGTCGGTTTACGCCGTCTATCCCCTATACGTTTATAAATTTTTCGCAAGCGTAAATTGCGTATAGACGCCTTCTTCGCTCTGCGCCTCAAGCGTAAATTCAAGCTCGGTTGCAAGCGCCTTTGCGATGGATAAGCCCAGTCCGTTGCCGCTCTTTTTTTTGTTTCTTGAGGTTTCAGCACAGAAAAACCGGTCAAATATCTTATCTAAGTCTGCCGCTTTGATTCCGATTCCGTCGTCTCTGATTGATATATATAGTTTATGATCGCTTGCCGAAGAGGATATCTTGATTGTTCCGTTTTCTTTTGTATATTTTATTGCGTTGTCCAATATAATCCGAAGCAATTCCTTTAAGCGGTGGCGGTCGGTATTTAAGCTAAGACGCGCGTTTTCTGAAAGGATTATATTCCTTTCGCCCGCAATAAACGCAGTTTCCTCATGGACCTCATCGATCAGTTCATTCAGCTCAAAAAGCTCACAGTTGACAGCGAGGTTTTTGGTATCGCTCTTTGCAAGCGTCAAAAGCCTCTCGATAAGAACCTTCATTCCAAGCGCTTCTTTTTCGATGTTATCAACCGCCTTCTCCAGTGCCTCCCTGTCGTCCATTGCCCATTTTTTCAGCATTTCCGCATTCGATAAAATAACGGTAACCGGGGTTTTTAACTCATGGGAAGCGTCCGATACAAATTGTGTCTGAACCGCAGAATGCCTTTCGATTCTGTCCAGCATACTGTTTATGGTTTTACCCAACTCATATATTTCATCCTCTTTCTGAGAGAGCGGCAATCTTTCGGAAGAAACGCCGTGTAATTGAATATTATTGGAGTTTTTTACCATAGTGCCGATGGGCCTTAACATTTGCTTGCTGACGCGGTTTCCGATGAGAAAGGAAAAAACAACGCCTAGAAGCAATAAAACCGCAAGCGTGATACTCAAAACGATCAATAGATTTAATTCCGCCGAAAATGACTTGATGATTTGTATGACATACGTTTCCCCCGAAACATAAATCTTTTTATTCAAATAGGCGGCGTCGTCAAAGAAATCGCTTCGGAAAACCTTGTCAAATTCATTGAGGTTCGCGTCCTCAATCAGCGCGTCCTTGATTGCTTCGGGTTTTCTTATGACTTCTCCGTGGCTGTTGTAGATTACGATATATAAATCATTTCCGAAAGTCAGTTCGTCCCAATCATTTGCATAAATGTCTTCTTTGCTTTCTATGCTAAACGACACAGCGTCGGCGGCTTCTTGAATCATATCACTGCTTTGCACGTTAACATAAACGTAAATTGTCATGGCCGTGCCCAAAGTAAAGAAAATCAAAACCAAAAAAACCATTGCGGAATATGCAAGTGTCATCTTGTGAGAAATCTTTAGCTTATTGAAAGGATTATTTATTTTTAGCATATTAATCCTGCTCTTTTATCGTATATCCGACGCCTCTGACGGTTGTTATGATTTTTCGCTCCCACGGATCGTCTATTTTTGCCCTTAAATGCCTGATGAAAACCTCGATTGCGTTATAATCGCTTGCATAGTCATAGCCCCAAATCTTATCCAATAAAACCTCTTTTGTCAGCACTCTGTTCTTATTCACAAGCAAAAGCTCCAACATATCAAACTGTTTTTTTGTAAGTTCGATCATGGTGCCGCCGCGTTTCACTTCATGCCTCTCTAAATCCATCGCTAAATTATATGCTTTGAGAATTTTTGTTTCGGGATACTTCTTTCTTACCACCACTCTGATTCTTGCAAGCAATTCTTCAAGGCGGAACGGCTTTGTCAGGTAATCGTCCGCTCCGATATCCAGCCCGTGCACCAGATCGGTTACATCGCTCTTTGCCGTAAGCATCAAAATATGCGTATCGCAAAATTTCCTTGCTCTTTTGCAAACTTCAATTCCGCTCATGCCGGGAAGCATGATATCAAGGAGAATAAGATCGGTTTTTTCTTTCTCGATTAACTCCAGACCGCTGATACCGTCAGCAGCGGTGCTGACGGTATAGCCTTCGTGCGTTAGTTCCATTTTCAAAAAATCCAGAACCCTCTCATCGTCTTCTATTGCAATTATTTTGAATTTTTCCATATACATATTATAGCTTTTTTCCTATATTTTGCAAGTAGCCTTAGTTCCGGATTTCGTTTGCGTGATTCTTTTTGATATCTAAAACAGTAAGGTAAATACCGTATGCGAGAATGCCGAACAACGGAACAAACCCGGCAAGCTTCCAAAAAGCATAGTTTAACTTGCGTTCTTTTGCGTTTTCGCCGACTGCCAAACCGATGATAACGACAAGATAAATTAGATAAAGTGCCCAAAGGATGATGGAAATGATCATTTGAATCACAATGCTATGGGTATCTCTTGAACAAATAATCAACACGCTGTTGCCCGTTCCGTCATGTATCACAATCGTAGAATATACATTCCCTTCTACAAATTGCTCATTGTACGGACTATTTTCCCAATTATCGTCGCTCCAATCACGGTCAACGCTGATGAGTGATTCAAAAGAGGAATCCTTGGCAAAAAACGCAATGCGTTTCCCCTCAAAAATGAACAATTCTATGTTGCTGTCGTAGGTTACAGTTGCATTTTCATCGGCAAAAAGCGGTAAGCCTTTGACGGAATAAAGAATTTTTCCCTCCCTGTCGATCGCCAGAATTTCTAAAATCCTGTCGTTTTGCGCGATTTCGGTTAAATCGTCCTGTGCGTGTTCAATATATAATTGATTAGAAAGCTGTTCGATTTTTTTGCTTGTGCGGAATTCCTCTGCCGTTAAGTGAAAGAATGATCCCAGCGTTGCGCCGATCAGTGCGATAAATATTACGATTGCCGTAATCACTCTTCTCTTGGTTCTTTTGCCCGTCTTTTGTTTTGTGTTTTTGGTTTCCATAATGTAACTCCTTTTTCTTGATACCTGAATTCTATTCTGTAAAGATTGATTTTTCGTTGACTTTCGCTTTTATTTTGCTTAATTCAAAGTTTACATGGTTTTCCGCGTGTTTGGCTCTTTCTATAATTTTAGTTGCGGATCAAAGCCGTTGACTTTTTGTCCGGCAGATACTATAATTAGTGGGAAATTAAAGGACGGTTGATTTATTGTCCACTCTTATAAATTGAACAGAGAGGTTAAATTGGTGCGGGAAAGAACATATGGTCTTTGAAAAGCTAGATAAAATAAAACAAACCGGCCCCGTCAAAAAAGCCGTTGATTTTTTTGAGTCGCCGTATTTTCTGATTGCGTATTCGGTTCTTCTTTATTTATTATCGGTTTTTGATATCGGATTGGCTGTTATGTACGCGGCGGTGTTGATTTTTGTTTTCATCTGCCTTTTTTCAACGGATATGATGCCGGCTATGGCGTTATTTTTGCTGACTTTCTTCGGACTTGCCATTCGGCGCAAACCGTTTGACAACGAATTTTCTTATTTCACGCAGCCTCATGTGTTAGCGCAAATTGCAGGATTGCTTGTCTTAATCGTGGCGGCTTTGGTATTCGCCGTTCTTCGCAGAAAAAGGGAGCGTCCGGAAAAAAAGCCTTCCCGGATTCTTGCCGTCAGCGTGATTATATTGGCAATTTCGATTTTATTGAACGGAATTTTTTATTCACCCTACGGCTTAGATAATATTGTCATGGGGCTTTTAACGGCGGGCACGCTGACGGTCTTTTATTTCTTTTTTCGTTATTGCACCCGGGATGACAAAGATTCGGTTAAAAAATTAGCGCGGATACTGTTATGTGCCGGTTTTATCGTAAGCGCGCAAATTATCACCTTGGCAATCATGAGTTCAATAAACGGTACCCTGTTTACAATCGACGGTGAAATAGACAGATTTTCGGTGACTCCCGATTCGTCAAGCCCCAATATTGCGGCGGGGGTCTTGATATTGACCATGTCTATGAGCTTTTATTTGGCCGCGGAGGAAAAACACGGCTGGCTTTATTGTCTTACCGCTATTTGTTTTTATGCAGTAAGTTTGATTTTGATGTCTCGCAACGCCATACTGGTGGGCACGGTTGGTCTGGTTGTCGGGCTCGCGATTGTTTGCTTCAAAGGAAAAAATAAAAAATCCTGCTTAATCGTTTTTGCGGCCGTTCTTGTAATACTATTCATTGCGGGCGGAATTATGTTCGAAGAAATTATGATGGCTTTTAACAGGGTAATCCGAAAGGGAATTTCCGACGGCGGCCGCTTTGATATTTGGAGACAAGGCATAGAATTGTTTAAAAAAGCGCCGATCTTTGGCGGCGGATTCTCCACGCATATAGAGTACGGAGCGGGCAACTACAATATGTTCAGTAACCTCTATCATAACGTAATCATCCAGATGCTTGCAGCCTGCGGAATCGTGGGCTTAGCCGCTTTTCTGTTTCATATGGTTCAGGTTTTTCGCCTTACATACTCAAAAATGAATCGAAAACGCTGTTTTTTAGGGTTTTTTGTCCTTCTTCTTCTTGGACTTTCCATGTTTGACAACCACTTTTTCTGCACATACCTTTTGATCTATTATTGCGCTTTTATTTCTTTTATAGAACAGGATTATTATTTCGATAAGCGCATCGCCGATGTTCCCGCGATAAATGATACCAATGCAGAAGAACGATAATTGAAGTATTATCTATTTCAATCGCCGATTTAAATGAAAAGGGCGGCTTGGTTTACACTCCGCCGCCCGTCTCTTATTTATTTTACCGCTTCTATAATATAGGAAGCGACGTAGTTTTCTATGTCGGTATTCGGAGCCCATTCGCGTACAATTTCCGCGCTGTTGGTTTTCGGCGTTAATTTTATGTTTGTAAAGCCTGCCTTTTGCAATATGGAGTTTATGGTTTCAACGTGTTCCGCGCCGCCCATGCAACCCGCAATCATTTCCAAATCCTGCCGTATGCTATCGGGGATTTCCGCCGTTGCCACAACGTCGGAAACAGAAAGTCTGCCGCCTTTTTTCAAAACGCGGTAAGCGTCCTTAAATACCTGCTCTTTGTCAAGCGAAAGGTTTATTACGCAGTTTGAAATTATTACGTCCGCCGTTTCGTCCGCCACGGGTAAATGCTCGATTTCGCCAAGTCTGAACTCTACGTTTTTATATCCGCTTTTTTCGGTATTTTTTCGGCTAAGCGTTATCATATCGGGCGTCATATCAACCCCTATAACTAAGCCCGTTTCGCCCACCTGTTTTCTTGCAAGAAAGCAATCGAAGCCGCCGCCGCTCCCTAAATCGAGTACCGTTTCGCCCGGCTTTAACGCGGCTATCGCTAACGGGTTACCGCATCCGAGCCCCATATTACTGTCAAACGGCGCGTCGAAAAAATCCTTTTCGCTGTAACCGAGTTTCTTTGAAACTTCGCCGATATCCTCAGCCGTTCCGTTACAACCGCACCCGCCGCCGCAACAAGAAGATCCTTTCGCCTCTTTGTTCGCCGCTTTGGCGTACTGCTTGCGAATGTAGCCTCGTATTTTTTCTTTATTGCTTGTCATAAAACCCCCTTTTTGTATTATTTATTATTAAAGCTTGAACAACATTCCGGTAAATTTTCTATTTTGTTTACTTCGGCAATGAATTCCCGCAGAAGTTCCGTCCGTTCGCGGTTGATGGAATAATAAACCCACTTGCCGTCTTTTTTTGCGTCGGCCAGTCCGCTATCGGTCAGTTGCTTCATGTGATACGAAAGGGTGGGTTGTGTGAAGTGAAATTCCTCTAAAATCTTACAAGCGCACGTTTTGCCTTTTGTCAGCATGATTAAAATCCTCAACCGCGTTTCGTCGCCGAGCGCCTTAAAAAGAATTGCATATTCACCGAATCCGTATTTCATAAAACCCCAACATATAGACAACTTTCTATATATTATATTTTAAAGCACAGTTTGATGTCAAATATTTTAAGGGAATAAAAACGGCGAAGCCCCGGCTTCGCCGCATTTCAGACGGATATTCTGCTCCTTTTCATTAAAAAGGCCTGTTCTTAAAATAATCCTGTTCTTTCCAATATTCGTAAGGATAATTACCTTCACCGATATATTTCTTTATGATCATCTTAAAGATATAGTACATAAACACGGAGGAAACATAAGGCGGTTTCTTTTTCAGCCGGTAAAATTTCCGCGCTTTTTTGCGAAGATTTTTTTCGATCTTTGTCTGCTTTTTGGGTGGCATTTTATCCCATTGATCGATAAACATTCTGATCCCGTAGGAATTTACGCGGTTCATGCCCCAATTTTTTAAATATTTTGCAATCGGCTTTATCGCCGCCGTTGATCCCGTCGCCGTCGTAAGGACAAAGGCTTTCTTTTGAAATATCTCTTTGCGCGGGGCTACGGTCATTGTCAAAAAATCCAAATGGTCTAAGAGGTTTTTCATGCCCGTAGACATCGCGCATCCGCCGTGGTGAGGCGTAGCAAAAAGATAAGCATCCGCATCCAAAATTGCCCTTAAAATCGGAGTGACATATTGAGAATGAGGACATTTTTTATGCGGATTTCCCATGCAAAGCTGACAGCCTTTGCAAAACACGGGGATTGCGTCCGACAGAAAAAATTCGGTAAATTGCACCTCGCCGCATTTTGACAGTTCGTCCATGAATATTTTTGTCGCCCGATACGTATTCCCTTTCCGGGGACTTCCGTGAAAAACAACTGCTTTCATGATTTTATGATATCAAAAAAACGCTTTTTTGTCCACTTATCGTATAAGTCTTTTGTTGTATCCGTTAGACTTTTGTTACGAATTAGAAAACGATAATTTTATATGTCGTATTCGATGTGATATATCCTTTGCTGTAATAAAAGCTTACAAAAGCTTTCACCTCGTATGTTCCCGCTTCGTTAAAAACAACGCGCCATTCGTTATTGCCGTTAAAATACAAGTCGCCGTCCTTTTTAACTGTAGCTGTATTGTTTAATATTTCAAAAGAAAATGATAAAAACGGTTGAAAAAAAGAAAAACTCACACTAGCAATAAGACAAATGTGAGTTTAAATTCTTTTCCCAAAATAAAGTTCGTAAGACAGCCCTTATTCACGAACGATTTGCCCGTCTGTAGAAATTACTATCACTTGCCAAGGAATAAACTTTCCGCTTAGCTTTAAAGCCTCTTTTGCCGCATATTCGATCCCTCCGCAGCAGGGAACCTCCATTCTCACGATTTTAAGACTCCTGATATCGTTATTTCTTATGATCTCCGTCAGTTTTTCCGTATAATCTCCCGTGTCAAGCTTAGGACAGCCGATTAAGGTGATATGGTTGCGGATAAACTTAAGGTGAAAATCCGCGTAAGCGAAAGCGGTGCAGTCGGCGGCGATCAGAAGGTTTGCGCCCTTAAAGTACGGCGCGTTCACAGGTACAAGTTTCATCTGAACCGGCCATTGCGACAGCTCGCTTTGATGCGTTATTTCCTCCCGATTCAGCAATGCTTCCCGTTTTATCTGTTTCGAGTTTGTTCCCGGACAGCCGCAGGGCAAAGGCTTTGCGGCGGACTTATCTGTTTCTATGTTCGCCTTCACCGCTTTTTCGTCATACGCGGCGGCTTCCCTTTCTTCAAAGGAAATCGCGTTTGTCGGGCATACGGGCAGACAATCCCCAAGCCCGTCGCAATAATCATCACGCAATAATTTTGCTTTGCCGTTTACCATTCCGATTGCTCCCTCATGGCAGCCTGCTACGCATAATCCGCAGCCGTTGCACTTGCCCTCGTCTATTTTAATTATCTTTCTTTTCATGATAGAAACCTCCTTTGCTTGATTTCGTCTAAAGTATAAGGTATAATCGGAAGAAAGTATGTTGGAAATACCACGGAATAGAACCTTATGCAAAAATTTTTAACGGAAAAATGCCCTTTGTTTCAAGGCGTAACGCCGGAAAAGACCGGCGCGCTTTTGTCTTGCCTTTCGGCAAAGCAAAAGATATATCCCAAAGACCGGTATATCGTTTGGGAGGGTGACCAAATAACCGAAATAGGTATCCTTATTTCCGGTTCCGCGCAAATCGTAAAGGATGATTTTTGGGGAAACCGCGCCATCCTTTCCCATTTATCCGCGGGCGATTTGTTCGGCGAGGCGTTCGCTTCGGCAGAAGATAAAGCGGCAAAGGTAAGCGTCGTACCGATCGAAAAATGCGAGGTTCTCTTCATTGATTTTAATAAAATCACTTTCGTTTGCCCGTCGTCCTGCGCCTTTCACGCACAGCTTATCAAAAATATGCTTCGCATTTTGGCAATCAAAAACATAATGCTGACCGATAAAATTGAGTTTATCACGCGTAAAACCACGCGCGAAAAAGCCCTCAGCTACTTTTCCTCGGTCGCCAAACAGCAAAAAAGCGACAGTATCACGATTCCTTTCGACCGGCAGGGCCTTGCCGATTATCTCTCGGTAGAACGAAGCGCGCTTTCACACGAACTTGGCTTAATGAAAAAAGAAGGCCTGATCGATTTTCGTAAAAATTATTTTGTATTAAAGAAATGACTCTGTTATCTTTTTATCCTTTATTTCTAAAACCTGATTTGCGACCGCCTTTATAAAGCAGTCATCGTGCGATACAAAAACAAGCGTCCCTTCGTAATGAATCAGAGCGTTCTGCACCTGAACGATGGAATCGATATCGAGATAATTGGTCGGCTCGTCCAATAAAAGCATATTACAACCGGAAACGATAAGCCTTGAAAGCGAAATTTTAATCAGCTCGCCGCCGCTTAAAACGCGTACCTTTTTATATACGTCGTCGCCCTGAAAGCCCATATCGGCAAGCACACCACGGCAGACGGTTTGAGATTGAACCGCCGTATCCAACACGTTTTGCAATACGGAAGCTTCCCGATCAAGGTCGGAAAAATTTTGGCGCATGCAGCCGATTTTTGCTTTCGGCACCCGGTAAACCATATCCGGGCGTTTTTGGATTAGTTTTAGTAAGGTGCTTTTTCCGCAGCCGTTTTCGCCGGTAACCGCGATATGCGCGCCGTTAGGAATTTCGAAACGCGCAGAACTAAAAATCTCATGATCTCCATAAGCGAAATTCAAATTTTCACATGACAGCATCATCTTATTTTGCGGCGGATCGGTAAGCGAAAAGTCGGGCTTGATACGTTTGATCTCTTTCGGCCTTTCGACCGCTTCCAGCCTTTCCATTCTTGAGGAAATACCGCTTCCGGCGTTTAAAACCTTAGCCTGCTTTGCCGTACTTTCACGCTTGTGCAGACGCGCCTCCGAATTCCCCATGCGGGAGGGGGCTTTTTTCATTTTTGACGCCCTTTCGCCGGTTTCTTTCACCGCCCTTTCCAGCCGCTTTTTCTCATGCAGATATTCTTCGTATAAGTATTCCTGTCTTTGCCTGAAGGCCCGCGCCGCCTGTTCGTATTCCGACCGGCCGCCGCTGAAAACGGTCAGCTTGCCGTCCGCCACCTCAATTATTTTATTGCAATGATTGTCTAATAACTGCCTGTCGTGACTGATCAGCAAAAGGGTTTCCACGCCCGATAACATTGCGTTTAATGTTTCGATTCCGTTCCTATCCAAATTTGAGGCAGGCTCATCTAACGCAAGGATGTCAAAGGGCGTCCCGAATGCCGCCGCAAGCTTTTTCCGCATGATCTCGCCGCCGCTTTTTGCGCTATCTTTTGTTTGAAATATGTCCGCGTGGATATGATCGGCGGTTTCCGCTTCTTCGCTTAACTGGTCGGCATAAGCGATGTCCGCGCGTCTGTCGATCGTCCCTTTATCCAGCTCGATGATTCCGGCAAGAATTTTCAATAAGGTGGATTTGCCCGCTCCGTTCTTTCCGACAATGCCGATTTTATCTCCGCGATAAATCTTCAGCGTATCAAAATGAAATATTAATCTGTCCGCGTAATATTTCTCTATTCCCTGTGCGTTTAATAACATAAAAAAACCTCCCGTAAACAAATGGCGGAAGGTGATAAAGCCGAATAAAAATCAACTGATTATTTATAATTCCGCCACAAAAAGCCGGCCTGATGAAAAGGCCTCTTTCGGTGATAAAAATGACGGAATTATATTTTCATGAATCTCTATTTGCTCCTTTTTTCTATAGTATATCTGTCAGTTTCGTTTTTGTCAATCCAACCGATCATACATCGAAAATTTTCTTAATTTTTCCAAAGTATCTTTCTTTTCAAATGACTTCTTCCCCTAAAATAATCTTTGGCATTGTAACAAGACAGCGTGTCCATCGCTTGTAAAATTTTTCAAGGGCAGGCTGACATAGTTTTGCATGCGCTTCGGCGGAATCCAGCTCCCAATATAAAACATAAATACTTTTTTGTTCTTTAACCTTA
>JAVIWB010003742.1:0-108077 GCA_031893035.1 Dermolepida albohirtum
CTTGACCGTTCCAACATGCATTGTGGTCAAGGTCAACGAGGAGGTTCGAGAATCGGCTGAGTCCCTCTACTGTTGGCTCTTTAGATCTTTGCAACATAGTCTAAGGAAATTATCCTCTTTCAACACGAAAAATCGTAGCCATTATATGTTTGCTTTTCTTCAGGAGAAGAACTGCCATTATGTGCAACGATATCTAAACGGCAATCTCTTCTCTTCCGTTTAGATTCAAGAACATAGTAGTGAAGTCGGGTTTCATAGATTTTAACAAATCTTTGCAAAAAATTAACTCACTTCTTTTTAAATAGTTTCAAATTATTGCTTGATGTTCGCATTCTTTAGCAATTTCATTCTTGATCACAACTCAAGTATAGCTTAACATGCGTGTAAAATGTGATGTACAAGTTTAGTAGATATTCTCACATCAACGCTAAGTTAATTTTTGTAGTTATATTCTAGAATTATTGCAGTTTTTTATAGTTCTGCTCGCCCAACATCTATGACGCTCATAACATCGCATTTAAACTTGCACAACCCAGTGACAAATTGTGACTTTCCAAGAATCATTGTCGTCCAAAATTTATTAAATATCGGCGAAATTTTTGGATGTACTTAGTATCTTAAAAAGTAAATATCGAATTATACCACGAATTGCGAGTTTATGCATTTCAGCATTTTATACTTAGATACTTTATTCACACTACTATAACTTTGACAAAATGTCAGAAACTAATAAAACTTCATCAGCCATCGTAAAAAAATATAGCAGAATTGGAATGTAATATAAATTAATCAAATTTCACTTGTTAGCAATACTGTTGCCGTAAAAAAGATGTCAGAATTAGAATATAATACTTCCTGCCAAATCGCCCACATATCTATTTTTTAATGCTTGATATCATCTTGAAGGTAGAGTGATTTTGATTACCAAACAATACCAGTCTGTAAGAAGCAACTAAAATCAGTAACTTATCATTGTTTGTGTGTCACTATTTGTGATTTCTGGAGTATCATGCAATAACTAATTACCTTCATAACTTTGAAATTAAAAGTTATTAATGAAAAGACTAGCATATAGACGATTTATACCGCTTTCTTCATATATTTCATATATATTGATAATACATATTTAGAAATAAAAAATTAGTTTGTATGTTCAGTATGTAACCAGATTTTGGAATTCATCTTGTTATTTTGGAGTGAAGATAAAAAAACTAAAATTAAATTAGCATTTTTTTTGTCTTATTCATACAAACACCATGTCATTTAATTGTACATAATGAGTGCTAGAAAAAATGGAATTTTGAGTACATTGTTTTTTTTAAATAAAAAAAATATGTATACTGTTTTTTACGTACATATGTATTAATTTTCTATTTTAATGTATACATCAGTATATTTCAGTACATTATAATATATATATAGAACTAAATTTAGGGGATGATTCAATAGTGAGATTTTCGGAAAATAAATACATTGATTGATACTGTTTACGGCCATTTAAAACGATTTACTTTAACTTGACATGTTTACTTTTTAAATCGGAAGGGAGTAAAGTGAAGAAACACTTCAAGTTGGTTAAGGTTTAACACACACAGTTTCATATTTTACAACTCCATTCTGAGTTCAAATTAAAGAAGGGAACGAACTTCTATTGTTAAATACGTAGGAATGAACATATACTTTCATAAAAGTTATTGTAAAAGAATTATAATAAAAATATGTTTCTTTAAATGTTGACGTACTGCTTCTTACACTACACTGTGGTCTCCATGCAAGTCATAATTCCAAAATATTTATGTTAATATTCTTGTGTGTAATTATGCCTGATATCCCACTACTACCCCTACCCAATGCAGGTATAAAAATTAATCCCACGAAATAGGTCCATCATTTGCATTTCGGCATATCTGTAGAACGCAATCGTATTATCTATGCAACTTATTAGCAACCTTAATTACCCTTTGCAGTTCTTGGCATTGTATTTTGGTGATCGTTGTGTAATGGAACTCCAGGAAGAAAGTATGCGTTTTATTCTTATTTATTTTTTTATTGATAATATTCCATAACATTTAAATAATGCGACTGCTACGAACATAAATAATAAAATCGAATTTTTTCATGTATTTCTTCTTTTCTAAGACCTTAACTATTTTTCCCGTGATTCTCCGTTTATGTTATATATTAGGTGCGCAACTCTCGCTGCTTTTTTGATGAAAATGCAACTTTATCTTGAAAAAATGTTTACAAATGAATCATTCAAAATATTGCCCATCGCTAGCGACAACTTTTTCACATCTTTCTGGCAGAGCTCGAATACCGTCACGGTAGAAGTGTTGTCTTTTGAGGTTATCCACGAATCAAGCCATTTTGAGATGTCTTCATATGAGCGGAACTGCTGATTAGCAAGACTATGTGCCATCGAACGGAACAAGTAATAATCGGACGGCGCAATATCCGCGAAATATGGGGGGGGGGTAGGACCTCCCATTTGAGTGTTTCTGAGTGGGTTTTAACAAGTTCGGCAACGTAAGGCCGAGCGTTGTCATGCTGTAGAATCACTTTTTCGTGGCTCTGCTCGTATTGTGGCCGCTTTTCGCGTAGTGCTCGGCTCAATCGCATTAATTGAGTTCCATATCGTTCCTCAGTGATGGTTTCGTTCGCTTTCAACAGCTCATAATAAATAACACCGCCCTGGTCCCACCAAATACACAGCAGAACCTTCACAGAGTGAATTTTCAGCCGAACCGACGACGTAGAAGCATAATCGGGCAGTCCCCATGATTTTATTCTCTTTGGGTTGCTGTAATGAATCCATTTTTCATCACCCGTAACGATGCGATGAAGAAAACCCTTCCTTTTTTGCCGCTGGAGCAGTTCATAGGCGAAAAAACGACGCTCAACGTCTCTCGGCTTCAAATCATAAGGAACCCAAGTTCCTTGTTTTTGAATCATTCCCACACATGCAATCGCTGGGAAATGGCTTGGCGGGTAACTCCTAATGCTGAAGCAAGCTCTTTTTGCGTTTGGCATGGATCCTCATCGAGCAATATCTCCAATTCAGTGTCTTCGAAGGTTTTTGGTCTTCCTTCACGCGAACGGTCGTCAACATCGAAATCACCGTCTTTGAAGCGACGGAACCAATCACGGCACGTTGTTTCACTTAGGGCAGCATCTCTGTAAACTTTTTGAAGTTCTCGATGCGTTTCAGCCGCCGTTTTCTTCGAATGAAAGCAGAAAAGCAACACTTCCCGCAAATGATGATTATTTGGCACAAAATCAGACATTTTCACACAACCAAAAGTATATGACGCAAAAACAAAATCACTAATGTGTCAAAGCGGTTTGTTTACCATATGTCTAACCTTGGTTCATGACGTTTTGGTTATGTCACAATCGACCAGCACTTACTACTGGAGTCATCTCTTGAAAAACAGCGAGAACTTAGTTGTGCACCTAATATATATATACTACTGCCCATAAGTTTAATTGCACTACAGATAACCTTAATTACGCAATGATATTAAAGAGACTATTTATTTTCATTGCAAATTTATTTATAAAATACTAAATTAACATACAATTTAAACAATTGACATTATTAATCTAAGTAATATTATAATAAGTTAGTTTAAATTTTACTTTCGTCAAAGCAACCACCCCTAGCTGCGATTACGGCTTCACAAACACGTGGCATTCGTTCCACTAGTACACTAGTCGGTCGAGATATTCCTCATCGATAGAGTTCCATGCATTCCGCAACTTACCTCAAAGGTCTATCTTGCTAGTAGTAGGTATTTTACATACTTCACGATCCAAACAGTCTCATAACATCTCTATCGAATTGCAGTGGTCATATCATTAATGTAAGGATTCCTCCTTCAGATTGGTCGGCGGAAAACCTGTGTATTTGGAGTCGCTATCTTACTGATAAACAAACCCCGGACCCATTAGCTCTATCGCTGACGGAAGAGCATGCTCTTGCAATATGCTCAAATAGACTTCTTTTGTCCGATGTGCCCACCTCCAAACCAACCCTAAACCATCACATTTCCACCATCATGTTTCACTGTCTTAACCACACATTTATCTAACATTCTCTCCCCGACACGACGGCGAACAAAAGTACAGCGTTTATTTCTAAAAATTTTAAATTTGAATTCATCTGTCCATAAGACTTGTTTCCATTCTTCCACAGTCCAGTACCTGTGTGTTCTCACCCAGGCCTATCTTTTTTGATTATGTTGTGCAGACAGACGTGGTTTTTTACTGCTACTCGACCTATAAGTCCAGCTTCAGCTAAACGGCGTTTAGTTGTTGTTACGCTAACGTGGCTTCGTGGTGTACGTTATATTGTGCTGCTATTTCCGGGTCTATAAGACGATTGCGCAAGGACATTAATTTAAGATACTCGTCTTCTCTTTTAGTAGTTATCCTCGGCCGTCCACTGCGTTTTCGGTCCCCGAGTTGGCCAGTTTATGCAATTCTCAAACACAATACTCGGAAACTTTTAGTTTTCGGGCGATTGCTCTATTAGAAAGCTTTGTTTTCTGCAAAGCAATAATTCTTGCCCTTTGTTCAAGAGTTTGTTGCTTTCTCCTTGCCATGATTTAAACACAATAAAAGAAAATACGCTCACTCGATAGCACTTGTTGACACTTCATTAACAACGTAAATACTGAGTATTCACTGTGTAATAGACATAAAATATACCTTTACAAGCGCACAAATATGAGGTAAAGACTGGATTATTACGTCCACGTAATAAACCATACAATAAACAATTCCGAGTAAGGGATATTCTCCATGACACCCTCATTATATTTCTTACCTGAATATTATTTCTTGAAATAGAAAATAAGGCGTTCATTCGTTTATACAAAATACTTCGGTTAAATAACGTGCAAATATGTAAAATGATTTTAGTTTGGATAAAAGTTCAATATATTAACTTAAATATTTTATTTCCTTCTGCAATTAAAGTTATCTGTAGCGCGATTAAACTTATGGACGGTAGTGTATATATGAATAAAAAGCTTACATTCTCTAGAATGAAAATCGTAAAATATTGTCATCTACAAATGCCCGCGCTTTCTAAATGACGTGTACGCCGCCGTAGGGCACCCGTAGACTGTGTCTATAAACCGATTAAAATGCAACAATTGTAATTATATCCTTTATAATTTATTTTAAGCAATGTTTACAAGTGTTCATTCACTAGAATGTACCTGTTTGACCTCAGACTGTCAAATTATAGGACGGATGCGGAAAAGGCTCGCCATGTGTTATACATATGGCAAAGCCCTTGCCGTATCACAACGTTTACTAATTATGACCGCTTCTCTGACAACGCGGCGTTTCAATGCACTGTCTTGCTTTGCTTCTGTTTATCTTTAAATATATGGGTTTGCACAATTTTGTTATTACTACATACATGCATACGTATATTCACTAAGCTATGCATTCGTATTGGATCAGGTCTTATAAACTTTTTTGACTAAATAAGGGATTCATCTAGTCACTCCACTCTAGTTCTTTTCCTCTTCACAAGTTGTGTTTTGTCATTTGGTCCACTAGTGTTCATGTCTATTTCTTTATCTTCTATTTTCTATATTCTCAAAATCTTTACTATTTAATCTTCACAAATTAATTTGAAATTTTTGTCTAACCTAGCGTGACTGTACCATCCAACCCTTTATAATTTCATCGCTCTTACTATATATTCGCCTTATATTTTATAGGTTCAACTGTTCAGTACTATTGTGTAATGCTCTCTAACTATCCAATCTGCATCTGCCGAGGTTATATACATTGTTTACGCTGCACATACATATAATAACTGGTAATATAGCTATTCCAACTTCTGTTATCTTATTAATTTTTTTTAAAAATTTTTTATGTATTGTCTTTGTTCTCCTATTTTTACTTGTTGTAATCAAATTTCTTAAGGATTAATTCCCTTTTGTGTATTTCTTAGCAAAGTTTACTCAATAATCTCTTCCAAGCGTTTTCGTTTTCGTTTTCATATTACAACTGCAATGTCATCAACAGACACCATTATTTGAACGGATTTTTGCATAATTATTTGATAGCTCTGCAGTAAGTTACTGACTCACACTAGGGGTTTCGTAATTGAATCCAACGGCGTGTTGCGCGAATGCTTTTGTAGTTATACCAGAAAATAATAAATAAATAATAATAAAAAACATAATAGTTGGTACTAATGCTAATTTATTTGGTTTCCATATATTATCTAGTTCTGCATATTACGCGAAGAGTGTATTTTTCGATCTTTTCGTTTTCCTTGATATTATATTGTTATCATTGTGTATGGGGATATCCATGCCTTTGTGTTTTATCTACTAGCGTGATATCAGACGAAACACTTTTAAAATAGCCTTATGTATTATGTTTAAAATTCAGTGAAATTAAATTATAATCGGATTGTGGTCGAAAATCCATGAATAAACGCAAAAAAATATTTATCAAGTCAAGAGAGGGAAAGTAATAGGAAGAAAATTAGAAATATAAAACGTCTACTAGGTCGAAACAACTTTATACAATTAAGTAGCATAAATGAAATTTAGTAGGTCACAGAGCAAATGCCAAGGACAAAGGAAAGTGTTCTTGTTATTCTTGTGGTTCCATACAACACAAAAATCTGACTATCCTAGAAAACATCCAAAGCAAAAGAGGACTGAGTTTTCTAACAGATAAACAGAAATAAATACCCCGTCGTACTAAATAGATATTTACCTGAAGATAAAAGGAAATCAAATAAATCCGATCTTAAATATTAGTAGTTCTATAACTTTGATTATTAAAAATTACCTAGCCCGAAGTACCACAGAATTATCAAGGCATAAATAATTCAAGATTGAAAACTTCGGGTTGTTTTTATTCAAATATTATTGTTTAAAATTTATTTAAATATTTTATTTTCCCGAAATTTTTCAATATCAATTTAGTTTAGAATAGTTAGTTCATCATGATGATTTGATTGTTCTCAATTAATAAGACATCGGTTATAATAAATATAAAATGGGCATAATTGATTTGACATAAGCCTTTCACAGTTTCTTACATTAGACTTTTGTTAAAGCTAAATAATATTTCATAAAGGCAAATACATAGGTAGATAAACTATAATTATAAATTTCATACATAGCTGGACGTTTAAAATATGCTTTTATGAAATTTTAGTTAAAATACACGCCTACTAAACTAGTGCGAAGTTAACTGAAATATAAAACGGCCTTCTACAAGTTATTTTGAAATGCTTTTATAATTGATTAAATTAATAACATCTTATAAAAATTAATGTTTATAAATCTATTCAGTTTTATTATATTAGTATGTATACATTTATGGAATATGTACATATTTTATGCACTTTACGATGGGAAATTAATAAAAATTTGTATTTTTACTGTGTTATCGTTGATTATAGTCACAGAAATTATTTAAAAATTTCCATGCTAGAGCAAGACTCGAAACTGTATTTGCCGTTTGCTAGACGTCTGCCTTACCAATTAGACCAGTAGATAGTACAGTTTCTAGTTTCTTAATACGCCTTAAATCACATTATGGAAACATATTGAATAGTTATAACCTTCAGTCAGCGGTTATAAAGCTAATATAAAATTTTATCTATTGTAATATAATATTTATCACTTAACATTTAAACAATTTTTTAAAACGAAATGCATATATAAATTAATTAGATATAACATTTTTGGCTATATATATATATATATATATATATATATATATATATATATATAATCACAGTACCATATGTATATACAGTATTAAGAAACGAATTCTAGAACGCTGCAGACACAATACTATAAAATTTACTCAAAATAATACGATCCATTAACTACGTATCTATGTATGTATGTATGTACATATATTTGGAAACATTAAAATTACATTTTAAGCAAAAATTGATAACATTTAGGAATTCCTGAACTTTTTCATAGTAACAAATTTGAATATTTACTTATCAGTTGCTATAATTTCTTGTTGTCATAAAGATACTGTTGAAAGAAATATATTAAACGATTATTATACGTTGCAAAATTTCCATTTAAAATATAAATTAAATTTTGTAAACTTGTTTACAAACACGCGGTGCATGTTAAAATATTGACATTGCACAAAATCTGTAACATTTCGGATTATATTTGGTGATAGCAAAATCTCAAATAAAGACTTGTTTCATTTCAGTATGCATATATGCATAACAAGAACTTAAAAAATTAATCAATAGTTCCTTTTACTGTTGTATATCTTAATATTTGCGCACAGGTTACTTACCTGACACATGCACCATAGTTTACTAATATCGATGTTTGCAGACATTTTTTAAATACTATTATGTAATAGTATTTAAAAAATGTCTGGAAATGAAAATGTAAGGAAATTTTACTGATCGATGAATGTTTAAGATTGTCTGAGCGTAGCATAGTCTCTAACTTTGTCGAAGATCATCAAAGCCTTTACATTCAAAATCGAATGGATAATAATCTATAAGTAATAATAATATATGTATAATATTCAATGACATATTCTAAAGTCTACAGTTTGTGGTTTTCAAGTAGTGTAAGAATCCATTGCTGAATTAAGTTGATATGACGCGAAAGTAAATAAACAGTTAATTGTTAATGTTTCACTTTAAAGCCTTTAATATATAGTGAATTATTATTGTGATAAAAAGTATTCAAATGAAGATTCCGAACTGAAGAATACTTGACACATAAAGTGTTATATAATTTTGCCGGAAAATTTAGAGAGCTCTATGAAAATATTTACAAACCGTACAAACTGTGGTGCAGTGAAGAACAGTCTGAGGCTATAAGGTATTATTGGCATATTTTGTATGGCGGAGCGAGTTTTTCGGAAAGATTATGGACTGAATATTAGAATCAGTAAACAAGTTAAATTGACCGATCGTGTAAAAAATGTTTTCGCACTCAGTTAATTCCTTCTATGCCCCACTCTTTAATCCATTGTTTACTAGACTGATGATTTAATATACTAATATTTGGTGGATGAGTTATTAGCTTTATCACGGAATCCTCTTCTTTATCCGGAAATAATAGCATGACCTCAATCCACTTTAGAGTGGAGTACAAATAATAATACAACAAAAATACAACAGAATTGAACGGAATTCCACAGGGCGTTCCCGTATATAGAACATCTTCTCACATTTAGAGAAGAGATGATAATATGATCATCAAGCCAACCTTTTATAGATCTCGAAAAACTTTCAGAAGTCAGAAGCTGCATGAAATATTGAAAGATACAGTACAGTAGAAAAAAGGTGAATACCAGTGTCACCACATTTTTAATACATTTATTTATAAAAATGACAATAATAATAAAGTCAACTTTTTCTCATCTAAAAACAGTATATACATTAAATTTTTTGCTTTTTTAAGTACCAAAAATATACAAATTTCATAACATGTAACGTATTCTAGTTTCATTAAAAGATATTAAAAGATAATTTGAACAAGTTTTCATTTAACATGTTTCTCGTTTTAGTCTGTACTTTTATTAATTTAATGTATTATATAAATGTATTATTTAAAGCAACTACTAGTATACATACATATCTGTTTAAAAAACGCATTTAATTCAAATATGTTTCTATTTCATTTACAAATGAAATCACTTGTTAATCTCTCTTTTTTATGCACTAATTTTAAATCAATTTGCCTTTACTATATACAGCTTGAAAATCAAAATTTTATTTTAAAATTACACATCCAGTACTTTAAGTAACTTTATTATTACTTTCATCTATCAGTAGCTTATACTATATATTAATAACTTACATTCTATTATGCATATAATAAATCTTGGACACCGAATCATCCCAATAATCTATGTTTACTTGTCTATTAAGGAGAATAATTTATTGAATCACCTGATATATACACACTTAATTAAAGTACTTAGGAGGTGCATAAAACAATGAGGGATACAATGCAACATCATTACCACACTTTTTAATATATTTATTTATAATAATCATTATAACAAATATAGAAATTATTATCATAATTATAAATAATTATATTAGAAAGTTTGGTGATGTTGAAAATTGCATCCTTCAATATTTTAAGTACTTCCTAAATACTGTAATTAAGTGTGTATATATCAAGTGATTCAATAAATTATATAATTTATAAAATGATATAGTTACTTACTTAAATACAAATGTATAGAAACTTTGGACGGTATGGGATTGCAAAATTAAAAAGCAGTCAGAAATATACAATTAGTTACATAAATCTATATATAAATAGCTTCTTTTACAAAAGTTGTCTGGTATACATTACTATAGTCTAAAAGAAAGACTTGTAGAATTGCAAAATATAGAGAACAAACATTTTGGAAAATAAATATCAACGGTATTTGTTATCCAATGAAAATGTTTTAGAAACAAAGATAACATTCTAAAAAAAAATTCTAAACAGAGTGGGTAATTGCCAGTGTTATTAGTAGTGTAATGGAAATTAATTCGGAATTGTGAAATGTTTAAAGTGCTCTAAATTAGTTTATTTACAATATTTTGCCTACTAGAAATAATGAAAGTAAAATAGAAAATGGTAGCTAACAAAAAAATATTTTTTTTCAGAGAAAGAGAAAATGGATTTTGTGGGTTTAAAACTTTAGCGTAGACGGGAGAAATCGAGCAATAATACAACTACACAATTTAATAATTGTGAGGATGCTGATAGTAAGGCTTAAAGGACTACGGAAAATTAAACGAATGAAGAAAAACATATTACAAGTATATAAATAAAAAGTTAAAACATATTTTTTCGTAACTGTCCATAAGTTTATATGAAGAGCTTTGTACTGTAAGAATTATAAACCAGTGTTACAGTAAAGAAATCGTATATTTCGATTATCAGCAAAAAAAAGATATTAGTATGTATTTCCAAAGTATATTTTCAAACATGTAAAGTCGTGAAGAAATGATTTTTTCCAACAAAAGCTTATACAAGATACAGATAATGACATGAAAAATTTTGTGTAGATACGTTCTAGAAAAGTATTATCTTAAAAATATGGAAGGTACTATTAACCATGGGGGGTCCAATATGGGGTTATATGTCAACAGCAGGCACTAAAAACTTAAAATTAATCAGGCAGAGTGGAGAAATTAAACCTGCTGCAAAATTATAATTTTCAACACAGCAACTATTCTAAACATTGTGTGTCAGTGGATTGCATTATCTCTAACCCTATATAAAAATTGAACACCTACGATCAATAGTTTAAAAGAAAAATTTATGATATCCAATCCAAACAGCATTTTTCAATTGGAATTTACTGCCTATTTTAATTGAAAAATGAGAAAAAATATCTTAAGAAATAACAAGCGTCTTATAAATGCCAAAGGACGCCCAATAAAAAAATTATTAAATTAATTCCTATAGTATTCATTTTAATAATTTTCAAATCTGTACATATTATTTGCTAAAATCTACGGTGAAATGCGTTTTTAGATATATGTTTTAAAATATATTCTGAATAATTTTTATATTATAATAATATACGTAAATTTTTTATAAAAATTATTACAAAAGTCATTTATTTAATTTTACATTATCTTTTTTCGAATACTTCCAAGTGTATTCTAAGTATATTGCATGCATAGCCATCATGAAACCAATACTTTTCAAGAAATTTTGAAAATAGGACAAATCGCAGCGGAGGATATACATACGATACATACATCGAGATTTATGCTTATTCATTAATTCCTATAACTAACTGCATTGTTTAATAACCATAGATGTCGCTTTATTTATAAATGCTTGAATTTCGTTTATATATCAAAATGGACGAAAATATACTATATTGTCTAAATTAATTATTAAATAAATTTTCTCGCTTTGCACATTTATAGTAGATATATTTTCTTCTTTGAATACTCAACTGATGTTGCTGTTAGAAAACATTCTCACGTTATCACAGTCTGAATGTTTACAACCAACAGTTTCCTAAGCAAATTGAGAAAAATATGCAAATATACTTAGCGTTCTTGAGATGTTATTACTGAAAATTTTGTGTCTTAAATTTATTTTGATATAAATATGAACATTACATGAATAAAGTTATTTCATTTAGCTTTATAAATAAAAGAAAACTAAAAATTATAATTAGGATAACTTTTCAAAATAGTTATGTTGTATAAGTTGAGATATTCATTACTCTGCGCCTCATATTTAAGAGATACTAATGATAAAGGCAATGTGTAAATTTTCATGCTGGCACTAATTTCGACAACTAATTTTTGAGCACTTTGCAGAAAAAGATAGCAAATTTTATATTTTATTTATATATGTGATAACTGCAATATTTAATCAATAACATGTTTATAAATATATACTTATTTTTGTCGATTTTGAGACCATGGTTTCGCTTAATTCCTTATGTATTTCAGATGAATTTGCATTTGTGAATGCACATATGTTTTTTAATTCCAGGGCTAGGAGGTTTTACAATTTAGAACCTAAAAAATAAAAACTTCTCTGGTCTCTCCTGATTTAGGCAAGCTATTAGATTTATTATTATTTCGAATGTGGCACATATATATGATAATCGATCATATATGGTACGAGTACATACATATATGTATATGTATTATTGATCATTGATCAATAATACTTAAATAATAGTTGCTTACTATAATACATTTTAATTTTTTCTCGATATTTGAAAAATAATGTAATTCTCTAAAATGTATTATAGTTAGTGTCCATTTGTGATTTTTCTATATTACTTTTAATTTAATCGTTCGTCAAGCTTATAAATTTGTGGTGTCGCTAGGAACTGATATATCTGAAACAGAACTACTATAAAAGATTCATTCATTTTCAAAACACTATATATTCAAAAGTAATATACGTACAAATATGAGAATATGTGAACATAACGACAAACTCATCAAGTTTGTTTCGTATGAGCCAGGTGGCAGTGCGAGTTCAGTATCTTTCAGTATATCCCAAAACTAGCAAAGCTAGAATAACTGACTCGAATCATAGCACGCAACAAAAGATGGCTTCGTTCAATTTTCTTATTAATCGTTTGATTAATTTCCCACTAACAAATGTAAGATACGAAAGAGAATTTACCTTCATTAAGAATATCGCGAGATGCAATGGTTTTGATTCGGAAATAATCAATGGATTAATTAGGAAGGCTAACATAAGAAAACAATCCGTGTTACCACATGATTATCACCTCAGAGCAATCGGGACAAGCAGTTTGTATGTTTACCTTACCAAAGTAAGTGAAAAAATTTAAATAGTATTTTTAAAGAGCGCGGTTTTCAAGTCATATTTCGGCCCACTAATTCCACCAAACCCTTTTAGGAAATGCAAAATCGAGCAAAATAAAAAATCGGGAATCTACGGAATTAAATGTTTAGATTGCAGTAAACAATACATCGACCAAACAAAACGATCAATCGAAACCCAGTATAAAGAACATATCGCGCGCATAAAATTCAATCGACCAGAAAAATCAGGTATAGCAAAACATGTGTTAGAAAGTAATCATAGTGTTAACGCGGATTGTTTGCATTTGATGCAGAACGTGTGTAATTATAGTGAATTAGATACGTATGAAAGCATGTACATTTTAAAGAATAAAGGCCATGTGTTGAATACTGACACTGGGCCAAATAACTCATCTTTGTCCAGCCTCTTAAGGACGGACAAATTCATGTAGTCATCCCGTTTCTTTCTGTTTTCTTCCTTTTTATCTTATTTTAGGGCTAGAACGCAATTTTCAAAAATTATGTGGCTTTCAGCGCTACGGATCGTGTGCGGAATTAGTTTTTTCGTACGGGTATTTCTTGCCGTAGTTCTCCAGCTGCGACACTGCTTAATTATCTGTTGATGATGACAACTTAGTTGTCGAAATACGTATACAGAATTACGAAAATTGATGTGGAAAGGGGTTATATATCAACCTTTAGTGATTAAGATTCTGGCTTGTAAATATCCGCAACGAGAATGGGCCTTTAGGTATCTATCGATATGTGCATGTTCGCAACTAACAGAACTTCAATTTCAATGTGGCAATGAGAAGGTCGGCAGCAGTCCTGAATATGTCCTTGGCAAGAGCGAACAAAATTTCGGCAGGTGAAGCAGCAGTGACAAAGACGGCTTCAGTGTGGAAGCCTAAAAGAAACTACTATTAAGGTACTTCCTAGTTTGAGTTTAATTGAAATAAAGTACATAAATGTTTTACACAATTTTATTTCGAACATCAATGTGCTCTGTATGCGGAGATGCTTGTATTCTACAAGTATAAATAAAACAGTTTCAGTGCAGTAGTTTAGCCCTGAAGATGTTCCATACAAATGGGTACGAAACGTCGGCAGATATACTAGTGACGCGGTTCTAGCCCGGAAACCCAGAAGCAGATAGTATAAATAAAACGGTTCAAATAATAAACAAAAACGTAGTTCAATACGCACAAGTAAGGGAAACAGTTCAAAGTACCTCGCTTCGCCTTCAACGCATCGAGGTACCCATGTACCCCCAATAGAGTGGAAATATTCGACACTATCGACCATGCACCTATTGGGGAAGCGTCCCGCAACTACCCGGCACCAATGACGATGCGGCCGGTCAGGTAGGCCGATCTCGTTCCCCTGACTTACAATTTAAGTTAGTTAATTTTGCATATAAAAAAATAAATATAATTGCTATATAAAATACATTACACAAAATAGTAATAGTCATGAAGCACATAATAATAACAAAATACATAATATATATTTTAAAATAAAATTAAAATATCTTAATTTTAATTTGCCGTTTATATTCATACGTTGATGTTTGCATGTAAACGGATTCTATTGTATTCGAGGCAATAAAAGTGCTTTCTATGTTATTGGAGTGTTGGACATACAACTTTTTCCTCATTATTTTGCAATTGCAAGGAGTCTGGCGATAGCTTAGAGTTCATCAAAAATACGAATATATGCTTTTAGATGCTTAAAATTTAGTAGGCAGTGCCTGTACCTCATTAGGAATTGCGAACACTCAACGATATTTGCTGCTTGTAGAACTTTTCTGACCGTTTATATATTAATATTCTTTACCATAGTTGTTTCTGTATGTGTCGCAATACTTTTCTTACTTATTCTCAGATTTTCTTTGACTTCTTTAGTAATATCTCGTTTTGCTCGACCACTTAATATTTTCCTTCATTTATATCTTTATTTTATTTTATTTGTTAACTATATTGTCCAGCTGTACTATATGCGTTTCGGACTATTTTCCCTATTTTTTGTATACTATGATCTTGTTCATGTAAAACATGTTTCCTTTCCAGAATAGCAAATTTTCTTGTTGTAGGACCTATAGTTACAAGTACATTCATAAAATTCAATAACCTAAATGAATGCCTGCAACAGTTAGTGGTTTAGTACAACATGACTTCTCTTAAAACTTTCCCGGGTAGCGTACATGCACATGTAAGCCGATAATTTATTAATTTGCATTTTTAATTTCTAGAGAATAAAATCTTTATTCTCAAGGATAGCTTTACTATTTCTATTGATTACTCCTTCTGTTTATTGTATATATTAGTAAATCGTTAGATGAGTCAATAATTTATTGACCCACTGTACTTAAGTACATATGTAAGTAAAAATATAAAACACTCTATATAACTATATTTACAAAATAAAATAAAGTTAACAAATAATAGAATTAGAACAATAAATTCTTTCACGTTATCAAGAAATTTTAAAATGTTTTGTGTTGCGATGTACTAGAAAAGTTAATGGAATAAAATAAAATACCTAAATAAGTAAAACATACTAACGAAGTTCTTTTTTGTGTCAGCACGGTCATATTTAACAATAAAATAATGATATACTAAATTCTGGCGTGTAACAACAATGCGATTTCAAATTATAAATTCGTGGGTGTTTTGAAAAGTTTTAAAGTGTGACCTGGGCCGGGTACGTCAGCGGTCCTCGAGAAATCTCAACTCAAGTGCACCTCAATGACTCCGCCTGATGGATCAAATGTTATGTTATTCGTTTGGATTAACGCCTCTTAAAGTTTTTATGATTGTGTAGTACATTCCGACGCGAAGACTTCGTATGCAAAGAGTGGAATTGGGTAGGTACGTACAATTTCACTGTGTCCTTTAACCTTTCACAATTGAATTTCGATATTGACATTTAATATACAATAGAAAGTCAATTACTGATTATTTTATTATTACGAAATATCTAATCAATTAGTTAATACCAACGCACGACTAAAAAAAAAAACAAAAAATAACCCAAATACTATAGCGATACAAAATTGTAAAATTTTAATGCAGCGATTAGAATCTCAAAATACATTTTTCTTGTTCATAGCATTGCATTAAATATTAAATTGAAGTTTAGCATATTTTTTAGAGCTCTGTAATAAAACGATTTAAGTATACTATTAAAATTCTATGCACAACTTGTAATAATGGTTTATTTATTTTTGTGTCATTTGAAAATAATGACCATATATCCTACACAATATAATGAATAACAGATACTATTAAATTATATAGTTAGTAAATATACAATTAGCACTAGGCAATTGTGTATTATGATTTTTTACCAATTTATTTATGGGTAAATTTAAAATTGAATTACTTGCTACATGATCGTAATAATTTATGCCCGTACCGCGTATGCAAGGTCTAACCGCATATTCGCATTACTTTTCATACGTTTTTTCATAGGTTTGTTATCTGTACTCTGGAACGTTGGAAAAAGATCTCGACGCACATGATATTCACTTTCAGACTAGCCTTCTGAAAAGTGCAATTTAGAATTATTCAATAATCAGAGGCGTTACCCTTGTGAGTAGTGAGTAATTCATCCTCTCCTAACTTAGGGAAAAAAATTAAATATTTCTAGGAGGAATGTAATTTCCTTGCTTGAGATTTTGTATGATTTCATCATTATTATTATTCTTTTCACGAGCACGGGTAATTTAAATTCGTTGGGAGAGAATTTTAATTAAATTTAATTTCTTTTTCTAACTATTAAGTGGTTTTTCTTTTGTATATCTAGTTCAAATACTATAAGGCTATATAACCTATATAAGGCTGGCACTGATCCATAACAACCTCCTGCAATTGCAACCTAACAAATCACCATTCTAACACATTTCCTCGTACTTTTCCCCTTACGTGTCAAAAGTGTTGGGAATAAATTCTAGTTGTCTAAGTATTAATTAAGTCAATAAATTAGATTCTTTTCGAGATTAATTTAGTAACTCTAAGTTGTTTATTAATTAAGTCATTTAGTTTGAAATCAATTTAGTAAATTCAAGTGTTTATCAATTCAAGTTTGTAAAGCAGTTCTTTTTATCAATTTAGTAAATTTAATCATTAATTTTGTATTATACCTGTACAGTTAAATTGCGTTTTATCTATCTCGATTTTTATTATTTGGCATATTCTGGCGTATATCGTGTATAGCTTTTTGTATATCTGTTTGACTTAACTAAACTTATTTGTCATAATTCGTGAAGTAAAAAAATTGGAGCTTTAGTTTTGACGTTCATCATTTGCACATTGGATATTTTTCTAGTCCAACTACAGTAAAACCTGTGTTAACGGCCACCAGACTAAAGCGGCCACAGAATCGACTATAAGGAAATTCCCATACACAAATACCCGTTAATTACGGCCACCTTTGTAAAACGGCCGCGGCCAAATAACCCAAACTTTTACGGCCTATTTTCATAGAAATTTACCTGCCAATGTCGGCCGGACTATTTATGACATGTATATTTTTATTGACGGAAATACCTAATACAAATTGTCGGAGTTTCCCGGGGTTTCCCATTACCTGGTAGTAATTCACCCTTTTCGATTTAAACTTTATTATTCTAAAGGAAACAACTCAGTTTAAAGTTGTCTCCGTATTCGAAAGGTTCTTTGTTAAGTATGTCGCAAAAAAGAAAACGTTTGTCGCTAAAAGACAAAATAAATATAATCGCGGAAAGTGAAAAGTATGCGTTAAGTTCGCGAAAGTTGGCCGAAAAATATGGGGTTGGAAAAACACAAATTAACGATATTATGAAAAATAAAGGTGAATTAAAAAAGACGGTCGAGGAAGGTGTTAACATGGAGCTAAAACGAAAATTTCCGAAGTCGGAAGGATTGGCAGTGGATCAAGTCGTCTACAATTGGTTTTGCAAAGCCAGAAATAAAGCAATTCCAATATCTGGGCCGCTACTTAAACAAAAAGCACTGGAGACAGCAAGCAGTTTAAAGATGGAAAATTTCGCAGCATCTAATGGATGGTTGGAAAGTTTCTGTCGGCGACACAGTATAATTTTTAAATCAATTTGTGGTGATTCCGCAGAGGTTAATTTGGACAATATAAAAGACTGGAAAACCAAGTTACCGTTGATTTTAATAAATTATTCTCCTCGAGATGTGTTTAATGCCGACGAAACAGGTCTTTATTACCGCGCTATGCCAAATAAGACATTTGCATTAAAAAGTGAGAATTGTGCAGGGATGAAGGCAGCAAAACAACGTTTGACTGTCTTACTATGTGCAAATATGGAAGGTGAGAAGGAAGATCCATTAATAATTGGAAAAAGTAAAAATTCTCGCTGTTTTAAGGGTAGTCATGTGGACAAATTACCCTTAGAATGGGTTTCTAACAAAAAGGCATGGATGACAACGGAAATTATGACAAGATGGCTGCATAAATTTGACAATAAAATGAAAGAACAAAATAGAAAAGTGCTTCTTTTCTTGGATAATGCCACTTCACATTCTAAAGTTCCATAAGAAAATGTTAAACTAGTCTTCCTGCCGCCAAACACCACTTCGTATTGTCAGCCCTTGGATCAAGGAATAATTCAGAATTTCAAATTGATTTACCGAAATTTTTTGATTAAAAAGCTTCTAACGTTTATTGACAATGAATGTGATTTTGAAATTTTTGAAAAAAACATAAATTTAGCCAATGCACTTGTATGGATTACAGCTGCTTGGAAAAAGGTATCTCCTGCTACAGTTAAAAAATGTTTTTCCAAGGCCGGATTCTCTGATGTTATCCAGGAGGACACAATGTTTGATGAAGAAGACGAAATACCCCTTGCCCAGCTATATCCTGCAGTTCGTAACGAATTTTTGGTGGATTTAGATGAATATGCTTCTATTGATCGTGATGTGCCTACAGAGAGCCCTAACTTCAGTATTCCAGAAATTGTTGAAGATTTGTGCAATAACGATGAAGAACATAACTCTGATAATAGTGACCTGGACGAATGTGAAACTCCAAAATCTAGTTTATCTAGTATGAGTGAAGTGTGTGCAAAATTAAGAGACATACAAAATTATTTATTGTGCAATAACAATGGTGACATTTATATGGATGTTTCTAAAATTTTATTTACATTTGAAGCTGCAGTTTTTAAATCGAAGCTAAAAAATGTGAAGCAAACAAATATTGAAACATACTTTAAAAAATCCTAATAAATTGTGTTTTTTCGTATGAATATATTGTAATAATATGTACATACAAATAATTTATTAGATGTCATATTATCTATAATATGTAAGTACATTAAAATTTTAGTTTTTCTTACACATATTTGTATTTATATACTATTTACTTTAATTAATAAAATAAAGAAAGCAAATCCTAAAATTAATTATGTATTTTATTTGTGAGACGAAAAACCTGTCAATTACGGACACCTTTATATAACGGCCAATATATTTTGCTTTTTGGGTGGCCGATATTGACAGGTTTTACTGTATTTTAAAAATTAATAATTTAATATTATACAGTTTCACAAAATTTTATGCTATGTAAATTAGTATTTTCTACTGTGCCATCGTTGATTGGAATCACATAAATTAATTAAAAATTTCTGCTTTGGAGCAGGACTCGAACTTGTATCTGCTATTGGCTAGACGACTGCCTTACCAATTAGGCCATCAAGTAGTACAGTATCGAGTCTCTTAATACGCCATAAATCACATTATGGAGACAGATCTGCTAGTTATAACCCGTGGTTAAGTTTTAATGATAATAATTGTATATAAATATGTATTTAAACACTACAATGGAAAATTGACGAAAATAAGTATTTTTTGCTGTGCCATCGTCGGTTTGATAAAGTTATATTTAATTGATTATTATTTTGGTTGTGAACCTAGTAGACGTATACTTGGAGATCATTTATGATGTTTAATTCTATATTGAGGATTACGTATATATATTTTTAAATTCTTTTTTGTCTCTATCTTTCGACAATAATTATACGGTATTAACTGGCAAAGATTAACTTGGTCCGTAAGTCCTGCCGAAAGAAGAGGCCTACCGTATAGTCGGCATGAGGTAAAAGTTCTCTAAACGAGTCAACATACCTATGAATGCTTTTTTCTGGTTTTATAATAAATGGGCGAAACTAGTAGGTCCGTTTTATTGTTAATTTTTTTATTATTATTATTTACATTTGTAGTAACTTATGTCAATTTCTGTTAGATTAATCTATATATGTATGTACATATATCGTATATCTACAACATATGCACCACTACCATCCAAATTCATGCAGTTTGGTTATTGATGTACGTTTTGTTTTTTAAGTGTAACTTTTACACGTTCCTGTAAGAAAGAAAATATATTTAAAAGTAATTATTAATATTACCTGTAATTATTATTTTGAACGTGGTCGACACCATAATAAAAATTACACGTAGATTAGTTCACTTTAAACCCTAATTATGGATTTACACAAATTCTTCAAACATATAATTTTAGAGCGTCTAATAGTTATGTTTTAAACAAAGATATTTTAAAAACGATATATTAAAAGTAAAGCGCCAGTTCGGTGCCACAATAAAATATTCACGTTAAGACATTTTTAAAGTTCTTTTTGACCGATCCGCCTGAACTTCGACCTTCTTCGTATTTCTTTTCTGTTACACTTGACTTTATGAGAACTTTTATACTCTTACATAGAAGATTTACGATACTTGTTGCTTTTACTATCAATATTAAGTTTAATGATTACCTCAACACTGTTTATGTTCATAATAATTTTGATTAGATTAGTTTTAAAGTGACAGTAGCTATATGTATGTAATACACTTTAAAAGTCAAGTATATAAATATTTACCTAGTATTTATTGCATATTGTAGAAACTAGCTAATGATATAAACAATTTATTTATCGAACCTTAAGGACTTTTCTATTTGTTTTACCAACCATAAATTATTTTGGAAGAATCACCTTCAACTCCATTTTCTTATTTTATAAAGTTCAGTGACTTTACCTATATATGAATACGTATTATTAAAATACTCGAAGTTTTAGTAAGAAATATGTTTAAAAGCATTCTAGCGACTCGTTTAAGTAAAATTATTTCACCCAACGCTCTGTCAATTATCATTCATGCGGCAATTATATGTATATGTTTGAATTAGACATTCTGATAATTGAGTTAGATATGCAGAGGTATACAAATCAGACTGCTTCCTCTTTTTTTAATAATAAATGACCATAATTAAATTAGACAAAAACAATCATCAAATAATAGATTTAAAAAAAAAGATACTCTTACATATTCTAGACACCCACGATTACATTGTTATTGGTAGTTTTTGGAAGGAATAATATATAATTAACATATAAATAAAAAATAAAATGAAAAAAAATTAATTTAAATCCCGAATTAAGAACACATATGTTTAAAAGTCACTTAAGTGAATTTTAAATTGTGTAAATTTATTATATAAATTTACATTTAGGCAAATAAACTTCTGAATAGTGCCACTACTCGTAGTAAATTGAAAAGATCAAACAACGAAATATTTGGAATATATTATTTTCGGAAGTATTATTTTTAACAGAATAAGAAATTCATGGAAACGGTTTATTAATAGTATATTTTGTGATAGCGTAATAGTTATAGAACACACATATCAGTTTAGCTCAGATAATATACTACCGATAATATTAGTATAAATATTTTTCGTTCTTTTTGATAAATAAGTATGGTATTTTTAAGTTTCAGTTATTGTGTATGGTCAATATGTATACTTAGCAAACTTTGTTTCTCAGAAATTCTGGTTACCAATTATGGAGAAGAGCAATACTAAAGCATCTTTTTCAGTCTTTTAAATTTATTTTTATTTTATATACCGAAAATTTATGCTTCGTTTCTTCCTTATGTTAAATTATATCAAGTAAAATAAAAATTTAATTTATTTTTCTTGTTGTCTATTTATTGCACTATATTTTTCGAATATACTATTGTAATTTAGCTCTCGTTCTCGTAAATACTATAATAGTTTCCAACATAGTTGGTAACACTGTTTACTGTTGATTTAATTGGGAAAAAATTTCTGTAAAATTGGTACATATGTATTTTGCTAATTTTTCAGTAATACTTTCTTCAATGATTCGCTATTATGTCCTAATTTTTCTTTTTCTTTTGAGATACTTCCACACGTATTCAATTGATTTAAATCCAACGGCTGAGGTAATGATCATACATTATAAAATAACTATTTCGGCACCATTTTAGCTATATTTCAGACGTTGCTCCTGAAAGATCTATTTATCTCCTAATAATGATTTTTTAGTCTCTATGCAAATATTCTTTCAGGATGTCTATACCCATAGTCTGTCGAATAGATACTAAACTACCCATCCCAGTCCCCCATATATCTCTACATCATCAATGATCCATCCTCGTCTATGCTTTAACAAGAGTAACTATTAATATGGAAATGAAAGGTTATTCTTAAACTTTCCTTTATGTTTTCTGAATGCATTTTCTTTCCAGTATCCACTTCCACGCACGATGGAAATTGTTCATGAAATTGATAGATCAGATAATTTAAACATCTACTTCTTGAAGGAGTTTCAACAGATCTGGGTATTTTGAATTTTTTATTACATTCTGCACTGTAGAAAATGCTTTACAGATAAATATAGTCTAAGAATTTCTTTTATTTTTGTAGTTTTATTATTATCTCAATCATAAGATATGTTAACTTTTACGACCCACATTTTTTATGCATCGAATACTTTTTTACAAATACGTATTTATGTGAAGAAGATTTACCGAATTCATTGCTAATTAATGCCTTAGATAACTATTCTTGTAGTGGTAAATAATAACAGCTTTCGAATTGCTATTAGACTTTAACATTATTAAATGGAAATAAATATGCTCTATAATAATCAGATGTTCATGATTGAGAGTTTTCAAACATTCATAAGCTCTACGAAAACTTTCGTGACCAGCTGTACATTTTCTTTACATTTAAAATAATTTCCGTGTCAATTGCAAAAGATGTAGAAATTATCATGGAAGATATTTTTATTTCTATTTACAATGTTATCCAATATACTTTATAATTCAGAATTGCTCTATAAAATTATCTCTTTTTAGACAATTTTCATTGAAATTCTACCTATGTCATAAAAATTGTGATGCATCAAAGAATATATCGCAGCAATCACAAATATAATCGTTATTGTTTGAATTATACCTAATAAACTTCTAAGCGAGGCTTAACATATTTGAGTCGAGTAATTATTTTTATAGGTGTAATATATAATAATGGCTATTACTCACGAGGGTGTGAGTCTCATTCCACGATTTGCCTGAGGGTTCCAAAAATACGAAGAATGTGACTGGAAGCTAAGCCGTGTATTTCAGTTTATTTTTCACGTTCAATTCAGTTTAATGTCCAGTCAGAATACATACGTGCATAGGTTTAGTAACCGTAGATAGATACAATTTATAGAAAAACACGTTGAGTATTTTTTATTTCAAAAAATAGTTGAAATAAATAACTTCATCAGATCTTCTAGCACGTTAAGGTGGATTCTCCTTTTTTTGATACACAAATGAAGTCCAGCCCACTGAAACAATCGTCGTGCTAATGTATATATTAAAATTAATTTTTTTTGGTGGCAGATGAAATTCGATAAGCGTCTGATATTTGATTTGAATATGTAAACCCCCAATTCGTGGTACAATTTAATATTTATTTTTTAAACAACTAAATACATTTGAAATTTTAGCAAATATGTAACAAAACTTTTCGTGACAATATTCCTTCGGAAACCATAATTTGCCACTGGGTTTTAGAATTTCAACATGGTGACATAATATGCGATCAAATTTATTTAATGCTGCAACAACTCCGGAGAAAATTAATAATATTGTTTTGAGCGATCGAAGAACTGTTATCGAGGAGATCATTAATATATTGAATGTATCGCCTAAATGTGTACATTCACTTTACAAGTAGAATTGAGCAGGTCCACTTTAAGTTGTTACCAAAACACTCGTCTTCTCGCACCAGTCAAATTATTCGTAAAAAATAGGATCAGTTTCAGAACAAATTTCAGGTTGTACCTCACCACCCAATTCTCCAAATGTGACTTAGTTATTTCCTAACCTCAAAATTCTACGTACTAGAAAAAAGTTTCGACGTAGAATTTATTGCAGCAGCGGAGTAATATTTTGACTATTACTACAAAAATGACATAATAATAACACTTCAAAATCATTGGTCCAAATACATTGGAATAGAAGCGAAGTATATTAAAAAATAGAAGAAACTTAATACCCTGACTCACTAACTGTTTCACTTCGAGTTAAGTTGCTTTTTTAATCATTTGCATTTGCATTTTAATCATATAAGTTGTAAATAATTGAATTTGTGTTAATTCTTCGATATTTCCCTAATGTTTTCAATACTTGAAATTTTATGCGCCACGTGAGATTAAGTACAAAGAAATCCATAATAATCTTTCACTTAATGAGAAAGTCAAAAGTTCTATCGGTTGCAAATAAACGATATTTATTTTGTAAACCATGTCAGCATTCTTTAAGTTAAGTTACAAAGTTTATCATGGAGATCTAGTCTAGACATTAAATTATGAAATTGAGAGTAATAGTTTTCTAAAAAATCATTTTATACAGTATTTAGAATTGCAAATGTACAAGTACATAATTTTATAATAAAAATAATTATCGACACACGATGTGAAAAAATTTTTCCTCGTTTTAACCGAACACCGTATATGCACATGTGCATTACATATACATGTATATCTAGTAAATAAACCTATTACTGCCTGTATTTTATTTGATCCCACTTGCATTTTTTTCTTTTTGTTTTTTATTTTCAGAATTATTTGTAATACCTGCCCATCACAATATTAGTACATAGGTACTAATGATTCTTTCCGCTTCGTTTCTTTATTGATTATTCAATTTACAATTTTATCGTATCTGTGAAGGCGTTTCCATCTAAATTGAATTTGAAGAATTGAATCATAAAATAAACAGAAGTTGAGTTGCCGCACTTTCAAGTAGTTACTCACAAGGTGTAAAAAGTTATGTATCTTTTAAAACAATTAGAAAATTCCAAAGTTAAAAAATTTATTATTAACACGTAAATACACTTATTTTCATGCAAAATAGTTTCATAAGCGTCAAAAACGCTAAGAAACCGTGTTACACAAACGCCTCAATCAGCGGCTTCGGTTCAGTTATTACTTTGAAGTTGATAATTATTTTACTTTACTTTAATTAGAGACTACAATATAACACACAAATGCATACTTGCCATATTTTTTCCTCAATTAGTGAGATTGTAATTACATAGTGACACGAGCGTATCCTTCTTTCAAGCAACTCGTAGGCATAATTTATTTTTGCATTTATTCAATTCACATAATATAAACTTGCCTTGTAAAAGTTATTTAAAAGAAGGAAAATTATATACATTAAATCTGAAATGAAATAGTATTTGTTTTCTTTTGATATTAATTTTTGATTATTGCCCTTGAACAAGCTATAAAATTTATCCACTTCGGGTTTTTAATTGTCAGAGGTATTACAAGAAAGCATACAAAAAACAAATAAATCGTCTTACGCAATATATTACTCATATGCACATTATAACCTAAACCAGTTTTAATTAAACCATTATTATGGAGGTGGACTGAAAAAATCCGTGGAATGATGGACAAACAGCGCAATCCAGACGGTTTTTGTAAGTTATTCTTCTTAATAATAATAAACGTTTAATTAAGATTGTTTGTATTTTTGATGAGATAGATGGTGTTGAAATTCGTGCTGTCATTAGGTACCTATTCTTGAAATGCAACCGTTAAAATGCACCACCTAGTGGACATCCGAAATCTGCCACTATACTGGAAATTGTTGAAAAAGTGCATGTGTCGTTTGGAAACGTTTGAGATAGCGAACACTGTAAATATCTCTGTAGCAGGAATAATAATATTTTAATGAAGAGTTTTGGCTATGACGTTCGCGAACAACGCAACTGCTCAATGTTGATCAAAAATTGGTACAAAGGCTACATCGTCTGTAGGAATAGTAATGACTTCCATTTTTTAATGCAAAAAATATTGTTCTTGTTGATTTCCTTCCAAAGGGCAAAGAACCATAAGTGCATATTATGCGAACTTTTTAGACATATTACAGGAAAAGTTAATAAAGAGCTTGGTATGATAAAGAATTTGTTATTATTTGATTTGTTACTGCACTGCAAAATATTAATTACTTATTATTTAATTATTTTAGTCATTCATTTTTTTATAAACTATGAGAATATAAGAACTCTCGCTCATAGAAGTTTGGTAGGCGAACAATTTAAAAAATTTAAAAGAAAAAAGCGACAAACCAAATTAAAAAAATATTTATTAGTAATTGTATTAGTAATGAACAGTGGCGACTTCCCCATATTTGATTGCCTCAAAAGACTTCAAAACTAGATAGAGTACGTGTTTAGAAGCTATTTGGTTTTAAAAAAAATATGACAATAAGTAAAAGCATTAGTTTCATCGTCCGCCCTTTTTCCGGAAGATAGTGCTGTAGAGTCTCACTTTCCCAGAAATTACTTTAATAAACAATCTGCATATATATATATATATATATGTGTGTGTGTGTGTGTGTGTGTGTTTATTCAATACGGCTAACGTTTCGTCTACTACGGTTGATTCGATTTTCTATAATTAAGGACAGAATTTGATATAATAGAAATATTTCCAATGCTTCCATTTTTTATAAATTCGTACAGCTGAAATTCACCATACTATGCAAACTATACAGTCTGTCGTAGAAAAAACCGGACTTTGTTAAAATAATAATTCTTAGTGGCCCCACCTATTAAAAAAATATGCGTTGGTAAAGTAGATCTTTCGCCAATGTTTTGTCAAAATATCATGACATTTACATCATTAGAAGCAGAGAAATTGTGTATAAAGTAAGAGTGTGTATTTAGCATTGGTCGAAAAATAAATTTTGAACAAAGAGTAAATATCAAGTTTTGTTTTAAACTTGGTAAATAGTTTACTGAAACGTTTAATTTGATGAAACAAATGTACGATGATGCGTGTTTATTATGTACCAGTGTGTATGAGTGGTATAAACGATTTAAAGACAGTCATACGGACATAAATGACGACGAACATCTTGGTGCAAAAAGAATCTGTGGTTGCGGAAAATAACATCGAATTTGTGTGTGAATTTTTCAGTAATGAGCCGAAATCATCATCATTCCAAAGATTCAATTCATCGTATTTTGACACAGCACTTGGGACTAAGAAAGATTTGTGCAATATCGTGAAAATGGTAGCTGGCCTTTGTTACATGATAATGCACCATCTCATTGGTCGACACTTATCACTGATTTTCTAACTACAAATGGCATTTTAACCATCAACCATTCACCGTATTCAACGGATCATTCACCGTTTGACTCCCTGTGATTTCTATCTATTCTCCAAACTACATTTGCCTATGAAAGGACGGCGTCGACAGCGATCTTAAAGGATATCTCTAAAGATGAACATAAAAATTCATTCAACATGTTATTTGACAGTGCAAAACGTTGTACAGGGTGGAGCAGAGGAAACGCATGTTTTTCGAACTACTACTACGCGGCGACGTAAGAGGGTATTGTCCTTGAATGAATGTTTGCAGACTGCCCATACAACGCAGTTTCAGTTGCTATGGAGCGTTGGAGCGTAGAGCATCGCGTGTTCGTTGTCGAGCAGTACTTTAGAAACAATGATTCCGTGGTCACAATGCAACGTCTTTTCCGTCAAAATTTTAGAGTTGGACGTCGAGGTTCAGTGCCTGATCGAAATACTGTACTCCGATGGGTTGCAGCGTTTAGAAGTACTGGATCTGTAATGAAAAAGCATCCACCTGGTCTTCCCCGTTCAGTACGAACTCCGGAAAATGTAGAACGAGTGAGAACGACAGTTGTTGCTAGTCCGAAGCGATCGACTAGACGACAGACTGTAGCGCTGGGTATGTTACGTCGTTCGCTTCATCGCATCTTACATGATGATCTTAAGTTTCACCCGTATAAGTTAGTGATCGTCCAGCAGCTTAGTGAAGGGGATTTTGTGCAACGCAAAGAGTTTTGTCGCGTAATGGACGAAATTTTTACGGAAGATGCAGATGCTACAGTCCTCATGAGTGATGAAGCACATTTTCATCTAGACGGTTACGTCAATGTTCAAAATTGTCGGTTTTGGGCGTCGGAGAACCTATATCAATTGCACCAAAGACCTCTCCACAGTTTGAAAGTAACAGTGTGGTGCTGCATTTCAAAGATGGGAATTGTTGGACCCTATTTTTTTGAAGAGGAAGGAACTACAGTTACTGTGACATCAGCGCGCTACGTTGAAATGCTAAACAACTTTCTTCATCCAGAACTTGAAAGGCGTCAAGTGAATATGAGAGAAATATGGTTTCAGCAGGACGGTGCCACAGCTCACACGGCGAGAGCATCCATGGAAATGGTTCGACAAATGTTCCCAGGACATGTTATTTCGAGAAATGGTGGTGTTTACTGACCACCTCGCTCACCCGATTTGTCGATATGCGACTTCTTTTTGTGGGGATATTTGAAATCTAGAGTCTGCATGAACAAGCCTCGCACAATCAATGACCTGAAGAATTCCATTCGTCAAGTAATTGAAGCCGTGCCGAATGACATGTTGGAGAGAGCCGTCCGTAACTTTCAGGAGAGGATCCAAATTTGTATCCAGCAAGAAGGACGTCATCTCCAAGACATTATTTTTCGAACCTAATTAAAGTATGTATATTTCAAAACTGCATTAAAAAATCTATCACTTAATGCTTGTTTTTATTAATTTTATCGAACCGTTTCCCAGTCATTCAATAGTGAAAAACATGCGTTTCCTCTGGTCCAGCCTGTATTAAAGCCGAAAACGACTACTTTGAATAAAATAAATGAATTTTACCAAAATAGTAAGTTTTTGTTTTTATTTTTAAAAATTCTGTTTTCTCTGCTAGGTATATACGTATACCATTTAATTGAAAGAAGACTTATTTTGAAAAAATATAAAATTCTAGTAATGTTATTATTCGTATTCGTATTTATGTTATTACGTATTCTTTAAATGTGGTGTATTACACTTAATGAATTTAACACACTTGGATATATATATATAACTGCCAAAGCATAAATTGTTCAACTTATATATCAATATAGACTAATTAACTTTTTAGTTATCATCAAAGAAGTGCAATTTGCACGGAAGATTAACTATAAACAAGTGACTACTGTATCTAACAACCGAGCGCTTATCCGGTGACTCAAAAGTTATATATAAAAATATTTTCTTCTAACAATTTGTGCTTAAAAATAATACAATCTCTTCGAAAGTTCATCAAAAAATATATTTAAATTAAATTTATTTTACAATACATTAATTATAAAAAATATATAGAAATTTACATTACTGTATTTACCATTATTTAATGCTTAATGAGTACTAAATGAAAAAAATTAATTTATTACATGAATTACTTTCAACAAATATTACATTAGTATTTCTTGTTATAATAAACTAATTTTTTACAAGAATTTACTTATTTTGAGATAGTGTACTAGATACAATAAATAATGGCGTGAGAGTAATCACATAATTCATATAGATACATATCTTAAAATAAATACTAAACATTTTTCTTAAAAAGAAATTATTATCCTTATGTTTAGGACTGATTTTCAATTTTATATTTTTAATTATGCTGTTGGAAGGGCTAGTTTTCATAATATCGTTGATTTGATAACTGACGTATTTGTCTATTCATTTGTTTTCGGGTTATTCCGCTAAAAATATTTGAGTCGTTGCTTGTTATATGAATTTTGCAAAGAAAATAATGCTTTGGTTGCAATAGAAAATTTGTTCAGTATTTTTGAGTAAACGCTACAAACATTTGTAGTGTTCAGAATTGGTTCGCAAAATTTAAGAAAAGTTAATTAAGTTTATATGATGAACCCTCTAGTCAATCCTCCTTTTTACGACAATTGGAACAAAATTTATGTTTAATAGATGTCAATGGCACTGGAAAAATATTCAATGTATTGCGTTCTACAGAGACCCTCGCATGTCAATAAGTTTTTAACTTGAGACCCTTACCCAATAACTTTCTTTTGTTTAAATTTTGTGCGTTAGGAGCAAGGGTTTTTTTTAATCAACTAGGCCTAAGAACTAGTTTCACATAACATTCGTATAAATAAAATAACTAATTTCGAAACAAAACATTAAGATTAATTGGAAACCAATTTGAATTTATAATGTGTTTAAAACTTTTTAGAAATAAAAATACAAATTGCTTATAGACGAAGCATAACTATTCATTAGAAATACAAATTTTATCCTCTTCCGTAAATTTAAATACAGAATATAACTAAAAATTCAACTCACAAAGAAAAACTTAAACCTTTTTACAAGACGCATTCAAAAATTGACAATAAAGCTATGAAAGAATTTATTAAAATAAACATGTCTCGAGTAGTGATCATTACTACTCGATTCAAGCAGGTGATTTCACTAATCAGTTTACATCAAGGCTTGTCTTCAAATAGTATCATAAGCCGCCGATTAGTCTATAAATATCGAAGATACCAGTCTACCAAATGTAATTTTATTGTATATGCGTCTTTCTTGTAGTTATACTCAATAAACCAATTGATCTGTAGATCTTAGATTGGTCGGACGATTTCCTAGTTTGGAAATTGCCATTATTTTTAGCTGCTCCTTTTAGCTAGTTATAATATGGCCTTCTTAAAATATCAGAGAAAGAATGCTCCATGGATATTCGTGCGAATTTTTTATCTGCATAATAAATTTCCTAAAAACCCTATCGACATCAAGAACCATTCTAATTCTAATTCTTTTATCGTCCCTGACACTTCTTTTAGAATTTATTCGGAGACGATACATTCTACTAATCAATTATTACTTAGATTATTTCCTTCATTTGGGGGATTTATATTATTTGACGTTTTGGCGGTTTATCTATTGCCATCATTCTGATAACAGTGGAAGAGCCTGTTTCTTGACAAACCTTTCATAAATTTGTTTGGCAAATGTATGTACATACGTGTTCTCCATGAGAATTTAATTCGGTCTTGAAATTTCGAATGTTAATACAGTTCACTTGACTTCTAAGCTACTAAGGGTAGATGATGTCAGTAGATGAAGGGCTGGATTACATAAATCCTTCAAATAGAAATAGTTCACATAACTTAAATTGTATTCCATCGTTAATAATTTCACGTTATGGGATATACACTCCGCGCAACATGAATAGGACCACCCGACTTGTTGCAAGCTTTCGGTGGTTTGAAAAACAATTCATTTACTAAAAATACAATGCAAGTTTGTAATGGTATGATATGGCAAATAATACGCATTATTGCGCAATAGTGCCTAACGTTATGCATTGGGTGACGTAAGTACCACATACATATAAAATGCACCGCGCCGGTTGGATACGACCAGTATTTAATAGTAAGCTACCGGATGAGTGTCGAGTTACAACGTGTATCCGGATAAACAAACATCTGTAATTAAGGCTATTGTGCAACGATGGGACGACAGAAGTGCTTAAGTATGGAAGAAATTGGAAAAATTAAAGCGTTCCATCAAGAAGGGTATTCCTCAAGGGCTACTGCAAAGAAAATAAGTCGATCACACCAGGTTGTGAACAATTTTATTAGGGATCCCGAGAATTATGGAAAACGTTTTAAAGGGCGAACAACATCCGTTACAACTAAGAGAGAACGTCGAGCCATATTACGCGAAGCATCGAATTCGGCATTAACGGCAAGACAAATCGCGAATAACGTTGGAACGAATGCATCGGTAAGAACTGTACAGAAGTTACTGAAGACCTGTCCGCATTTAAAACGTTTGAAAATTAAACGACGGCCTCCTTTAAGGGAATTTCAGCGCACTGCACGTCTTCAGTTTGCTCAAGCAAAAATGGGGTGGACAAGAGAATGGCAAACTGTTATTTTCAGTGACGAGAAGAAGTTTAATTTAGATGGCCCGGATGGGTTTTCTTATTATTTCCACGATTTACGTAAAGATGAAGTGATTCAGTCACGAAGGCGAGCCGATGTTGGTTCAGTCATGGTATGGGGAGCTGTTTCCTATAACGGACCTGTTGATTTAGTAATAGTGAAGGGCAGACAGAATTCGGAAAAGTACGTCCAGCTGCTTCAACAAGTGAAAGACAAATTTTCCAACGTTATGGCAGGTGGGCCATTTATTTTCCAACATGATAATGCCAGTATTCACACCGCGCGCATTGTTCGACGCTGGTTTCAAGAACAAGGCATGGAGGTTCTCGATTGGCCATCGCTCTCCCCCGACCTGAACATCATAGAAAATGTTTGGGGATGGTTGTCGCGTAAATTGTACTCAAATGCTACCCAATTCAGTTGCGCTGACGAACTAGAGCAGGCGCTGAAACGAAGTTGGGCGGAACTTCCCGTTGACTACTTGAGAACCCTGTATAATTCCATTCCATCCCGACTCTTTGAGGTTATAAGAAATAATGGCAAAAGTACTCATTATTGAACAATAAAGTATTTTGTTATTGCAAACGAATCTTTTATTTTGTAGATTGGTCGTATTCAAGTGGCGTTTAATTACTCTACTTATTGTCATTAGTAACGTACATTTGCACTGACTTTTACAAAAATTATATTTGGTACCTACATACATCTTCTTATTAACCCTCTTATTTTCGAAAATAACAATTCCAGCGCGCTACCATGTTTATACCAACTACAAATGTCATATATGCAGGTGGTCCTGTTCATGTTGCGCGGAGTGTATAAAACTGATAAAGCTTTTGCATAATGCTTTACAGCTGGGTTAAAAAGAATATCTGTTTTAGTACTTTTATCGTTTTAAGAAACTTGAAGGATCATGTTTTCTTTGTTTCTTTTTGAATTCTCTTATATGCTAATTAATATATAATATTATTTACACGTGAATTTCTAAATGATTTTAGTCGTACATGTATATATTTGTTTCCCGTTTGGTTTTAATGAAAAATATTTTGCATTTAGAAAATACAATAGCAAGAATATGTAAACTAGAATTATAATTACCAATTCTAATTAAAAACTCATAGATGTAGTAAGAAGTGTAGTTATTTTTCCCAATACTTTATTTGTTTCTGCACTTAAAGCAGTTTTACAGTTAAAATTTGTCTGCAATGGTATGTTAGAGAAATTGTGTTGTCGTTGCATTTACGTATTAAAAATAAAAATCAAGAAATACCTTCGTCATTCTTGCTTTGTCATATTAAAAATGCCGCCAAGTAAACAATCTAGGATCTTGGACCGATTGGAGGTGAACCTATACTCTTGACCCTACTACATTGATGTCACTTCATCAGTTCTACTCTTGCATTTAGAAGTGATGAATACTTAATCAAAGTAAGGGTGGTCAAATTCCGTGAATACTCTGTTTAAAAATATCTCGATGACATAAGCTGTTTGAAAAAGTAACACGCGGCACACGTTTCTACCAAGTACGCAATGCAAATTAAATAATTTAGTAGATAACTATAATCTATATATGTATGTGTGTATATATTTATGCATATATGTATGTTAATATACAAATTTTAAGCGTATTATATGAAGAAACAAATAGTTCTATAGTTTTCTGTGCTTATTTAATATTGTAAATATATGTATGTATATGTATATTTATAGTTAGTTAGCCTGCTGCATACACTTGAAATGATGTAGAGAAAGTAGTGAACGAAATTTGTGACAGTTTTTATTACAATATTTACAGTTGAGTACAGACATGAAAGGAAGATAATTAAGATAATAGTTTGTTGGACCTCCTTTGGCATTTATGATAACTCGTAGGTGCCGGTACATACTAAAAATCAAATTTTCTGTTATTTTTGGCGGTATTGTCTCCCATTGTTCAATTAGAATTTTATCTAACTGTTGTCTGGATTCGATATCATGCATTTGTAAGATTAATTTAATTTTTGAATTATTAAATGTGACTAAAGCTTCAAACCAAAATCAGGTTCTTTATTAATGGCACGTGCAATATATTTTTTCAATTCGTTTAGTTGTTCATCGTCAGTATGGCAAGATCTTCCAGATCTAGCTTTTCTGGTAACATTCTCTCTACCATTAAGTCACTTAATAATACCTTATACTGTTGCAGGATTTCTCTTTAACTCTGAAGATATAACCCTTTCCCTTCAAATAATTCTTTTCTTTTGTTACCTTTTGCTAAATATTATTTTCCTCAGAAAATAGATATCATTCATATCCATTTTTCATAACATTTGCTCATTATATTCTACAATTCTATAATAATTCAAGTCTCTTTTCGGATTTTAGTAAAGTATATAATACAATTTTTGTGTAGATTTACAATGGAGCTAACTGTATATATGTAAATGTGTCCCAACATTAAGGCAAGATTTGAATTAAATAGAAAACACAGTTTTTAGTCTTTTGATTGTTATTTTTTATTGAATCATAAAGTACATAGGATAGGGTAATTTATGGAATAACACATCGGGCAAATGGCCTCCACGGCTTTGCATGCACATACGCACTCGTTTGTCGAAATTTTCCATGACCATTATGCATAAATGTAGCTGAATTTCGTTGATGCAGTGTCGGATCTCCTCCTTTAATGCACAGGTGGTTGTGAGCAGGTTGACATAGACCTGTGATTTCAAAGAACTCCATAAAAAGAAATCTAATGGTGTTAAATCACACGATCTAGGGAGCCAATTCTGATCACCGAAACGAGAGATTACACGACCTGGAAATGTTTCATGCAGTAGTAAAATTGTTTCACAGACTGTATAGCATGTGGCACCGTCTTGTTGAAACCACATATTGGCCACATCAATATCACCCAATTTCGGCAGAAAAAATTGTGTTATCATGTCGCGATATCGAGCACCAGCTTCATTTTCAAAAAAAATATTGTCCAATTATGCCTCCAGCCCAAAATCCACACCAAACCGTGACACGTTGTGGATGCATTTGTTTTTCGACAATCACATGTGGGTTCTCAGAACCCCAAAAGTGGCAATTTTGGCGATTAACAAAACCATCAAGGTAAAAATGTGCTTCATCACTTAGGATGATTTTGCTCGAAAAATCAGCATCCATTTGTTGATGTTCAATAATCCAGTCAATGAACTCTCTTCGCTGTGCATGGTTATTAAGCTTCAGTTGTTGTGTTAACTGAATTTTGTAAGCATGGAGACACAGATCTTTAGTGAGTATACGCTGTAGAGAGCTTTTTGAAATTTGCAATTCTTGTCCACGACGCCGAATTGAGTTTCCTGGATTGTAACCGACACTCTCACGCATTGCTTCGATATTGACATTTGAACGGCTTGTTTTTGGACAACCAGCGTGTTTGGCGTCTCCAACGCATCCAGTCTCCTTGAATTTTTTAATTAATTTCTTCACAGTTGAGGAAGTTAAAACACTATTCCGACCACATTTTGTATGAAATTTTTGAACTGCGCCCGCCAAGCTTTCATTATTTTTGAAATATTGTTCAATAATAAAGGCACGTTGTTCTACGATGTAACGCTTCATTTTTACTAACCCTAAACTGTCAGCTGTCGAATTGTTTTTTTTAGGGTTGCCAACACTTTACTGCACAAATGGCGACAAATTCAAATCACCCATTATACATAATACATAAATATTTTTGCTGTCGAAATTTATTGTAAATTGTACATTATAAATGCAAATAAACGCAAAAATTATAAATTATTCAACAACCTTTTTATTCTTGAGTTTACGTTTTATATTTTATTGGAGTATTTCTATAACGTGATCCTGAAATATCTAAATAAAATATTACAAACGACAAAATTAAAGCTTTAAAAGCATTGTTTAAGACGAATTTAACAAGCAAAATCAGAAGCATCGCATTGTCATTAAAAACTTGGATGCATATATTGCCCTATTCTCGATCAGTTAACAAATATTAGGCAGTTCTTTAATATAAAATAATTAATTATATTCAAATAAACAAGAGCGTTATTGCTAGAAACGACAATAATTTAAGACGCCTTTTCATGACACAAAATAAGAATGTTTTAAAAAACGACTGCTTCCAAAATTTAGAAAAAAGCCTCTTTTTCGGTTTTCGATTTACAACAACCTATAATATGTAACTATTATTAATTATAAGGAATTATATTACAGACTGCTTGAAGATGAACAAAACCTAAATGAATTAACATAATGTAATTTTAAGTTAAACCAGCATATGTTTTAGTCATTTAGTCAATCAATATAATGTTTGTCAAAAACTGGGGATCATCGCCTAACAAAGTATTTCACCCTATAAAACTTCCAACAAATATAACGTAAGCCGAAAAGAATAATATTCAGTGTGTTATTATCTGAAACACACCAAAAAAAAATTCTCGTCGAAGAGAAGCCCTTGTTCTTCCGAATATTCCTGGATTTTGTCAAATATTTAGCATTCATTTTCTATTCCTTTCTGCAGTTCATCAAAATTATTAATAAATCTTTAAAAAATCAACGATTTTAAATATCCCCAATAAGGAATTTAGGTGGCCATGGTACTGGAACTCTTTGTTTTATTCAGTTTTTGTTGCGTTACAGTTAAAGAATGTTTTACCTCTATAGCAAAATAAAAAGATGTTTTGTCGCGTAAAAACTAATTGTTTAGGAGAACGTCTTCCAATAATGGAGGCAAAATATTACTTAAAAAAGAAACACTAGATCAAGCAAACAGTGGTCCAAAATACCAGAAAATCGATGTTGATGTATTGTTTCCATAATATTATGAGGACTTTTATTTGCCCATACATGATTATTGTGAAAACTGATAAAAGTTATTTATAAAAATAGCTTTCTCGTTGGCAAAAAAAATATTCACAATAAAGTTTAGATTTTCTGCAGGTTTTCCTAGTATGAATCTACAAAAAAAACCAGTCCGGAATCATAATAGGGAACTAAAAGAACTTGCATCTGTTGAATTCAGCGAGAATGTAGTTGTTCTCTCTAAATTATAATATATTATATATATATATATATATATATATATATATATATATATATTATAATAATATTCTGATGCTAATATTGGGATTTTCTTCTATTGTTCTTAAAATATATTATATACATACTATTATACAGTAATTATAGATCTTGCATAAGTAAATTTAGTGTTTACTTAATATTTTCAACCTATTAGTACTCAATTCACTCACAAAAATTGAACGATTTAATTGGGTTTCGAAATTTTATGAAGCTGAAGGTAGTAGATAAAATTTGATTTTCGTAAAATTTTATTCTTTTACATAAAAGAAAGAACATGCGTCGACGGTTCTAGCGACGTTAAGAATTCCGTACAAGGTTGATGAGGACGAACTAAAGATGTTGATCTAGTCAAACCTGCGGGACACAACGTGGAAGATTGCAGAAACGTCAAACATACATTATTCAAAGAAGTTCACTTGACGACGCGATACATCTGCGACGACGCGTGTTCCTCTGTGACATGATCCTTAAACGTGGAGAAAAAAGATCAAAATCCTTTTCTTCGCGTTTAAGCGACTGGCAAGAAGAAAATCGTTTACGACAATGTGGTATGAAAATGGTTTTAACCCCGACCTGAAGATGTTTCTCAGATGCCTTCGAAAGCAGACATTCGACAGAGGAGTGTTGTAGGTGTGGCGAGATTTTAAAGCTGTCGTGTTTTTTGAGCTCCTACCAAGGAACAAAACAATTAATGTTTCATTTCTTAGCGTGTACTATTGACATTTGGACAATTTGAGAAATCAATTATTTAGAAACGTCCAGAGTAATATTTCCGAGATCATACACAAATCGATCTCTCCAAAAATTGCTAGGTACTGGATGGAATATGTCCACCCGGACCTTACACCTTGATTCATCCACTTGCTTCATTCTCCTCAAAACTTCAAGCGTGGTGTAATATTCGACTTAAAGTTTTTCACCGACAAAGATAGATCTTTCTATGAATGGGGAATTACGAAGCTCACCAAAAGTTGAAAAAAGGTTATCAAAGATAAAATATATAATTGATTTATATTTTTTCAATTGGCAAATGACCTACGAAAAACAGAAAAAATACCTCACAACTTTTTCAACAACCCAATATTTTCAGAAATATCTGTGCATACATACATATATAAATTTGCGCTTTATATTTATTCTCTTATAAGTCGTAATAAAAGTATGTTGCACGCATTGCATTACGTTACTAGGTTAGAAATTTTCCAAATATTTTCAAACCTTCTGTAATTAAATACTTTTAGAAATGTGTCGTACATATTTATGTATGTACATATGTGTGTACATATAATATAAATAACTATAAGAAACCTTGTAATTGTATCATTAACTCATTATTACTCATGTAGTAAATATAAAATTTGCACCTCCTTTCATACCTCTTTATTATCTTCAACAATCAGAGTTACTTAAGATTATGTTTTGAAATGTATGTAAGTACACCCCTACTTGCCAACGGAATTTATTATTTACCTTTATTAAAATTAGATAAACTTGTTAAACTTCCTGCGATATTATATTTGTAAGTAAAACAAATATTTAACTCGCGTGTCTAAATATATTTTATTGAAAACATCCGCTGAATAATATATTTTAAACATTTATTGACATTGCTTTATGAACTGTAAATCAACGTTTCTTGCTTTTATTAATTGTTAACACTGTATACATAAAAAATGAAGAGCATGATCAGAGAGAGATGAAAGGAGTATAATTGAAAATCCATACTTGGAAAAATTTAGCAGTGTCTCTGGCAATAGTTTTATTGAAGAGTAACGTTTTCACTCTGAAACATATACCAGTCAATCACAAAATGTTCTTAAACCCAGTGAATGTTGAATACATAATGAGCGTATTTAGAACGAATTCGATAAATCCTCTTTATATTATCACATATTTGTGATAAATAAGCATTTGATGCTTTTACTAAGACGTAAAAGTAAACATATAATCTGGTAATATATGCGAGTTAACAATACACAAAGAAAAAAAACATTACGCCGATAACTAAATTTATTGAAAAACAGTGCAGTGCAGATTGAAAAAAAATATTCAAAATATCCTGAATTGTTGACAGTCTATCGAAAAATAGGAGTCCAAAGATTCTAGATGAGCTCTGCCAGAGAACTGCTACAAAAACAATGAGTTTAAATTCATGGATAAATGCAAAGATAGCCGCCCAGATGGAAATTGGTATTGGAAAGAAAGTATATTAAGAAAACTAAAAGATAATTTGAATAAGAGTGGATATAAGATGTTACAATAGAAGAGTACCACTTAAAAAACCTTTCATTTAGCGACGTTAATACGTATGTACCTATACTATATGATCAATGCTTTACAGTAGGTAACTATTACCGACGTTTAATGAAAGATCTTTTAGGTGCTACTCTAACCGGTTTTCTTGAAATTTTCTTTATGTCTTCTTAATGTACTTTCTTTCCAGTATCAAATTCCATCTGTACATCTATCGTCAGTACACTTATCCATGGATTTTTAACTCATTGTACTTGCAACAGTTCTTTGACTGCACTTATTTAGAATCTTTGCACGCTTATTTTTCGGTACAATTTCAACAGTAAAAGATATTTTGAATATTTTTTAAACTGCACTGCAAAACACGTTCAGTAAATTTGACTACTTGGCTTAAGATAATGTTGTTAACTCGCGCATATTGTCAAATATGTGTTTACTTTATCACTCATCTTTGTAAAAGCATCAAATACTTATTTCGAAGATGTACAAAAGCCTGTGTGACATTCGATGTTAGAATATTTAGCAAATTCTTTTGTGGCTGTAAATAATAACTGTGTTCATATTATTCTTAAAGGGTTTTGGAGTTTTTTAACGTTTAAATAACGTGAATTATTATTAAATGAATTATTAACTTAATTATTAATTATTACAACCGAATGATCACATTTGATGATATTCAACATTCATAGGGCGTACGAATACTTTTGTGACTGGCTGTAAGTAAGTGTACCATTAAAATCGATTTACAAAATTACAATTATAAATATTAAATTTATATAATTGATTTATTATTAGATAAAAACCGGTACCTTTCGAACGGCTATTACTAAGACGGATCAACGTGAACCATGAATTTCTAACACTATTGCATAAACATAAGTTCTATTTCTTAAATATCAGAGTCTAGAGAATAGTAAATATTGCACCGTTGTATTCCTTCACATCTCTCAGATCTGTGACAAGGTGAGATATAGATCTTTGATGTTTAAGTTAGAAACCCTGTCCAACAACTATTGCCTTCCACTTAAATACTACTTATCTCTAGAAACTTTTCAGTAAAATTCAATGACCAGCATCAAAAATCCCCAAGATATTGTTATTGGAGCACCACTGTTTCTAATCTACACACCTGCCACACCTGAACACAAAAATAACAAGATTGCTTCTTTCAGTGACAATGTAGCTATGCTTATTATAAACAAAGGGTTTCTAAAAACTTCCAGAAACACCTAGACTTATTCAACTAATAATACATCAAATAACGGACACAGATCAATCAAATAAGGTCTCATCAGATTGGCAGAAAATTCACTCACCTTTACCAATGAGCAATGTACGCATACCTGTTGCTCTGAAAATATATTAATAGAACAGCTTTACAATGATGATTCAACCGTGCAGAGTCTAAATAGCACTTGTCCATCAAATCTGATACAGCAATGAAATAACAATGAATAAGTAGAATCATTGCAAATGTTCCGCTTAAATTTATTCCTGTCACTATGTGGGCTTTTACTATTGGGTTCTTTAGAATTTAAAAGAAGTATTAAAAGTCCATGCAACTTAACAATTATAGACACACTCGAATACTAAGTAATGCAACTCAAAGTTGAGGATAGTTTTCCATAAAATTTAACAGAGTGTAGAAGTTTCATTTATGTATTTCTTTAAAAAAGTTTGTGTTATGAAATATTGAATTTTTCCGTGACAACCTTTGTCGATGATTTTGCATAGTCTTCTGTCTGAGTGAACTCAAAAACAACGCAGCGATTAACCTTATTTGGTTATTAATGAGAAAACACTATCGAATAACACTATTTGAAAATGATTTGTAGAATTCCAATGTTGACGTACAAATCTCAATAATAAATTTCACGAAAGTTATTTATAAACCTCTGCCGTTACAACAAATATTGTTGCCGTAAGAAAAATAATATACTTACATGGACTGGCGACATACGACATATCATGAAATTCAGGCATTCATAGACATTGTAATGAAATAAATCTTGTATAAACAGTTGACTATAACAAAGATTTTTCGTTTGCTGGATCTTGGACAATTTAACTGAAATTACAAAAAAAAATTATCTCAGATGAAGCAAAGAAAGAAGAAATTCAACCAAGATATTATTAATAACCAACAAAATTATTCGTTCTCGTAGTGCTTCAAAAACTGATCACTGCTGCATTTTTTTATATGATTGATCATATGGTATGTCAGTTTAGAAGGTCAAAGAATTGTTATGGCTAATTGGTATACGACAATATGTTTGCCAGAAATCATTGATGAATTATTTAAACAAACCGAAATCATAGTATCATCTTTCATTATGACAATGCAAACTCTTCATATATTCGGTCAATTAATGTGGCATTATCATGTAGTTCTGATATCATTTTATGACTTATGTTAGTTTGACGACATGTTTAGATAGCATTGGAAAAAATGTTTCCAGAGTTAGGTCGATCCTATGCAAAAATATGTAGCCCTTAAAAGCTACTAGTTTGAAAAGCAATTTAAATGAACTAATAGTTTATCATACTTTCGCAGTAACTGGTATATATGTATGTGTACATAGATATTCCCTTTTAAAAGTCACGTCTGTTATAAGTTATAATAATTTAGGCGCAGTTTTAGCATACAGCGTTAATGTTATTGTTTTATCACTATTTACAAATTCGCCTACATGTTAAGTGTTAATTTTATCTCATACTTCCTTATATGTACATAATTTCTACTAAATATTTCCTTACTCTGATGTTCAAATTCCATGCTTAATATGCATGCCAATATTTGGTGATAAAATTTTTATCTTCTGAATATTTCATTTCGCTCTTCACTTATACATACATATATATTTTAAAGAGATTCTTTAGTTGCTAAATGTTTATTTTAGTTTTTTAACTGATTTAATGACAAAGACATTTAAGATTATATGGGTAATTAATGTTGTTTTCATTTTACATCGTCACAATAAAAATTGGCGTGTCAGGGGCATCGTCCATTAACAATGTTTACATTTCTTTCCTTCACAAGTATGACAAGTAATGATCGTACACATTAAGGGCAGATTGCTTTTAAATTTAAATACCCTAAAACGTCGTTAAACCTATATGAAAGATTATTCATGTGTTCGAACTTGCTGATGGATTTGTCCTGTGGATTTTTTATAGTATGTTGCAACATGTATTGTGCGAACTAGACTAAAACCACGCTCCGCACATTTAATACAAAATTATCTCTCAAAATAAATATGTTGAATAGTTCCTCAAGCTGAGCAAAGTATTTCTTATGATAATTTTGTTTATTCTTTGCACGTGCGCCACCACCTGCCCTTGCTATAGATTTAAGTATCATGTTACGTATATTAAAATTCTCGGACCTACAATTTAAAGCGATTCTCTTTTCAATAAATATGAAACAAACAAAAATAAAAATGTCATTCCCTTTCGTATTTTTTACGACCAGCAATAAAATTTATGCGTTTCTTAAGCAAAACATTTAAAAAACGGTTGATAATTATAAATCAATTCTATTCGAAGGTATAGATACATATGTACAAATACACTTATACATGTATATTTACTTAAATAGTTACATTTGTCATTTATTCTTGTACTCTATCTAATGGTATTTTGTAATTGTTCATTTCAATACATGTCTAATAAATTAATATAATTTCGACACGATCATGTTTTATTAAACTAAATGCATACATAATATTTTATAAAAAAAAGTTATAGAAAAATACCTTACAGCAGACGTCTCACAGTATTTCTAAATATTTGTAAAACTATACAAAATTTAGTATTTTACACAAACATATTTAAAAACTAGAGTTATATTGTTTATAATTGTATAAATATATATTTAAAGGTTATCACTAATTACAGAAAATTAATTAATTTTTTTTTTGCATTTGGACATGTAGGACAGGAGTAGAGGCTCTGCTTATCGTTTACCAGAAAACTGTTCTACCAGTTAGATCACCGAAGTAGTATAGTTTTTACATTTTTTACTATATATACGTAGAAGTCTATTTGATTTAATATCACTTCAATTAAATTTCTCTATATGCTACGCTAGCTAATAAAATTACACAATGTTTAAAGAAACAGATTGTGTGAAACGCTATTCTGTGCAACAACAATTATTACATACATTATAATAATAACTTATGTACATTATTTATCCAACAGATTTTCCAATTATAGGAAAAAACCAAATATAATAGCAGAAAATTAAAATCCGGAACAATATAAACAGTTAGTAATAATGAAAACCGTGCAAGCTCTGTATTCAACATTATTTATCTTAAAAAGCAAAAGCTCGAAGAATTTTTAAACAAAAAAAATACAGAATATTTATAAGATAACATAACAACATTCATACATATACACATATGTATATATATATATATATATATTCGCAAAGATCTCATATTTATTTCCTCTGCTTTTTCTTATTATATATTTTCGATGTTTTGGTTTAAGTAATTAGCTTTATTTATATCGATGAGCAGCTATAAAATTGTACTATTTTGTAGTGTATATTTTGTCTATTATAAACCGAACAGTTACTTATATTTTGTTGATTACTGTAAGTACGTATTAACATCTCTGTACTCCTTTTTCTGTCCTTTTTTTTCATATATCTTTTTCTTGGTGATTTCTTTTTATAATGTGAAGTTTTTGTGACTTGCTTTTGGAAACATTACCTACTAATATATATATATATCCTTTCCTTACCGTGCTCTATTGTAGGTGTGTCAAAATTGTTAGACGTCCTGACGGACACCTGTGTGTGAAGTGTGTGACCCTGTACTTTCCTTTCTTACCTCTGTTGACGTTATTATCCGTTATTGCTATTTTGTTTGCATTTGCTTATTATTTGAAATGGTTCAAATTAATTGCTGTTGCGGCTTTGGCTCGTCTGCAGGGAGCGTAAAATTTTCGACTGCTTTGTCTACAAACATTCATATCGGTATTTTTGCGTCAATTTGACTAGTGCTGAAATCGAACAATAAAAACAAGAAAAGGCTTATATTGGTAATGTCGCTATTGTAACATACTGAGTCAAATATCAATGAACTAAAAGCTGCGATTATAAATTTGAAAAAGAAAAAAATTTGATAAGTGGGATGTCTTTTAAGTTTTGCATAGTGGGACATAGAGGGCGCCATTAATCAAGTGTCAGTACTAGAAATTAACCTCCACCTTTAGTTAATTTATATCCAATGTTTTAGTGTGATACGTGTAGTGTTGTAGCTAACACGAACTGTCAAAGTTGACAAGTTAACAAGAAAAATGGAATTAAACCGAAAACATTTTTAGCGGAATAATTTTTTAAAATTTTGGAAGACAATTATCTCAACAAGAATGCCTCGCCGAATTGGTTTCTGTTTTCGGCAATGAAGCACCACATCAGTTAACAATTTCTGGTTGGTATGGAGAATTCAAACGTGTGCGTATTAACATAGTCTTAGTGACGATTCAAGAGCAGGTTCACCAAAAACGACTCACAGTAAAACGTCGATGCTGTGCGCAAGATCATCAACGAAGATCGGCATGTGACATATCGTCAGATTGAAGCATATCGGAAATTTCAAAGATCTCAATTCAAAAAATTTTGCATAAAGAATTGTGTGTAAAAAAATTAGTTTTCCGTTGGATACCGCATCTGTTAATCGAAAAACAGAAAGCAGCTAGGGTGACTTGGTGTCAAAGAACTCTAGATCGCTTTAACGTCAGAAATTGTAAAAACGTGTACAACATTGATAGTAGCGATGAATCTTGGATTTACTCATACGAGCCAGAAAATAAACGCTAGTCGTCTATTTAGGTGTTCTAAGGTGAAGAAAAGCTGCTCGCGACATTTGTCTCGAAAGCAGGACATCTAGCAACAATTCCTCTACAGGATCAAAGAATTGTTACTGCTGTTTGGTATATAACCATTTGTTTGCCGCAAGTCACCGCTGAGCTTCGTAAAGACAACCCCGAACACGACGGATCATTCCCCATCGAGACAATGCAAGTTCGCACATAGTACGCAAGGCAATTGATTTTTTAACGCAACAAAGCGTCTAATTATTAGCCAATCCTCCGTACGGTCCAGTCCTAAGTCCCAACGGTTTCTTTAGCTTTTCGAAAATCAAGAACGGACTGCGTGTTTTGAGGTTTCAGTCGTCAGAAAGAGCAGTCGATGCCTTCAAAAACGCAATTTTGGCTGAACCAACAAACAAGTGGAACAACTGCTTCCAGAGTTGGTTCGAACGAATGCAAAAGTGCATTAATCTTCGTGTAAAATTCTTCGAAAAACAATGAAATCTTTAAAAGCTATCTACTGCTTTATTCCAGTTTTATATGCAAAACTCAAAAGACAACTCACGTAGCATCAGTGACTTAGTTTTCGAGGAACTGTTGCAGAAGTTTAATGAGAGTAATGGCCGCCGGAAGAACATTGTTCTTTTGAACGTAACTGAAACTGAATCTCATAAGCCGGAGGAAAGAACCACACGCGACAACTATATAAAAATCTATGATTCGTAGTTTACCACTATTTAAAGTGGAAATTTTGCATATTGGTCGTTATAATTTGAGTTCTATTGCGTGTTAGATTACCAAATGAAAGGGATGTCCATAGCATTATTAAGCACGCTAAGCATTTGTAAAGTTCTACTGAGTACCGTGGCCCTAGTATTTCGTTTGGTCGTACGGCAAAAAAGTATTATAAGAAAGTAAACACGGAATTAGAAGTTAGAATTGCAGAAGGTGAGAATGATTTGACAGTTAATTATAGCAATGATATTCCTGTCATCAAATCTTTAAACTAACACAGCCCAGCAGTAACTAGCTGTGGTCCTCGTAAAAAATCCAGTGAACTGCTATGAACTTCAATGATGATGATTTTGCTGTCATTTGTCGTGTTGAAATTTGGATGTCTGAAGAAGTACATAGCAGTGCACTGTTTCCTCTAGAACATCTCGTCTCAAGATATGACCGAAATTTCGTTGATATTGGGCAAAAGCGTGATTGAAGTGTTTTAATAGTATACAAATCGACACTGTAACTCAATTATGGATATTTTGTCTATGACAGATATTATTAGATGCCTTAACGTAATTCTCTTCTATTATTTCTCTTCAGCCTTTTTGAAGAATAGATCACTTACTATTCAGTACTACTTTAATATTAGGTGATTTTAATATTTCGCAATTCAGTAACCAGTTATTCACGATAGGAAATCTCAAAGCGTTAATGGTTTCCTGCACTTTATTGATGTTTAAATTAATAATATTTTAAATTTCCAACGCCACTTACTCGACTTACTATTTACTAAACTTAATTGATAGAGAACCAATGCCTATTATATACGAAGACATACATCATCCAGCACTAAAAATATTTTTACACTTCACTTTTGATGCTTCACCCAATTTGATTGGAAACATTAATTTCAAAACACATAATTCTAGGAAAGCTATTTTATGGATCTTTATAACGCTTTCTCTGGCACTGGCAGAGCATCATTAAATCGCTTTCATTAAACGATTTAATGATGTTAATGGGGCTTATCATGCTTTCTACCAAATAATTCACGAAAGCCGGTGAATCCTCAAAAAGGTAAGTTAGGCCTATTACCCGGCCTGGTTTATACCTGACCATATACCCGATCTAAAGAATGAAAATAAATATCGTTCGAAATACAAGAAGACATATACACATGATCTGAATAAGTATAGAGAATTATGGAAGAAAATTAGAAAAAACTCTAAACACTTGTGTCAATGATCTTAGGATTATTTTCAATTTTCACAACTATTCAATAGTCATCGGCCTCCGTTAATTTTTTTACGAGCACTAGTGTGCTTTTATTTTTTATGCTGTTGTACTTATATCGCTTAATTATGTATTGTATTGCTGATAAACTTCTATTTATTATTTAAGCAAATTCTTACATTGTTTTACCATTATTAGAATGTATAATTGCAAGTTCTCTGTTTTCTACAGTCGTGTGGCGTATTTTTATGTACTTTTACCGTTACACTCATGAAAGAATAATAAAGCTACATATATATAACTACATTCTTATCGTGTTATACGTAGTCATTTCTACGTTTCGGAATATGACGAATTTTGGTGTGAGATGCATAACATTAGATGTTCTGGTTAGTACAACAAAACGCCGTCTAAAAGAAGCCGATCTTTATGAACGCGTCTCATTGAGAAGACCATTATTGTAACAAGAAAATTAGCAAAAACGGTTACTATAGGTACAAATCTTTCGCAACACGATGCCAAATGATTAAGCTAAGGTACTTTGGACAGACGAGTCGAAATTTGAAGTCTTTGGGCAAAAGCGTAGGATCTTTCTTTGAAGAGAGAAGCACGAGAAAATACCATCCGAATGCATCGTCCTTACGATAAAGTACGGAGGTGGTTCAGCTGTGGTCGGGGAATATTTACAGTAGGAACGAGTGACAGTAAAAGTAGACGGAATTGTGCGTAATGAGGACTGCAGAGGAATTCTCGAAAATAACGCTATTTCTTTAGGATTGCGCTTAATAAGGGAAAACTTCATGTTTATTCACGATAATGACCTGAAACATTCCGCTAAAATTTGCATAAATTATTTGAACGGTCAGGCAGAAACTAATAGGGTGCAAATCATGCTGTGGTGCCCTCAAAGCCCATATCTGAATCCTTTGTAGTTGCTATGGAACGCGGTTGATAAAAAACTAGAAAATCACTGTACAACTTCAATATTTCGATGACATAAAAGTGTAATAATTTACAACGAAATCAGATTTATTTCAGTGAATATTTTGTCACTTTTTCTTGTTAGATGTTTGTCAATAGAAGTAAAACCAATACATTTTATTTTTGAGTTATTTTCTTTCAATTGCCTTTATGCTTTCAAAATGTTATTGCCTAAAATTCGATGAGCGGTAATGTGTGTGAAAATGTACACCTTCAAGTTAAAGATGTATTACTTCACTTAATAAGCTTGGAATACAAACCAAATATTCCAGCTCTTCATGAAACTTCTGCTGTTTTTAGAAAATGGCAGCACAAAATTGTAGTTCCTGCTAACCTCTTATATGGACATTTGGTATGGATGTTAAATTGACATGTTTTTTATTTTGTGTAAAAATTATGTCCAGGATACAGGTATAGCCCTAACTGGTACTAGTGACTAGCATATATTCTTATCTAATCAGGTAGGATTGTTTATTTATTATTATATTACATTTTATATAGTTCATCATAGCATGCAGCTCATCTAGACCACTTACTTAAGAAACACTTGAGAAGATAATAGAAGCAGATGACATATGAGATATCCCTGAAGAAAATATAATAATAGAAGACTAAAAATGATTTTCTAATCGATTCTGACCAGAAAAAATGTGAAAATTTAAAAAGTAATAAAAACAGAGATATCACGCATTTGTAAATTGAAGACGTGTCATTTAAATTACATTAAAAAAAGGTTCAAATGGTCTGGTCGAAATTTATTTTTTCACGGAAGATATTTGGATTGTTGCTACATTTACAAATAGGGCAATTGGTTGTATGGTCTTACTAAGCTGGTGTAATGTATAATGCTGTTACTACAAAAGGACTGTTCAACAAGAATATAGGAATCCTTTTTTGGTGCTACTGTGAGTCAGACTCAATTCAGTTTTTTAATAATTTGTCTCCTATTTGATGGTACATGCAAAATGACGAAAAATTTTTTTGCACCAATAAAATCTATTTGAAACACACCATCCGAATATTGTAGGTTAGAGAAACAATTAGTAAGCTTCAGAGGTCCATTTAAATTATATATACTTTCAAAGCCAGATAAATGTTTGAAAATTGTTACACTTTGTGATGCGAAAACCTTTTACTTTTTCCGGAAGCGTATGTTGATAAAAACTGTATCGGAATTAAGCCGATTTTTTAATAAATCCTACTAAACTAATTCATGGTACTAATCAGAATGTTACTATGAATAAATGCATTGCCCCAACTGCTGCCACCAGAAAACTTCGCGATCATCACTCTATAGAACCCTATAAAAATAAAACGACTCGGGTTAAAGAAAGAAACATTAAATCGGCTATGTTTTCCTCCAACGATTTGATACATTACGTTCTTATTGTCCTTCAAAATCGAAGTAAAAGAAGATGGTTATTGTGTACTCTACCATGCACTTCGAAGATGATAAATAAATTTCGATAGATCTTCTAGAAATCGTTAAATTTTATGAAACTAATGAAGGTGATACTTTTAATCAATTGTACTGGCTATGCTTAAACTATTGTAAGGAAAAGAAGATGCTGGTCATTGGGAAATTTTTTCGGTCTTCTAGATTAAGTTGTAGTTCATTCAAATATCCTTTGCAAGAGTTCTAGTGTTAGTGAAAACATCTAGCAGAAGAACGTGTTTCTAAAGACTGTAGATGTGATAATTCTTATAAAAGAACCCCTGCAAATACCTACTTTGTCTCCAAACTATTGTTGAGAGAATACTAAAGTTGAAGCCAGAATCCAATATATCAATATTTAGGTTAATATTTACTGGCAGATGTTCGTTCTGTCCCAGAAAAAAGATCGCGAATCGCAGGTTTTGTGTAAGAAGTTCATATGTTTAGATTATCAAATTAAAGTTTGCTCTGAATGCACGAAATGACTGAAAATTGATAACGTCGTTTACTTAAAACATACCATTATCACAAAATATATTTTTAATGTATAAAAACTAAAAGTTTAATTTTTTATGACTTTTTATCGGAATACACGTGCACCCCAGGATAGTAAAATAAAGTATTTTTTGCTATGCTTAATCGCTGTGGTATTGAATTGATAAGTATGGGTTTAATTTCTGCCATTCCTTCTGCAGTTAATGTTTTAATTGGCTTTAGTTAATGACACTGTGATGTTTTCGTGACCTCGTTTCGAGGTCAGTCTACAAATGCTTAATAGGGTTGAGGTCGGATGGCTGGAATGTATACTGGAACTGTATACTTCGGATCATTATTATTTTTAAAATAAAAATTTATCTTACGAAGACAATTTGTAAATATCTCATTCAATCTCAGGTAGAAACTACAGAAAGTACTTGAGTCGCGTTTTGATGGTTAGTGATTAAGAACTCACGCACGCAAAGAATCTTATGTGGAAATTTGTGAAGGTATTCCTTCAGGTTAGTTTCTGGATTGGCGTCACGTCTTTGACAATTTTGAGTGAAGTACCAAAACCTTCGAAGACGTGGTTCCAGCGAGGAAGTCAAGGCGAAGAAGTCTACGCGCGGAAGTCTACGAGCTAAATTATGAAAATATTTTAAGGATTAATTTATATGACTCGTATCAAAATTATGCTTAATACGAACGCTATTGGAAAGATTACGAGAAGAAAACGAGTGATAGTTCGTCGAAACGTCAGGTTTTCTTAGAACAGTTACTACTACCATCGTTTTGCCTATCAAAAGTCATCAGGCAGTTTTAGTTCCTGTCAGCAGATATTAATTGCGTCTTCGACTCGGCTTCGTAAAAAGAATAACAAAACTGGTAACGAGGGAATTAGATTCGAGATACAAAACGAATTTCACTCACTATTAGTTTTATTATTCTCTTTATGAGACTGAGGAGGCAATTAACATCTGCTGATGAGAATGGAGACTGTCTGATGAGCTTTGGATAGGCGAAACGATGGTAGAAGTCATTATCCTACATTGAATTTTTACCGAATAACATACATGTGCGACGCAGGTGTATGTTAGAAACATAAATCTTGCTTTATTTGCAATTAGACGAAAAGAATGCTCTCACTATTACTCGAGAGATGGAAAACTAATTTCTCTCATTACTAGAAAAATAATGAACAATCACTTCATAACAAATAGTTTTATTACACATTTTCCAGGTTTCGACCAGTTTTTTTATTGTATGAGAAAATACTATGCCTGAAGCGAATATTGATATTTTCTTGATTAAAATCAGTTTTTTTAAATCACATATTGCTTGCATTGCCTACTTATATGTGTATGTGTGTTATAAGAATGTCATTTTAGATTAGTGATATGCATATATGTGAAATGCCTATAACATTTTCTGACAATACATTCATCTTCCTTTGTACTGAAAATATTTACAAGAATCATTGAAGTTAGATTATAATATTTTAATATCCGTCTGAAATTTTTGCAACCAATTCGACTTTGTACCAAGAAATTAATATTTGGAATAGTAGACTTTAAAACCACCACAACTTCGAAACTAACGTTACCCAGAACGGAATTTGATATGCTATTTAAAGAATTTTTTTGTGTTACCGACACTTGAATTTCCGTTCTTGTATGTATCAGTATCGTAAGTAAATGAAGACCTTCTGTTTTTGACTTGGTATGATTGACGTTTTACCTGAACGTGAGTCGTTACAGAAGGCGATAGTGTGACACGGTCGTTGCGGGTGGTTCTAGTAAAGCCAAGTATAGCAAGCAAAATAAAATACTCGTAAAGTAAAATTAGTTAAACTAAACACTAAATTATTTAGTTTATGATTAATATATAGTATTGATAGTATAGTATATGTGCAACATTTTCTTATGTGCTAAAACACATTCTTCTTACAAATATACAGAACTTTTTAAATATATTTATGTAGGTACATTGCACATGAAAGGAATTCGAGATAAGAAAGACGTTCCAAAAAATTCATATTTGGTTTTAAATATATATGTTTTAAATTTGAAGTATTTACTTGTTATCAGTGCTTCAATGTAACAATTAAATATAGTACTTCTCATGTGAATGGGTGTTGATATTTGTCGAATTTAATTTTATCAAATATCAAATAAAAGCTTATTTAATGTTTTCAGGAAAATATAGGGAAATGACTTTTCCATTTAAAAAAGATAATATAAAGCCAGATAAATAAAATATTATAAATTGAAAACATTAGTAAAAATATACATACATAAAATCATTAAATTATAATATATCATGCTAAAAATAAATGGAAAATAAGTTAACTTTTTAGACACACGAAAATTAATCTAGTTTCTTAAAAGTATTGTGTGCGACAATAATATTAATACAGACAGTTATAAGTAACAGACCAAACATTACATTTATTGACAAAAAGCAATTACCATAAATAATTAGAAAATAGATAACAAAGTTTTTTATTCAACACAATCACAACCTGAAATAATAATCACCTCTATATGTACCAGGGAAACACCATCAAACTTGTAGTGAATAGTGTTTTGTGATGGATAATAACACCGTAATAGCAGTCACGTTAAGCAAAATTTACGCTCACAGGTACATACAATGTGAGTTTAGTGAAATTTTTTCCAACGATAGACAGAAAATATGATAAAATTCGGCATAATAACAAAAGTGAATGAATAATGAAGGTCTTTCAAAATGAATAGTAAAGTACAGCAACATGGAGATAAATGTAAGTAAACACAATAGAAATACTACAACCATAAGAAATATACAAATACCTTAACCTAACACAATTCTTTTATAGATCATACACGAATTAAATCACAAATTCAAGAAAAAAAAAATAACTTAAAACAACTGTCGGTTAAATGTTAAAAATAAAAATAAATCAGTTAATAGCTATGCAATTCTATGTTCGACTTATTCAAACAAACTTATAAAATGATCAGGCATAGTGTTAGATTCGCTCAATAGGCTCATCAAAACAATAGTAACGAAACACCACAAATACTATCAATATTCTGATGCTAAACGGTTTTATAGTGCTCAAGAAAAAAGGCGGAAGAGTGTTCGTTGATATAAAAAAAGCAAATTATAAGCAAGTTAATAAACTCAAAACATACGTTTTGGCCATGAGAAACGGCTCCTTTCACAAAGCAATACTGGAAGCAAATAACAGAATTACACAATTATCAACGATATAAATTTCAGACGAGAACAACATATAATGATGAACAGCACTAAAATAAAAGCCTGTGAAAACAAAATATTATACTGACAATCAGTTAACATATGGATTAGGATTAGAAGTAACTACACAGGAACCAAAGGCTAATGAAGCAGTTTTGTTGTGGTTGATATACATGTGAATACTTTTGAACAGTCAATAGGAGATGAGTCAATTAATAACATAGAATAAATTGTTACTGTTGAAGATCCATGGTGTCAAATTAGAAAGTTTAGGTATAACAAACGTGACCTGATATTTAATAAGATATATCCATTATAGAAGGGATAGTGCAGAAGTTTCTTAAGGTAAGAATTAAAAAATAATTAAGCAAACCAAATGAAAGCTTTGCGAAAGAAAGTCATCCATCGTGATGCAAATAGTCAAGAGTAATCTACTTGTCTTTCTACATTCAAAACATCAATTATCTTGTGTACAAGAAATCAGCCCTGCTGGTAATACGATAGTCGACTTTAAATTATAATCTGGAGTAATATGTGTATATTGCTGAAAGAAGAAAGTTACTAGTTTTCAAAACAGGAGCGATTTTTCGAACGTTTGACAGAAGTACGAAAAAATATTGCTGAATATTTCGATGTGTTTGTATGAGAACAAAGAATGGTACCTGTAGCTAAAAAGCTTTAGATATTTTGCTACCTAGAGGATGAGGCAAATATATGAATAATTTCAAATGTCTTTAATACGGCTACTTAGATTTTAATTAATTTATCCACATTTTAAGTAAATTGAATTCGCTAAACTATGATATAAGTTAAGAATTAGTAGATAGAATGGAAAGAAGCATGAAAAATATCCGTATAAACAACATTTACTGCAAGAATTATTTGACAGAGTTTGTGATCGTAAAATTAAATCTTTCGAAAGAATGCTAGAGATTGGCAACAATATTCTACAGCGCAACATCTACAGAAATTAAATGTTTGGGCTACTATTTTCAGGAACCGTATTATTGGTCCATCAAACTAACTAGACAGAGATATTTAAATCTTTTACGTGATCAAGTTGTTCTTAGTAATGAGCAAGATGTAGTGCAACCTCTAAGTGTTTCAAGAAGATGGGGCACCCTCTCATTGTGCGCATAATATTCGAAATTTTTTGAATTCATTGCATGGCCTGCACTATCTCCAGAATTAAATCCCCTAGAATTTTTCCTTTGGGGTCATCTAAAATCTGGAGTTTTATTAGAAAACTACATAATCTGGACGAGTTACGATAGAAAATAATGAGGAAGTGGAGAAATCACTGGCAAATATCATTCAAGAATTTGTTCACAGACTATCACTATCACTATCTGAAAGTGAACGCTCATTATTCCGTCACCTAATTTTGTTTTTATTTATATTTTTCGTGTTCATTTTCTTTGTTTTCAATAAAATTTGCGTCATTAGATATAATTAAATATCTCCGTTGTCATTTAACAAAAGCGTATTCAAACTTATTATTACTAAACCCCCAAAGCAGAACTCTAGTGAAACTTATCGAATCAAAGATATTTGAATGTTTTTTTTCCTCCACATACTGCTTAACCCATTAACGCCCACTGTACTATAAATAGTACACAACTTAAAGTTGAGGTAAAAATTATATAATGTTGTTTTTTACTCTGGCAACGCTTTTTACCAGTCAACAAGAGTACAAACAAATCCCACGTACCTATTATGAAACATAGCTAAAAAATAACAATAAGTATAATCCCCGTTTTATACTAGCGATATATTTCTAATTGGGTTGTGATTGCTTATTTAGTTTATTTTACGTCAGTTGGCTTTGAAAATTGTTAAAAAGCATTGTATTTACTTGATAACATCCTATTCTAATAAAAACAATATAAAACTGTTTACTTCGCATTGAGTTGTTCGTGTTATAACATAAAATTCTGCTGTACTAAGTTTAGTACACTGGGCGTTTGAGGTAAGATTGAGTAGTATAGTGAAGTTATTTTTATTTTTGCGCTGTGCCTTGGAGTTAAAGCTTTCATTTGTTTTTCGGTTGTTTTTTTTTTAACTAGCGACTTGTAATTAATATTATTTAAAAAAATACTTCGAATGGTATAAAATGGCTAACCGACGCAACAAAAACTATTTTGGGTTAGAAGAAGAAATACATGACATAATTAACCAAGATAGTGAAAATGACGCTACTTACGATGTGTTTATGCTACCACCAAATCCAGATATTATTACCGACGAAGAAGAAGGTGAAGATGACGACTTGCATGGAAATAAATTACCTAGAGATGTGCCTGGTAATATAGAAGTTGTTACTCATAGACATATTGCTACCGATCAATGGAGTAGCGATGACGACGAGCCCCTCAGAACATTCGCGGCGTCTACTTCACGGAATATGCAAAGGAGAAGAAGATTTGAATCTAGTGCTACGTCACCAACTTGGAGAAAATGTGCTCCCTATTATTCTGCCTTTTCATCTACTCCAGGTCAAAAATATATTGAAGATCGGCCTGCTAATGTTTCCCAAATTTTACAAGACATGACCCCAGTGAAAGTTTTCGAGCATCTTTTTGACGATGAAGTGTTAGAGCTTATAACATCGCAAAGTACAATATATGCCGGACAAAATAATAGGCACGACAGCTTCTTTAGCAAAGATGAACTCCGTAACTTCTTGGGCATACTTATACTTACCGGATATCTTAAATTACCTAGTGGGCGGTCATATTGGAGCTTAGATGACGACCTTGGTGTGCCATTAGTTTCAGAGTGCATGTCCAGAAACAGATTCTTGGATATTAAAAGGAACCTTCATTTTGCAGATAACACTTCGGCTATGACATCAAATGATAAGATGTTCAAAATGCGACCACTTTATGAAATTTTGCAAAAAAAATTTTGTCAGCTCGGAATCCTACACGCAAATTTATCGATTGATGAATCAATGGTGAAATACTTAGGCCACCATTCAGCCAAATAATTTATAATGGGTAAGCCTGTGCGATACGGATATCGTAATTCGGTGTTGACCAGCTTCGATCGTTATTGTTACACATTCCATATATATTGTGGAAAAACTTCCGAGACTACCTCTGATCCCCTTGGCTCTCGCGTTGTAAAGGGTTTACTGGCTAAAGAGCCAACAAAACCAGAAGAACATGCTGTTTACTTTGACAATTTTTTTACGAACTGCGACCCTCTGTTAGATCTGAAAAGCCTTGGATACAGAGCTACTGGAACTTTGCGCGAAAATAGAACAAAACGGTGTCCATTGATTCTAGCAAAGGATATGCGTAAAAAGCCTAGAGCTGAATATGACCATAGCTTTGATAAGGAAAGCGAAATTCTTATGGTTAGGTGGAAGGACAATAATGTTTACACGATTGGGACGAATTTCGATACTTTAGAGCCTATGGCAAAACTTAAAAGATGGCGAAGAAACAAAAAGTTGATGTAGCTGTACCTTATGTTTTCCAAAGTTACAATAAATTCATGGGAGGGGTAGATCTAATGGAGTAGTAGACATGACTATCTCAAACGCATGGAGATTATACTGCATTACAGACCCCGATGTACGTGTTGATCAGTTATGGTTTCGCAGACATATAACACGAACATATCTTAGCGACAAAAAGGAAAAAAAATCGAGGCTTCTAAAATTGAAGGTGAGGACAGAAAAAATAATGGCCACAACCCTCAAAAAATTCCAAGCCAACTTAGATGTGCTATGTGCTCAAATCGAGTGAAAACATCATGTGATAAGTGCCTGAAAACGCTTTGTTTGGAAAGAGGATGTTTTGCAAAATACCATTCCTAAACGCCCATTGTACTAAACTTAGTACACCTCTAAAAGCACAATTTCAATTTTCTTTTTTCGTTTTTTTCTTTCATAATATTTTAAGAAAAGTGTTTTAAAACTCATATTAAAAATTGAATTATTAAAAATGTTCATGGTTTTAATTTGGGCGTTAATGATTAAACTGCTCTTAAAATTTTTGAAGCGTCATTTTCAATAGGTTGTGATTTTTCATGGATTCTGGATAATATTATCCAAAACTGCTATGAATTATTGATATTATTATATCTAGGCAATTCCAATAGACTTCTGAAATCTGTTTCTTAAAAATAAATTATATTGTTTTGAATTGAAATAGGAAATTCAATGGTTTAAATCTTTTACATATATTTTCTGTTTTTGTTCCATTTCATTATTATTAACAATTATAAATAAACAAAGAGAAAGTAAGAAATTTTTGAACTTGTTCATTTAACTGAATATGAAACTATATTGATGCCAGCAATGTTGTCTTTGAAAACACACTATACACAGTCTGTCGCAGAGAAAACCAAACTTTTTTAAAATAGTAATTCTTTTAAAAAAATATGCGTCAGTAAGGTAGATCTTTCACTAATGTTATGTCAAAATATCATAATATTTACATTAAGAAGTACAGAAATTGCGCATAAGGTAACAGTGTGTACTTGGCATTGGTCGGAAAATGAATTTTGAACAAAGAGTAAATATCAAGTCCTGTTTTAAACTCGGTATATCGTTTACTGAAACGTTTGATTTGATGAAACAAGTATATGGTGATGCATGTTTATCACGTACGAGTGTGTATTGGTGGTATAAAAAAATCCTGGTGTAAAAAAATTTGTGGTTACATAAAGTAACATCGAACTTGTGCGTGAATTTAGTAGAAATGAGCCGAAATTCTCATCGCGATACGTGGGAATGGAATTAAATATTTCCAAAGATTCATCGGATTCATATTCTATTATAACTGGCGATGAGGCGTGGTGTTTTCAATATGGTCCAGAGACCAAGCGCCAAAGCTCTGAATGGAAGCATCCAAGCGAAGAAAGGCCCAAAAAAGCCGTCTAGAGAAGTCAAAAGTGAAGATAATGTTGATTTGTTTTTATGATTTGAAAGACATAGTGCACAGAGTTTGTACCAACTAGTCAAACAGTCAATGGTGTATATTATGCGCCCTCAATATCATGAAAATGATAGCTGGCGTTTGTTACGTCATAATGCACCACCTCATCGCTCGACGCTTATAACTGATTTTTTAACTAGAAATGGCGTTTTAACCATCAACCATTCACCGTATTCACCGGACTTGGCCCCCTGTGATTTCTATCTATTCTCCAAACTACATTTACCGACGAAAAGACAGCGTTACGCCGACGTCGAAGCCATTAAAAAGGCGTCAACAGCGATCTTGAAGGGCATCTCTAAAGATGATATTAATTGACCGTGCAAAACGTATTGAAGCCGAAGGCGACTACTTTGAATAAAATAAATTAATTTTACCAAAATAGTAAGCTTTTCTTTGTATTTTAAAAAAGTTAGGTTTTCTCTGCGACAGACTATGTATAATAACAGTACAGACACGGATTCGCGTTCGTTCGTTCTTTCGTCTGTTCGGAAGAACTTCTAGGTACTTGAGAGGAGTTGCGAAGAGGGGGAAATATATATATATATATATATATAAGTTCTTCCGAACAGACGAAAGAACGAACGAACGCGAATCCGTGTCTGTACTGTTATTATACATAGTCTATCGCATATGTATATATATATATATATATATATATATATATATATATATATATATATACAGTACCTGTCAATTGAATTAGAGCCACTATTGAGTATCAAGAAATATGTAATACAAAGCGTTTCAAGACGTGTTCAAAGAGAATATATCCCTAGAGAAAGCAATCAACTTATTATTAGGAAAGTTCCATTAAGGTCTAAACCCAGGTACTGATATATGTGAAAGCACTACAAATAATAAACAGTTTTGGTTGAAATTTGGACGTACTCGCGTTAAGAAGTCTATTAAGGTGTATTAATAATATATTCTGTACTATATATAACATATTATGTACTGTTTTTTGGTGAATTTTTAAACTTCGTAATTTATTCGAAATAGGAAAAGTGCAAGATAGTAGCGCGGATAAAATTGACCCATGACAAATATTCCTATATAAACTACCCTACCGCAAACTTACACCAGTTTCAGCGTGACCGTTAAGCCCTGAAGATGTTCTATATAGGTGGTGACGACACGTCGGTGCCATCATTGACGAAGACTCGGTTCCAGCCCGGAATATGAAGAAAGTATGTATAGAGTATATTGAAAAAGTTTACGCACTCATTCCCGAACCTAGTAATATCCGTTCTAAAAGTTAATATTTTCAGACATTGGAAAAAGAACACAAAACTACAATAAGTGGCAAAAACTTGTATTTCCAATATGCCGGTTAAAATTAGAGCAATCATTAAAGCCAAAGGAGGATTAACAAAACATTAATGTATTACAGTATCTTCTATAAAGCATAAATAAATATTCTCTATTAGTAATATGTATCTATTTTTGTTCTACTTTTGATAAATTTGAAAAAATACCAAAATCAGAAGGTGATTCTAATTTAATTACCAGGTATGGTAGATGTAGAGCCATTAAAATAAACTGAACAAATTGTTACGGAAATCATCTCGAAGATATATATATATATATATATATATATATATATATATATATATATATATTCTGTACTCTATAAACAGTCAACATTTTGTATGCACTTCAAAATATTTGTCAACATAACTAAGAGAAAACAAAGAAGGCATAAACTTAATTAAAGAAGAAGATCGCAATAGAGATAAAAAATTGGAGTAAGGCCAGGAAAATTTGACTACAATTAATTACAATAAGTAGTCTATATCGTGTATTCATATAGACGCATACAAATTTTATTATTACAGAGTTAGAAATGTAGAGGAACAAATTTAGGAATTAAAGAATTGTAATAAGCCATTCAATCTTTGTATGTAGTAAGCCCTGATCGCCTCTATTATTTTCTTTCACTCTTCTGTCCTTACATTTTGATCTTCGGTCCATTACTTCCATCACTTTTCCATCTTCCTTCGGGACATCCTTCCATCATCTCAGTATCTTTTTCGTTCTTGGACATATTGGGACCATTGTGTATATTTAAGATTTATTAACTCATAAAAAAATTCTATTTTAATTTTGGTTACTTGTAATATCATTTTGCTTTCCATATCAGAACTAAAAAGCTGTAAATAATTAATTATCGGACACTCCTTGATAAGAATAATATTTGCAAATAATTCCAATTTGTGCGAGTACACTTTTTAAATTTCCACATCTTTCCTAGAACAAAAGAAGCGAAATGAATATAAATTATGTACACTGAATATTTTACAAAAATAGATTATAAAAAAAATTAACTTAACATCATTGTCATGTTTCAGTATATTTGAGAACAGCCGTCTTAATACATTATTATATTTTAACATGTTTGAAAAAGTTTTAACGTGATGTTGAGAGAGTATGAAATTTTTAGTGTAAGAAGAATACAAAAATATTCAATTTTACAGAAACTGTATTGCAATAACTGTTATAAAAAATATAGATTAATATCCACAAGCATCTAAAAACTATTGGCATCGTAATGGCATGAAATGGATTAGCATGTCGGATATTTCTTAGAGAATCACACCCCATTCCTCTCTAACAGCAATTCGTAATGCTTGGAACATTCTTGACTTCGTCGTGGCATATTTCTTATAGTGAAACGTCACAAAAACTCAAGAGTGTTTATTGGACTACCCATCTGGAAAGTTAGCTGATCACTCTGTTCTCTCTAATCAACTTCGCGTTATTCACGCCGAATCTCATCTAAATATATCTGTGCACTGAGAGCTCCATTTCTATGAAAAATGAAAAATGAGGTAGATGTGCCTTCTAGTATGATACTTATTCCGGTCCACACTATTACACTACCACTCTCACATTGAGGCTTTTCCCAGACAAATTATGGATTATTGCGATTGCTGGCTTCATGTCAAATTAGAACATACCTGTTGTCAGACTGGACGTAAATCTGAATTCGTCACTAAATAATACTCGCCCCCGTTCATTGTGACCTTAATTCATATGTATTTTGTTTCCGCTAATGGTTACTATTAGCTAATTCCAGTAGCGGTAGCAGACTCACGTCGAATCTGTGTTGCATTAACAATCTGATTTCCACGTGCCGATTGCGATAGGTATCAATCGATTCTTGGTGGTGTTGATTATGGCCGACCTTGCCTTCGTTGAGCATCTCTAGCTTCTAAAGCCTAAAAATTATGCTTTGGCTAACTCCAAACACTTTATTATATTCTTTTGATCAAGGAGCGTGTCCGAGAGCGCTTTTAGAAACTCTAAGAACAATCGCTACTCAACGGAAGCAGAAATATATGTAGCTGTTATATTAACTGTCATTTTTTATTAGCAATTATATAGTTAATTGTTTTGAGAAATGTAGAAAATAATTTATCTTAATGGACAAAGAAAATACATGTATAGAAAAAAGTAGGATGTTTAATTTAAAATACAAATGTAATAATCTTAAACTCTTACAATTACTATCTATAGTGAGATAAAGTAAGATTCTTTTTTGACCTAATTTTTTTTTATTAATGTATGTATTCGTATCTTAGGTACGTACATTTTTGAAAAAAGTATTATTATACCCTCAAATCGTGCGTATTTAGGACGGTCTGTAGTCTGTTTACACAACTCAAATCCGATAACACGTGAGTTTTTGTTCATGAATTATTCCTATTAAAAAAAAATTTAAAGCGATATTTTATTTGCAATATATATATATATATATATATATATATATATATATATATATATATATATATATATATATATATTCAAAGAAAAATATTATAAATCTTTTAAGAAAATGATTTCTAAAATACATATGTTATCTATTTTTAAACATTTTACTTTTTGTAATTTACAATAATAATAATATAAACATTACTTATGGCTAGATCGGTCAATTTTTACCAGCGCGGCAGGATAGGATGTGCGTAAGTACTATATACCAACAAATATATAAATGTAAATCACCGTAAATATTTCGTATGTACTTATTACAAACATGGTATACAAATAAATATGTACTTATAGCAACTTACTATGCCTTAACACTAATAAGCAAAAAAAATAATAAAAGTATAGATTATTTTGCTATAGTAAGAAGCTGAAGTATATTGTATAATCTTACGAATGCAAATAATATCGACTTTCAAATTTATCCAGAGGGGATGGTAAACAAGTAAATTCGAGGATTTTACTGAAAACATGCTTTATGGATTGTTATAACTAATTTAAAAATCAATGCTTTCCATGCTACCTGAACGAATTGAATATCTTTGTGTTTGCTTGAAAGATCATTTCAAAGCAATTTACCGTCTACATTGACTGCTTTCGGTAGTTTTTAAAAAAATAGATAAATAGTCACCAAACTTATTTTCAGGTTTTCTTGAAAAAATTAATAAAAATTGCTAAAGAAACAAAATTAGGTATATTATTTGGCAAAGTTATTGACAAATGAAATAGTTTATAATTGTAACAATATTGTTGAAACGTATCTTATGCTAGAGCTAGTCATTTTCTGAGTATTAAGTCTTCATGTTTTGCTGAATATGGTAAAACATTTTAATAAACGTTTGTGTCTTCTAATACCAACTAGATAGCGTACAATTAGGAGTAGATCATGTTTTTGCTTATTTAGGATCGTACCCGCTTTTCATATTTGCATTAAGTACTTCCACTAACATTATTGGTTTAGTTGTACCCATTGTACCATTAATCTACAAAAAATCCTTGTGTGATGTGGAATTTTGAGAAGTATAATTATTCAACTACTTATGTATGCTATTGAAGTGACAAAAAGTAATTAAATCGCAACAATTATGTTCATGTCTAGAATAAGCCTCATTGGTAATAAGAAAACGCACGTGATGCCATGGTCATCATGGCATTACTTATGGCATTCCGGCACACTCTTTGCGGGTAGACTTCTATCTTGTCAGTGGCGATTTGTTCTGGATTCTAGAAAGGTTATATTGGATGGCCGTTGTAAGATTTTTTACATTCTGTACATGTCTGTCCAATACAACTTTCTGGGACTGACAAATATAGACACTCAAAAATTTAGTTTTCCTATTTTCCAATTTATTCTCTATACAAATTTATTTAAACCTTATAATTTCACCGGTATCAGCAACAAATGGTTTTAATACAAATAAAAGTGTTATTCTCAGTTAGAATTTTGAGAACTTTATATGTGCATTATATTTATTCACTCCTAATTTCTTTTGTACTGTTTAGTTATTATTATAACGTAATAGTTGCGAAAATATAATTACGTAGTGATGTAGAGTGTTGCATTTACGATGGACTAATTTTGATAACAATCTTTTCAGCTTCCACACACACCAACGCATATGCGCACATGCGCGCGTATATATTCACAAGAATAGACACACACATGCTGTCACTAATATTTTATAGTGACAAGTGTATGTACGTATGCAATAATACGCCCATTTGTACAAAGGGCACTAGGAAAGTTTTGCAATATAACGCAACAATGAATCGTAGGAAGCTGCTTCTTGCTGCATGTTGAGACATGTTCATACGTTCATAGTAGCCGCCGCGCCATGTCGATGGGCTCAGTTATTCATTAACAGTGAGAGTGCAAAATGCTTGCGATGGCATCGTGGTCACGAAACGAGATAAGGGCAGTTTTGCGTTATAATTTCGTGCGTGGCTTAAACATAGACTAGTGCTTCGAAGAAATGACTTGCACTAGGTGATGTTTGTCCACATCGCACAACGATATTCGGGTGGTATAGAGAATTCCAAGGGGGAAATTTAACTGTAGAGGATGCTGACAGGCCGGGAAGGCCATGAGCGTCAGTTACGGAGGAAAACGTTACTACTGTGAGGAAAATGCTTGGCGATGTGAGGCGAGTGACCTACCAATAGATAGCGGGTACTTTAGGCCTAAATGTACCAGCAATTCGTTTGATTCTGCATGATCATTTGCACGTGAAGAAACTTTGTTCTCTCTGGGTGCCGCATCGACTGACTGATGAGCAGATGACACGACGTGTGACTTGGTGCCGGGAGATGCTAAAAAAGTTTAATAAGGGACAATCTCGGTATGGTAACAACATCGTGACAGGTGACGAGACATGGCTGTACTATTATGATGTGCCGACCAAAACTCAAAACAAAGTTTGGATGGTTGATGATGAGGACATACCCGTAGTTGTCAGAAAATCCCGATCTGTAAAGAAGAAAACGCTTGACTGAAAAGTTAATAATATGTAAATTAAAATTCCTACTTATTTATCTTAATTTTTTTCTCTAATCATACTTAAAAATGACAGGATATTTCACGTATGATTAAAAATACAAGAGAAATATGAATATGTAATGCAATATTAAAATACGGTGAAGGTACTTTTGATAGAAAGGTGCACTACGTGGAAAAATACACTTAAAATTTTTACCATTAATCATTATTTTGACTATATATAAAACAAGCATATAATTTTAAACACACTAATCTATAATAAAATAAAAATATTTAAAATTCAAATTTCAGTTTTATAAATTCGGTTATTGGAAGTACGCCTTTTACAAATTTCATCAGTGACAACATGTGCCACGTAACTATAATCTCTCTTGTTTTATATATAACACTTAAAAAAAAATTTGTATTTTATCAAATTTATTGAATAATTTGTGTGACGTGTATACAGACTTAAATTCCTATGCGCGTTGACTAAAACTTAATTGATGTTTTATAATACGTAAAAAGACACTATATTCTTCTTGTATAGAAACTCGTCATTCTTTGCTACACACGCAAATGTAATACTTATATTAAATATCAAACAATCCGCCAGATAGAAGTTGTTGAAATAACCTCAACGAATAAAGAAGAAAAAAGAGAAAAGAACGAGTGCAGAAACTTCTGAGAATTCTCCGACTTATCTGTAACGCACTTCCGGTCAGGGATTAAAAAAGTATGCTGACCAGCCAGACGTCTGTATCATATTACATCTCAATTAACACAAATTGTTTTCTTTTAATTATATCTTTAAAAATAAGCTACATATGATTTAATTACAGAGAACCATATATCTAATGCTAGAAATAATAACAGTTTCTAAACAATATTTTTTGTTATTTTATGCAAGATTTGTTTACATGTGTATGTTTGTATGCATGAACATGTCGTCGATTAGCAACGCCATCATAGTAAAGATAAAGTTTTATAATATATTGCTATATGTTGCTATTCTGATTAATTCATGTATGTATCTATACTATTGAGTATATATATATATATATATATACATATACAATGTGTGTACATATACGTATTGTTTTATTTTATTTTTGCAGTCTCTTATTTTCTTTTAATATTCAACGTCTTTCTCTTTAGTAATAAAAGTTCCTTATTTCATTACTATTAAAACCAGATCAATTACATCAAAATATTTTTTGCGAGTCATCCATATTTTCTTCAAATATAGCAACATCATGAACGGCTTCTAATAAGGGAAAAGGCATATGAAGTGCATTCTCTGAAAAATTTCACATCTTGCACGGCAGTGGAAACTGTATTAGTCAACTTTCTAATTTTGTAACTTTTACAAAACTTTGAAAAATGAGAACTTTCAATATCTTGTAAATCCTTTCTTAGCTTTAATAACTTCATCAGTTCTTTGCGTTATGCTATCTTACAATTACTTATTTTCTCGCTTTATTGTTTGAATGTTGTTTTTTAAAGTATTTAAGGTACAGATTAAAGAAGAATATACTACCCTATATGTATATAAGGTGTTACTGACCGCATCAGTAGGCTTCTTCTCAAAAACAACATCAAAACCATCTTCAAACCTCATTCCAAATTATCTGACCCTTTTTCCATAAAAGACCATGTTTCTTTAGAATCACGTGGTGTGTACAGGATTCTTTGTTCATGCGGCAGGGCATATATTGGTGAAACAAAGCGGTCTGTCAGCACTCGTGTTTCTGAACATGAGCGTTGTACTAGGTTGCTGCGCATAGCCGGTTCTGCACTTGCCGAGCATAGGCTGGAAACCGGGCAGCATATTCAGTTTAATTCGACAAAGATCCTATCCCGCACTAACCATTTCTATGGTCGCAAAATCCGTGAAACTATAGAGATCTTTAAGCACCCCAATAACCTTAACCGCAATGATGGTTACCCCCTACATAACGCTTGGCAATCCTGCATCTCCAAGCTACCCAATCGCAACCGTAACGCTCCATTAACCCATGACCCATTATCCATATATAAACCCGTCCGCCATCGACTTACACCAGTTTCAGTGCAGTAGTTCAGCCCTGAAGATGTCCCATACAAATGGGTACGAAATGTCGGCAGATATACAAGTGACGCGGTTCCAGTCCGGAAACCTAGAAGCAGATAGCAATATACTATTGTTTTAGGAACACTTTCTATTACCCCAAATAATATTTATATGCTGAAGGCTGAAATCATATTTTGTGTGTGTCAAATTACCATACACCAACCTATATGCAAGTGTAAAGTTCATCTTTTGTCTTTAATAATTAATAGACGAAACCAAAATTTTTTCGATCACTTTGTTGTATTAATGTTGATTCATCGTACCTCTACATAATTACTAGAAAAGACTGAAAAAGCACTTATCTCACAAAAAAACGAAAAAGGTACATTGTTCCTAAAAAAGCATTTTGCGACATGGTTAATACCAATGGCAGCATTGTCATGGATTATTTTCAAGTCTTATTGGAGTTACACTTTCAAGTATATATATATATATATAAGATTCGAAATTGCTGGAGGATGCTAATAGTTCGAGATGGATAAGGCAACTGCCTTAATTGTAGCATTTCACGGAGAAACTAAATGTTCTGCAACGATTTCAAAAAATTAACAGCAAAACTATACGACCCTAGTCTCGTATCTGAAGTCGGTTTATGGAGACAAACACTTGCTTGTTTATCAAGTACAGCCTAAAAGAAGGGCGCAGGAAGTTAATAAGAGCCTACAAGAATTTTAAATATGTATTGCGCATCTGGTAAAATTAATATACCCGTCTACTTTGAAAAAATTATTGAGCACTTAGCTATGCAAGTTTTCGTCAATGGTGTCAGGGAACGAGCACTGCTTCGGATGTATTGGCTCATGCTCTGGAATACGAAATAACTAGTGCATCTACTGGAAGTATGCGAGTGCGACAGGTCCAAGTATCTTGTAATGATGGTGATAGCCTGGGCAAGAGCTTGAACTGTCTAGAAAGCGACTACAAAAGTTGAACAAAAAGCAAACCCAATGAAAATCTCTCGATACAAATGGAAGCCAGTATGCCGAAATTGACACGAATTTAGACACTTTAAGAACTAATGTCGGTTTCGCCCAATTCTAGAATTGGCTGAGCTCGAAGAGGTACAGTAAGCTGTATGGGGCAAAAATTTACTCCCATCATGCTTCACTGCACGCAATAGTATAGCAGTTCCAAAGCTTAATAATGGATAGTGCAGTATATACAAATTAAGACATATACTTCATAGTCGATACTGGAGCAATTCACATAATTTTTCGATTAGATTCGGCCAGATCTAATTGCAAAATTGAGCACACAATGATACACTCTGACCACTGTAGCAGGAGGGGAAACGCCAATCCATGAAATAACTCGAGCTAAAATTCATCTTTGGCGAAATTTAATATCGCACAAAGTTTTGGTTACAAGCAGTAAGGATTTTTCCAGACAGAAAAAAGGATATTACAAATTAAGACAAGAACATTTCTAAAGGTACAATAGTTGGGATCTGCGAAAGCATAAAGGAAATCCAAAGTCTAGACGCAGATGCAGAACCTCTTCGTCGAAAATCGAGTATTTCGACGAAGACTAAACGGTCTGCAACAAATCTTTGAGTATGCCTAAAATGCCAGTAAATAAAACAAATTAAAGCTGTTTTAAGCGCCTACCAAGATGTTTTTTCTTTACAATGGAAGAACCAATTTAATCTGACATAGAATTAATACAAGAAACCATCAACCCTCATATAAGTTTTAAGAAGATTATATTTGGCCAAGCAAGAGGAAGTCGATTATTCGATACGCGATAAGCACTCAAAGAATTATTGCAGAATCTATAGACTTCCCCAGTCATTCTGGTAAAAAAGGAGTGTAGTACTACTAGATTTTGTCAACTATAAATAGCTTAACGATGTGATCGAGAAGAATAGTTGCCGAGTATCTAAGATACATTGAATACTTTATTAGTTATGAACAAGTTTTCAACATTAGATCTAAAAAGCAGTTCTTGACAAATTAAAATAAATAAGGGAAGTTAAGAGAAGACCGCTTTCATTTCCGGAAGAGCAAAAGCAAAGGCATAAATTACTAGTCATTGTTTAAGACAGCTGAAAATATTCAGTTTGATGTAGTAGGAGTTCAGGGAGCTTCATGTGATTAAAAGGGTAGAAAAGCTTCTCAGAAGCTCGAAAATATTTAAACACAATTTTTTGTTCCCTTGTAGCTGTTGTAGTGTAGCGACCGTAACTCTAGTTTTCTAATAACTCCAAATTTTATATTTGGATTATTATTTCGTGCAATAGTATTATGGTATTTATAAATCTGCATTGAAAGTTTATGTATAGTATATGCTTAGGCAAATATTAATTTCCCGGTTATAAATCATCTTTTTCTGGCCCATCTAACTAGAAACTTCAATATCTTCATAGTATCATTTGTAAAAATTAGGTAGCAGACCTCAAACCACTCTTCTTTATATAGATAACTGAAATATTCTTGTTTATCAAAATACATTTGGTTTACTCAATATTTTAAGGCATGCATTTTTCTTATTTAATATAGTTATTCTTATACAATGTATTTGTAAATAAACGTTTACGTACGCAATTTTTTTTATTCTTGTTTTAATTTAATTTTAACTTACTTAATTCTGCAACAAACTGTATATACACATATGTCACTTATAACTTCACAACCTAATGAAAAAGTAAACATGTATATTATAATTACGAAACTTTACGGTAAATTCCTTTCCCCTCAAGTATTTCCAAATAAATTCACGATTAACATAATAAAAACGTTTAAAATGGCAAACATTTGTGAGATGTGGATCTAGTAACTCTTCCCATCGATATTCAAATAAAAGGGCCCTTGTATCAATAAAGGGTGATAGATGATGCTCATCCGATAAGATATCGATTGTGAACGGATTTTCATTTTTAGTACATTACTATTTTTTGCGTTATAGAAACGTGTTATCAGTAGTAACGACCACCGTATAAATATTGCACAGATATAAGTATTTATAATTTTGTAGCCCTTGATACTGATGTTCAGAAAGATAACAGAATCTTACTAAGTTTTACATGTTCGTAGAAAAGGACTATAATTTTGTATTGTACTTAATACAGTACGTCCATAAAACTAAATTTTACTAATCTTAATTATATAGTTGTTATCAATGTTCTCTATTTAATACTGGAGTACAATTCAAGTCTGAAAACTAAGAGAATTATCAAGTTTTATTATTTAGCGATGGGAAATTAATGAATATTAGTATTTTCTACTATACCAACGTTGATAATAATCACAGAAACTAATTAAAAATTTCTGCGTTGGAGCAGGACTACCTTACCAATAAGGTCATCAAACAGTATAGTTTTGAGTCCCTTAATATACCATAAATTGCATTATGAAAAGAGATCTTGGATCTAATAGGTGTAAACTATTAGATCTGCTTCCTCATATTTCACCAATACGTTATCTTCAATTATTATAACATGCCGGATATCATTTGGAGGATTGAAGGAGATGATTTGTTTTCAATTGGTGTAAATACTACTGCATGGTAGTGTGAAACTTGCGACTCACTCACTTACTGAAGTTTAGGTCATTTGTATGATCGTAATTCCAAAAAGGCATTTATGATTTGATCAATGTTTTTTAGTAATTTTATTCGGGATGATTGATTAAAACCATTCATTAGAGGAATTAAGGGTACTGCTTCATTTTATTTCTGAAAATTTTAGGGCAAGCATGAAGGTTCATGTCTTATTTAAAAAATTATTTTAATGATGACTACGCTTCCGGTTAAAACGGAAGTCTCTACCAACCTTTTTTTTATTACATATTTGAATTCTACAATATATTCTAGGTAGACATTCTTAAGTTTATCTTATACATTAATTCAAAACTTTAGAGACTTGATTTTTGTTTTTGAAAATATTTTGTTTTACATCACTTTTATTATTAGTTGCGGAAATGATGATATTTTCCGTATAAGTAGAATACTCTTCATGTTTTATTTAAGCTCTGACGATTTTACTTTTGATAATTCTTATGCAGAATGTTTATAAAATAATTTCGAGTATGGGCAACTTTAAATCACCAAAACTTTTTTCAAATACAATGCGCTAGGTTTTTCTTCATTTTAGAATGCAGAATTTACTTCTACATCAACTCATAACAGTATTTCCTATACCCATCTTCAATCCTTTTCGTGTTATAAAGAGCTTTTTGTTGATTTTGGTAGAATGAGTCGCAAATTTCGTGATGCGTAATATGCGTAATATCCTACTATAAAATTATAAATAAGTAAATGAGGTAATCGGATCTTTAGAACAAACTTGGCATGTAATAAATGAGAGAAATCCTCGTCCGTCACTATTGAATAAAATTAATGAATGAAATCAAACATACGGCGACTGATTACAAGTGACTAAGTAAAAGAGCAAGCAAAAATTTAAGCGAACAAATTTGCGCTCCAGATTTGCAAAACATAACAGAATAACAATTCAAAAATATTCCATGTGAATTTCGTTTTGCTGTAAATATCTCATAATTCTCGAAAATGAACTCTTGTGCATGCGTCTATCATTTTCCTTAGGATGAAATTCTTGTACAATTGCCATTAATCTTAGGTTTGCTGCGCTGCATAATAGGATAAATTTAGATCGTGAGCTAAGCATCTCATTGAACTATGAGGATTCATATGAGGAGTGAAATATGTTAGAACATTAATTCTATTCGATTTTTCATCTACGATAGATGGTTACCTAATAGATAACATATTCTCGAATCGTATAAAGATTGATTCCATTCGTCTAAAATTTTCGTTATTCATCGGTGGTAAATGAGGATCTCTCTCACTGAACATACAATAAATTCTGTCAACAATCTTATGACATTTTCCATAAGTAAGTTCGTGTTTGAGTAATTCTCATTTTCGATATTGGGTACTACAAGTAAACTATCAATCAAAAAATGTGAACACTAATCGTTTACTTCTTTTGTTAACAATTCATTGCTCATGCGACAAAAATCAACAAAAAATCTGTAACATGAAAAGGATTGATAATAGGTACAGGAAATGCTATTACGTATTGATATAGAAGTAAATTTTGCATTCGAATATAAAAAAAAGGTGATATTGTATTTAAAAAAGAACAGTTTTCGTGGTTTAACGCTGCACCTACTCAAAACTATTTTTTAAAGCCTCTATAAGATTTGTCAAAAATAAAAGCATTAGAGTAAAGTTTGAGGAATCTTCTACTTATTCTACAAATATTATTTTGGGTGCCAAAACAGCTATATAAATAAAAAAGCAAAATAATAATAATGTTTGATGTATTTTCAAAAGAACTCAAATATCTCTAAAATTGTTGATACAGGGAAAATTGAAGAAAGTTTTCCTCGTACGTATATATCTTGTAGTATTCAAATATGCAACAGACATTTAAAATAAACAAGGTGATAGCGACTTCCAATGTAACTGGAAGTGTAGTCATCCGAAAATATTTTTTTTGAATGAATCATGAGGCCTTATACACAAAATTTTCAAAAAAGAAATAATATAAGAATATAACCTATTCTTATATACTGGGGTACATCGTTCTAAACAGTTTCTTATTATTCTCAATATTAGTTGCAAGTGTGTATTTTTCAAATTCTGCAAAGACATTTTTGATCAAGGCAGAACTATAGTAAAGTCAATAAGGTATAGTAATCATTAAAATCTATACATGTTGGCCTTGTGTATTACCTGCACTAATAATAACAATATTCTCCACATAATTCTTATCTTGGTAATTTCGTTGTTTTAAACTTTTTGTGCATTAATTTGCGGGGCTCTTTGATTTCATTTACTTTAGCCTTTGATTTATGTATTATTTATTCTGTGTATGTGCATAATTTTTTGTTAAGTAGCTTTGCAGGGGAATAAAATCTTCCGCATCCGAATCAGCATCGTACTCGCATGTCGAACGCTCATCACTCAAACATTTCTTATCAAAATATTGTAACTCGACTTGAGTAAGTGGTTGAGTAAGTTTTCCAAAAATATATATCCTTTTTTTTGAAAATGAGTCAAAAAGTTATATTCACTATGCAATTAACTTAAAATGGACATAATTCAGAGAAGTATACTTCTCTTACTTACTTATTTTTTAGTATACATATGTTTTATATCAATACAAATAATTTGACATATACTATTTACTGCACTAAATATATTATACTCACATTAATACTTTATTATTTCGCTGTCACAAAAACTAATAAAATTACACTTATGCATCAACTACGACTATATGGATGCACAAAGTGTCGACGGTAGTAATATCTGCAGCTACATACCACATTTTTTAAGAAGGCCATTTACCGTACATGTATGGTAAAAATATTTACCGCTGATACTTTCTGGACATCAAGGTATCTTTTAAGTTCAAAGTCAATTGAATACATATAACTTACATTGTAAAGTCGTCTGGTAGCTATATGTACTAATAACACTGAAACAGTTAAGAAGTACTACCTTAAATTTTGAACAAAAGACACACGTGGTTGTATTTTATTTGTCTACTGGTTTTATATAATCACAGGCTCCATACTCTTCCTATTCACTTCCATTGATTCCAGAACCCATATGTTTCATTTTATAGCATTATATACTTGAAGCAAATGGACTAACTAAATGGTAACGCGCTTGACTTCGGGTTAATTATCTATAGACGACGACGATGCCTTTAAACCATTTATGGGGTAATGATTTTTAAATCGTTTCTCGTTTCGATGATCTGTACCTCTTCAGTGTTGAGAAATAATCATCACCACTGCTTCCCCTCTTACGAGAAATTATTAACAAAGTCATACATCTCTTTACACCAAATGCATAATCTTGCTTTCGTAGTCATCACAAGTCGAAGACTTAGGATTAGATGGGCATAAATCAGCTAAATAAAATAATATTTAAGGTTAGGTTAAGTTAAGATAAATATTTTGCAAATCTAAGGTATATGCTTTATCTCAATTTGAACCTAATTCTCAAATATCTTCCATCAAGATTACTGCCCTGACCATAAATAAATCAACGAAACGGCGCTAATTGAATATCTTTGAAACTTGAGACATTATGGACCATTTGATAAATGAAGTTTAAAATGAATATTGTAATGTATCTTATTGTATTATTAATGAATTTTAGTTAGAATTCTACACTAAACTTATTTTTCTGCATCTAAATCAAGAATTACGTTGTTTCTAGAAGAACCTGGAATTTTCAATAATACTGATGAAATTGATGATCATATTTTGATTTGAAATTTGTCTTTAAATAAAATATGTAATGTTCGAATTTTTAAAGCATCGTGTACATTATTTTCACCTATTAATAAAATATCTACATATTTAAAAATGGACTAAAATAACTCCTGCCCGTGACTGTAATTTCTAGATTCTTCGTGAAATACTTATATTAAATCACAGAAGTTTGTACCTAGATAACAGTTATTGATTTAAGATCGGTGGCACAATCATTACCCAATATTCGTTAAAAAGCTAGTCTTTTGTACATATCAGTCTACCTGTAAACTTTTTTAATATCAGTCGTTAGAACGTCCCTCTATGACCAAAATTCAGACGCAATACCAAATATTGGTAAAATTTTAGGCATGTCGTTGGAAAGTCGCTTGAAGGTACAGCTACCTGTAGAGAATTTTGTAGATGCATCGAACACTATTTATTCTATTTAGCAGCTACGTACTTCTTTTGTAACATAATACGGGGTAAGTGCTTAATGTACAAGCCCCTTAAATCGGAATTGTTAATTAGTTACATATATTTTAAATCTAATTATTTTTAAATAGATACTGTATAGTCTGCTTCTAGTTATGGATTTTTATTTCATTTTCGTCCTATTAAATAAAATCTTTTAAGAGAATTGACATGATAAAATGTCAATTATTTCGTTAGATAGATTCCGTAATTTTTTCGCATTTTTCTCTTGAATCCAAGTTTTCTAGAATTTTACTAGGTTCTCATTTAATATCTGAATGCCAGTAAAATGTCAAATTCACATTAAAGCTTATGATGAATCGATTATGATTTTAGCAGATACCAAACAATTAAGCAAGCTTTTTGTAGATGCGACAAGCCAGTTTGCTCTACAGAATGGGGAAGCGAATATGTGTCGTGTCACGCGTTACATTTTTTTTAAACAATAATTATAACTAAATGAAGTAGAAGTAATTATAATTAAATAAGTTAATAAATAAAACACACTTTATATAGTAATATATATTCTTTATTAAAAATAATATTCATAAACGATAAGCATAACTTCTTTACTAAAATAAAATTTTCTTCTTATAATAATAAATTTTTATCAAACTAAACAAGTTTCATTTTCATAAATACTTAGGCACAATATTCTTATAAGTTATATAATTTACAGTGTTCATTATCTAAATAGGGTCACATTACATTGAGCTGTAGTGCCCCCAATGTTCAATTGAAGTATTCCCATCCAAAGTGTAATTTCCAATGGCAGCATTTGAGAATACAGTTCGTTGAGGTAAATATTGGTAGGATGTCATATTATATTGATTATTATAATAGGTTGCGGATGAGGATGATGTTTGGTAAAATGTTGAAGGATTTGGTGATGAGTATCTTTCAGTTTTAATTATGGGTGTACCTGGCTGTAAGTCGTGATATCGTGAGAATGGGGATACAGTATTAGTTTCAAAGCCATCGTGTAAAGGATCGAGTGTGGAAACCCTTTTACTTTTCAAATTGTTATTACTTTCTTCATCTTCAACATCATGCTTAATGTAATGAGAAGCAAATGCTGGATAATGAGGATTTTCCGTTGGTAAATACTGATCTAGATCACTGCTATCAATGCAGTCTTCTGTCATATAAGTATTCTCGATGTCTGGTAATCTATTAAAATCAATATTGGTTTCGATACAAGAATTTCTTAAAGATTGAATAGAGGGACTATGGGGTTGGGAAGCACACGACGACGGGGAGGTAGAACTGTGACTTCTAGGACTGCATGGTGAATCTTCTTGTTTCAATGTTCTATTATTGAAAGATGTACTTGCACCATGTTGCAAATGTTGTAGGTCAGTTCCTTTCGCTTGTTTTCTTCTACGCGGTTGGTATTTGTAATCTGGATGTTCCTTTTTGTGCTTTACCCGAAGACGCTCAGCTGCTTCAACGAAAGGTTTTCTTTCACTTTCACTCAGGATTCTGTAACAATAAATGAAACTTATAAATATAATATATGGAAATCATAACTAAATCGGAATGACAGTACTATGTATTTCAACCAGTGTAATAAAGTACAATTCGATTTTAAATTATTGGAGGACAGTTTGAATTTGCCGTTATAGATTTTAGTAAACTTTTCATTTTGATAATGGCTATCCTAGCCAAATATCTAATTTTTATTTTCAAATGTCAGTAATAACTCGTTAGTATTCGATTTTAATATACTTTTTACAGTTAAGCAAGACGACATTGTTATATCGGGGTGGTGTGAGTGGAGTGTAAATTAGTGTTTTCGTTACAATCTTGCGTGAAGCAATTTAAGGAAACTTTTTCCGATCATATTGAATTACAGAAAGTATTCACACAACACCGAGGTAGGGTTATACTTCATTTGTTGTATTTACAAGGACAAATCTATTGGGAAATCAATTCTAACAGAAGATGCTGTTGATAATGTTAGAAAATAGATTTAAACAAGCTCCAATAAATATTTAAAAGCTAACTACTTAAGGTATATACATTTAATTCAACTTGAGTATTTTTATTACTAACTTTGGTCTTTAAATTTATCATACATACATATATTGTAATGTATCGTACACATATATTAGAAGCTTTCATCACGAGCTACATAATGATATAGGATATTTCATTACTCATGAAATTTTGAAATATTTACAGGAATTTTTCGGCAGAGATAAATCAGTAAAAATCATTAGCCACCATGCTCGCCAGATTTAAGTCAGTTAGATTTTCATTTATTTACCTACTTGTACAAGATCTTATAAAATCGATTGCGTAAGTTGAAAGAATTACAAGCAGCCATTGTGAAAAAAAGTAAACGAAATAAATCACCAGATACTTTAAAAACATATTCTCAAATAGTAAAAGAATCTATTTATGTTTAGATGCAAATGACGGACGTTTTGGACACTTATCCAAAAATACTTTCATAAACGCGCTTACCCTATGACTAGTATCATATAATCTACATATGTATGTAGTTGGCGTTTTACTTGTTGAAATATGGGCCAGTAATTCAGTATCGAATGTATCTCTACATGTTTTGTGAAATACAACATATACATCGTTAGATTTAACGAAATTTCAATTATTATTAAATTAAATATTATATATTATAAATGAATGCGATTTGATTATTAGAAATATAACGTTCTTCTAAAATACGCACGCTATATATACGCGTATTCCTATTACGCTCCTTTTTGATCGGTAACATGTTGCACGTTATAGCAAGCTCACTTATATGCACATATTCACAGCATGCTTTGGTGGTACTAAAGCATGAACACCAGAAATCTAAATCGAATTCTAAATAGTCTATATTATAAGAAAATAAATGTATATGTAATAAAGTTTTCTTAATTTTGTATTTTCTTAACATACTCTTATTACTTGCACTTAAGAAATTATAAAATTAAAGAACAATGGAGTTTTTGTTTACAAAAACAACATTATCCAGCAGTATCGAAAATTGAGATAATTTACATAGGAAATAATAAATTTCATAATTTAATCAGTAAATACATTTATATCATTTCTTGATCATGAATTTAATTCAATGTTTATGTACTGATTATGTTTCCTGAATTAATAAAATACATACATGATAGATGTTTAGGTCACATAAATATATTTATATCTTGTAATCAACGATTGTTAATATTATTTTCGCTGAATAAATATCAATCTTTGCTTTTACACAGTATATGCATATTTGAATATGATGGATTTTCAATTATACTATATAATTGAACTTGCATTAATATTGTAAACTGTACCTTTGCTGATTCTAGCAAACATCTGTCTGTACTCTGTATAGTATTTCAAGTGTTCTATTCTAATTTAGTTAGTTTAATTTTGGAAGTTTTCTTTATCAACTTCTACAACACTATGTAAATTTGGAGATATGCTTTCTTTCTTTCAATATTTTTTCTACTACTGAACAAATAATAATATATACTTGCTCATCAGAATTATACTTCATTTTCAGAGAAATTGCAATTTCATTACACAATAACAAACGAAAGTAGCTAGGTCTTGACTTTATTACACGTAAACTAAAGTTTGGTCAATTCGGAACAGGCTTATATATAGACAAAACGTCTGAGAATTAAGAAATAAAGCTAAAAAAACGCAATTTTGGACTGGTAATTTTTCTTTTCAATTACTCTAAAAGAAGAAAAATAAAAAACAAACATACGTTCTGTCATAAAAGTATTCGCATAGTCTGTGAATGTTGAATATCCGTTTAATAAGGTTAAAAATCCTAAAAACCTCTAATAACAATGTTATTATTTACAAATACAAAAGAATTTGCCAAATATTCTAATATTGAATGCCACAAAAGCTTTCATACACTTCATTTTCATTAGATATTTCTCTATTGCAAGGAATAAATTTAGAACAAATTTGGTAAATCCTCTTCACAGAATTATGTATTTGCGAAAGATAAGCATTTGATGCTTTTACAAAATGAGTTGTAAAAGTAAACATATCAGGGCGACTACTGAATGTATATGATCATTATAAAGTAAATTAAAATTTAAATGAAAATTTGGTAATATAGTTAAAAAGATGGCCAATTCATATATGGAACATGTGTGGGTATTGCAGTAGGATACCGTGCTAAAGATAGATAGATACATAGATACGTATATGTACATATATACATATATACATATATATATACATATATACATATATACATACAGCCTTGGCCATATGTCTGAAGCACCCTCAAGTTTTGGATGTAAAATGAAATTAGGAGGTATAAAAATTAAACTACAAGTGTATATACATTTTGAATGCAAATTTAATAATATACATTAATATTTTGTAGCACCACCGCGACATTTGATAACGGCTTGTATCCGTTTAGGCATTGTAGCCACTAATTTGCTACATATCTCGGGTGAAATCTTTTCCCATTCTTCAAATATCCTCGCTTTTAATTCGTTTTTGTTTTTATGTCTATATTTTGCGACATTTCTCTTTAAAATACGCCACAAATTTTCTATGGGCGACAAATCCGGCGATTGTGCCGGCCATTCGAATATGGGCACGTTATTTGCGCTAAACCACTCGATTGTACGTTTGGATTTATGGCAGGGTGCATTGTCCTGCTGGAAAATGTAGGCCTCTTCATCGGAATCGAACAGCTTTACAATAGACGGTTCTAGTACTTCTCCTAACATATCGATGTACCTACTGCTGTTCATTCTGCCTTCACAGACGTACACTTCGCCGACACCCTTAGTGGTCATGCATCCCCATATCATCACGCTACCACCCCCATACTTTACTGTAGGCACAATACAATGTGGCTCAAACGCTTCCCCCGGTCTTCTACGAACAAACTGAGCCCCAGGTGTTGGCAAAATCTACGTAAGATATAGAAAAATTAATAGCTGTTCAAAAAATTCCAATTCACTATTCAGCACATTCAAAATATCATATTTATGTAACACAAAAGTAAAACTGCATTAATTTATCATACCTCTACATTGGATTCGTCGGACCATATGATTTTGGACCAATCCTCAACTGTCCAATTTTTGTGTTTTTTTGCCCACAACAACCGTTTTTTCTTCTGCTCCTCGCTCAATAAGGGTTTGCGGCGAGCTTTACGACCATGTATATTTACTTCTACCAGTCGTCTTCTCACTGTTCTCGCTGATACAGAAGTTCCTTGGCGCTCATTTATTTCTGCAGATAAATCTTTTGATGATTTCATACGATTTTTCAGAGAAAGTCGCGTTAAAAATCGATCATCTCTCTCCGTTGTAATACGTTTTCGTCCACTTTTCGGTCGATTTTCGTAAGAACCTGTCTCTTTAAAACGTTTTATTGCCGCTTGGATGGCATAGCGCGACCGCTTCATTATTTTCGCGATTTTTGATTGCGATAGTCCTTGAGTATGTAATAACACTGCTTTACTTCGCTCTATTACATCTAACTCCCGTTTTCTAGGCATGTTGTCACAATGTACAACACTATACAAAAACACAATATTCAATACAACTGGTTAAATCAATTTTATAACACAATATCGTTTCTAATACACCTCACTTATTGAACAGTAAAGATCAACTAACAGCAATAAACCTTAAAACTACAGAATATTTGTATACTTCTTGAGATTTTCCTGGTAAACAGTCATTATATACACATTAGTAATGGCCCCTTTCATTACGTTCTTAGGGTTCAGGTAATATTGCACGTTTATGGGGGTGCTTCAGACATATGGCCAAGGCTGTATATACATATATACATATATACATATATACATATATACATATATACATATATACATATATACATATATACATATATACATATATACATATATACATATATACATATATACATATATACATATATACATATATACATATATACATATATACATATATACACATATACATATATACATATATATATAACGAAGTATTCGCAACATATAATGTGATGAAAGTTAAAACCAATTTAATAACTTAAATAGAAATTAATGGTGATTATATAACGATACATAAAATTGGTCATTCATCTCTCAATTTCCTTTTTATGTGTTAATCTTCGTAGCACATAAAAGAAAGTTTTAGCAATTAATTGAAGCTAGCAATAGATAGATAAAAAATACAGAAATTTTTGACCCAAATTGAAATACTACAAAATATTGGCTGCAAAAAAAAGCACAAATTTAGAGCTACGTGAAAAATTTCATATAGAAATGCTAATTTTTTTATATGAAATCGTAAATACATATATACACCTTGCATATATGTAGGTATTTCTTCCTACTACATTTTCCTATATACATATATATATATATCCCTACATATAATATGTTCATATATAAACTTTAAACAAAGATATAGAATTTGTTTCGGTTTCGAAATCATTATAACTTCAAAAATTTCGTTGCTGAAAATAAATCGATACAAAATTTATTCTTGTTTTAGATACTTCTACTAAATAGCATATGTGTACATATATACACATATATGCAAATATAGATATATATGTATATATGTACATTTTTGTGATGCTATAATAATAACAATAATAATTAAGATGAATATATTGGGAAGTAATCAAACTCGAACTGTTTGTTTTTTTACAGATCATTTATTTAATTAGCTGATATAATAAAAAGAGAAAAATACAAAAACATTAACTTTAACGAAACCCCACGAAAATAAATGTATAAAAATTAATTGGATCAAAACAATAATCAGCAGTATTGTGTAGCAAAAATATATACAACAGCGAATTGATTAGTTATAATGAGAAATCAGTTTGGAAATGAGTGTAATGCTTCTGTTTTTATGAGGTATTAAGATGATGCCTTTAAATAAAAATAGTTTGATAAAACCATCTCACGCTGCTGTAGGCAAAATTAATTCCAACGACCGAAGCGTAAGCGAAACGATTAAGTCTAAGATAAATAATCAGAGATTACAAATCTATACATGCGGCAATGTTTATATTAGCGTGTTTATTTATATTCCGTTATGTGGGTGTTTATAATTAATTTTAGTTTCTGATTACGATTATGTTGATTTATTTTTTGCAATGACAAAAAGATGTGGGTAGGAATATCGTTGAAAAATATTATTACCCCAGTTTTTACTATTTTGCGTCTATGCACTAAAACACACAACATACACATACATGCATACATGTTTATTTTGTGAACGATCTCGTCTTCTCTACACAAATAATAAAATGAAGCCACTATTTATTTGTTCACGATATTTACACCGGGATCTGCCTGAAATTGATTTTAAGACGAATCTACCTGTTTTATAGAAGCTACAGGATAATCCAACGAAATAAATAAAATGATCTGAAAGTTATAGAAATTAAATTAATTTGAAATGGGTTATATAATCAACGGCTTACATAGAAATTGTACAGTTTTGTTGAACTTTGCTTTTTCTCTAAGAAGTATATACAATATTTAAACAATGTCGATCTAGGTTCCTCATTTCATCAATTTAATTCATTCGGAAGACTACAAATTTTAATCTAATTCAAAATATTACCTTTTTAAAAATTCTTCAGATGATTTATGGTATCTTCAAAATAGTAAATTATTTAATACAAAACTACACTGGAACTCCAAATAAATCTAATGTATTTGAAACGGTATACTTTATGGGACTGAAATCAAATTTTCAAAAAATGGAAGACTATGTCATTATTTCTAATTTACTGACATAGACATACAATCAGAACAAATAAATCTTCACCCACTTAGTATTCTTACACAATAAAACTGGATTTAAAAGATTAAGATGTGCACCATAAACTTTCATTATCATAGCTAAAATATAAAAATGTATCTAAATATGTATGTACGTACATACGTACCCCAATTTTAACAAAATTTGACATTTTAACACAAAGCATTCGTTCAGGAACAAGTATTTTATGAAAGTGTACATTTTCAGTTCAGTATTTATAAATGGAATATAAAATAAAAAATGTTTGAGCTTATTTAACTATACATGTTATATGATAATATGATTTACTATATCCATTCTAATGATGAACGAGTCTTGACTCTAAATTGTGCAATATATCTTTCAGTGCCTTTGAAGTTATTAAACGGAACCACGCCGAATAATTTTCTTACAATATTCATCCATCAAAACATTGGCAACTTTGCACCCACTGGTAATAATATGTACTAGTGAAAAAATAATTAATTCAGTCAATTCAAAACATATTCAATTACCATTTCTAGACACCTATTACCATACGTCTACCAAATATTTGAAAAACGTGTTAATATAATGTAAGAACTAATACTTTTGAGTCAAGTACAAAAATGATTTTGAGTCAATGCAATATTTTGCAACTTACATCTTCAGAAAAGCAATTTAGTATTTAAAATTAAATTACAAGTGTTAGTACAAAATATTCCAGAGAATATTTTGTACTATATCCGAATATAGGGAAGAAAATGGTTTTATTAGGACAACAAAATAATATTTAAATATATATATACAGCACGACCATCATATCCTTGGACAAAAATCTACTGCGCATCGTAGGCGTGCCGGGTGGTACACTCCGAGTCATCGGTAAGCTGTTTGTGTCCTCAGTGTGCTTATGATCGTTGCGTGGTTAAGTTGTTAAGTTACGGTTAGTCAAAGTGAGTAATTGAGGTCTTGCATTATAATTGGTTATTATTTGTTTTATTTATTATAATTAATAATGTCCAACTTAGGAGGTGGAAAAGGACTGCATTCACAAACCCGTGAAGTCGTGTTTAATGTTTTTAAGTTTTTAAAGACAATTTCAGATAACGAAACAGACATAAGAAATCGTACAAAAAGCGAATTAAAGGAATACGTAGCAAGAGCAACTGGTGTTTCAAGAGCTTCTGTCTATAATATTTTAAAAGAGGGGAACGAATATCAAGCAGAACCAGAACGAAATGAGAAAGAGAACACAGAACAACTACCAGTTTTCAAATCGCCAAAAAAGAAAAGATCGAGGAAATGTTTAGTAATGGATTCAATAGACGACATTGACCTATACCAAATAAAACATATTATTTATAATTTCCACAAGACAAATAATCAGCGGATTACTATTAAAAATTTACTACAAAAACTTAAAGAAGATATAAATTTTCCGGGCGGCCGAGAATCCTTAAGAAAAATTATAAAGAAGCTTGGTTTTAGATTCTGTGCTACACAAAACAATCGCAAGATATTACAAGAAAAACCAGATATCAGAAACATTCGTACAAATTTTTTACGAAAAATAGATGTATATCGACGGCAAAATCGTCCAACTATTTATATGGATGAATCCTATATTCATAGCGGCCATACAAAATCGAAAAGTTGGACAGACAAGTCAAGAAATGGGTTATTTTCGACAATCTCCAAGGGCCAGCGTTTAATTATGTTGCACGCTGGAGGTGAGAACCATGGATTTGTAGAAAACGCTTTGTTACTTTTTAAATCCGGAACAAAATCCGGTGATTACCATCACGAAATGAATTTCGAAAATTACCAAAAATGGCTCGTTGAAAAACTAATACCAAATTTACCAAAAAATTCAGTACTAGTTATTGACAATGCTCCATACCACAATGTTCAGATAAATCCAGCGCCTAATTCTAATGCAAACAAGCAAAAAATGTTACACTGGTTGACCGAAAAAGGTATTGCCTGTACATCTGATATGACGAAAGCCCAGTTATATATGTTAATAAAATATAATAAACAACAACACTTACGATATAAAATAGACGCAATTTTGGAGGCACACGGTCATACAACTTTACGATTGCCTCCGTATCACCCTGAACTAAATCCAATCGAAATGATTTGGGCGACTGTGAAAAATTTTGTGGCATCACAAAATGTCACATTTAAATTAGAGGACGCTCAAAGGCTAGCGGAAGAAAAATTTAAAAGCATTACAGTAAATGACTGGAACAAACTTTGCACTCACGTGAAGAGAGTCGAAGATGAATATAAACAAAATGAAGTTTTTATGGATGTTCTTACGGAGTCACTAATTATAAACGTGGGTGCTGATACATCTGACAGTGATTTTGGTTTCAGCGATGATTCAGAATAACTTAGTAATCATTGCTTTGTGAATGTGTTTTATTATGTAATTTATTATGTAATTATGTAATCATTTTGAAATAAAGCTATTTGCTTCTAATTACTGGGTATTATTAAAAAATTTTGTAATTACATTATCTACCTAATCATATTAAGATTTACTTTCATAGTACATCCTCAATAGAACACTATTAAATAACACTTAGCAGCCTCATTAATTAATAATTTACATTCCATTTGGACCAGTATAACATATATTAATAAATAAAAATTTTCTAAATTCTTATTCTTGGCGTCGCGTAGTACAAAATAAAACCGCGCCTTTCTGTTGGGAATGTACCTAATCACCGAAGCGAGCGACACACTGGCGACTGAGTACGAGTAATACCGAAAGTGTGCGCAGATTTTTCTAAGGATATGATGGTCTTGCTGTATATAGTGATGTATATGTGTATTTGTGTGTGTGTGTGTGTGTGTTGATGCGTAAATACAGCAGCAACGACTAGAGATAGTCAAATAGGGTCAGATCAGCACTACCAAATTGCTTATCTGGAGTTACAATAAACTCAGGAACATTATTTTTCTGACATATCTAAGGTGGTTTTTACTTTGTGAGTGGATGCCGAATCCTATTGAAACACTCTTTTATTCCCTATAAGCAAGGAGTTTGCGAGAAATTTCACCAGATTCAAACCGAGTTTTTTGATACACTCGGACTGATGTTTTCACGCCAAAATCGCAAAAACGCATAGGGAAAATACCTTCGAAGGAACACCATACTAAACCATTACGAAGAGCAGATTGTTACCATGCTGAACCGGTGTCACAAACTATTAGACTACTAGGGAACTCCTAGCATATATCTGATTCTGTCGATTAGACGTTTCCCTATGGTAAAAATTTTCTCGAGTAAGCCTTATAGCCTTCAAAATTAATGTTAAATAAAAAGCGGTGTTTACTCGTCCTATAAGCATTCATATCTAACTTTTTCCAACTGTACCAGAGACTGTTCTGGATGCGATGTTCATTAAGCCATTCTAGCATGAATATGATCGTAGGAACAGCTATAATCTATTACGCACTCTCTTCCTCATTGTACAATACAATAATAATGATAGTATTATGGTTTTCGGACAATTTCATGCATGGTGTTCACTCAGTGGTTGTCAAACAAGTAGTAACATATTATATTTCGCCAACGATATTTATACTTTTCAAATGAAAAATATACCGACAATAGTAATGGTAAATACGCGTTTTGTATAATGCCAATACTCGTTAGTTTACCTGACTTTGTCAAACATACACAAAGTTGATCGGTCTGTTGATCAGTCTATAGATCGGAAATATATATGCGAGGGATATATAGAGTTGTTAGATTTTTATGTGCCCATTAGATAGCTATGCTGTCGACATACGTGATTTTACTGCAATTAAGAATTGCTAGTAAATTTGAAATCAAGGAAATGTATATCGACAATAGCAATGGTAACGAAACGCGTATTTACAGTGGCTATTGTCGACATACATTTGATTGATTTCAAATTTACTTGCAATTTCCAATTGCACTAAAGCCATAGGCTTGGATGTCACGTAGTTGATAGCTTAACTATCTAATAGGCATCTAAAAGACTAAGACTGTCATACATCCCTCGTTCGGTCAGATACTTCGCTGGTTGTTAAGTTAGATGTCACGTCAGTAGTGTTCACTGTTCTTTGATACACACTTTTACACAGTTATGAATTTCTTGACAGTATTTACGAACAGACCATGTATGCTCTACGCAGAAAATAAACCCGGTCAATCTTTCAGGAACACTACGAAAGATTATGCACAGTATATAACTAATAAAGTTTCTGGTCACCACTATTGTCTGCAATTTTCTGACATTTATCTATACTTGCCACTAAATCAATTTGTTAAATAACTTAGAAACTGCAGATTTGTTGTATTATTATAACTATGGTAAAACAGGAATGTTTTTTTTATTCTTCTTCGTCGTTTAATAATTTAGATCTTAGGAGTCATTGCCTTATTGCAACACCTAATCTCAATTCTCTTTAAAACAATTACGCATTGAAAGGTTAAATACCTTTTTAATATGGTCTACACTATACACGCATCTATACTTTCTGTGAAAAAGCGTAACATCCTGCAGCCAAGCATTCTAAAATAATTATTCAAGTGCACTTTTAATGGGGTTTCACGGTGCAATCGATAGTGCGGAGCCTCTGTAAATAGTTCTTTTCATAAATATCCTAGAATAGCATTACATCACTAACACAATGTTCAAACGATCACTGCAGATATTTTTATTTATGTACATATGTATATGTATATCCATGAATTTTATCGATGTTAATTGAATAAGAGCTTGGCGATCATAATATAATAAAGATTATCAATTTCAATCAATCGTTAAGAGCCGTTAAACTAATATTTCCATTTATTTTTATGAACTCAGATAACGCTCGTCACAACGTTAATTCAGTAAATGAATTATCCTGCCTTGTTATAATTACATGTAATTTGCCTAGATCTGGTATATTGTCACGAGACTGAATGCCTTTAAACCGAACAATCCGCTTTCTTACAATCCTATAGAATTTACGTAAATACTGCACTGTCGTTTCAATTGTTATATTTGGCCTTTTAAAACAGGACAATAAATTTTATCTCTACCACAAATAAAAGAGCGTTTATATAAAATCTATTTTTCTATCTTTCTACCTTTCGTCATTATAAACCCTTTTGTTGAAATTATCTGATTTTAATTTATGCGAAAACTGTGAACTACAAAATTTCATTTAATTTTTTAGCAAAACCTTGTTTCTATACAAAATATAGTCATGAATAAGGAAATTAACTCTGTACATAAACTGTATGTAAAGTAACTTTAATTAATTAAAATTATAGTAAGAAAGATTATAATAGGAATAAGTTATCACTAAAAATCCTCAGTAGTCTCATTTATTTATTTTACGTTATTAGGTTTTACAATTTTATGAAATAATACATCATTAGATATATTATATACATACATATTGTTGCGTATTTTAAAGTAGGCATTAATATGAACATCAACATGCATTACGACATTTAAATGTGCATATTGTATTGTGCGATATCAATTCATACGTTATATACTTATAGACAAAAGTTCATTACAGCTACCAACCTTGCCCGTTACATCTCCCAGCACAGTTATAAAACACGGAGAAGCAGCCAAAGGAGAGAAACGTCGCCTGCTCTTGAAAGTGATAAGAAGTATAAAAGATTTTGTAAATATTTGTCTTAAATTCGTAGTTTATTTAATTGTATTCGGGTGACGTGATAGAGGCCCTATGTTTCTAAATAGCATTTTAACATATTCTAAATAAATTATTTTCATTTAAATTTTAAATTGTGTTTTATTTATAAATTTCTTGCCTGACTGACTGATTTAAATTCAATTATTTTATTTTGTTAAACAACCAGTCGTGGACGTGCACTATTAGGTGGAAGATCACCATGTGTGTATTTAATAATAAATGTTTTGAGATTACGTAGTTCGGTTAAAAATATTATTTTGTATATAAGTAAACATTGGTTCTGGACGTGCCCTATTAGGTGATTGATCACCATGTGTGTATAACATAAAGGGTGTATTCAAATTTATTTATTCTTTTGATTTTAAAGTAGAGAAGAAATAAAGCATTTTATAAATATTGGATTATAATAACTGTGCTTTAAATTTTAGTCATGTGTATTGCTTGGAATACATGGAATCACGTGTCACTGGATTAGGACGGTGATGGCCATCAAGATGTTAAATGAATACATGTATATTTAGTTATTTAACTACATTTTGGCAATCAAAGACGAATTTCTTTGAACTATTGAATTATAATCCAAAATTAAGTTTTTCAAAAACTGAGGATTTAGAAATTAGCAAACCTCGTATATATATATATATATATATATATATATATATATATATATATAACACATGGATCAATAAGTCCCGAGACTAACCCATAGATGGCGCTCGTAGTAAACCAGTAACCACGTCTTTCTAGAGTACTAACCTTTGCTTGAAACGTGTCAAAATTTTAAGTCGATCGGACCAGAAACAGCTGAGTTATCGAGGTTGGAGTAAAGTCGTTTTGTAGTTTGTTTAAACAATGGAAAAAACCGAGTTTCGTGTTCTGATAAAACATTGTTTTTTAATGGGTAAAAACACCACGCAAGCAAAACAATGGATTGAAAAATGTTACCCGGACTCTTGTCCATCAAAAGCAACGATTTGTCGGTGGTTTGCCGAGTTTAAACGTGGTCGTACCGACACAAATGACGCGGAACGCTCGGGTAGACCTGTGGAAGCCGTTACACCGGAAAATGTGAGTGAAGTGACAAAAATTATAATGAAAGATCGTAAAGTGAAGCTCCGTGAGATTGCTGAGATGACACAGATATCATATGGAAGTGTATTTACTATCCTTCATGAAAAATTGAGCATGAAAACGGTTTTTTCCAAGTGGGTGCCGCGATTGCTTTCGATGGAACAAAAACAGCAACGAGTCGATGATTCAGAAAGCTGTTTATCGCTATTTACTCGCAACAAAAAAGATTTCTTGCGTCGTTACGTGACCATGGACGAAACATGGATACATCACTACACTCCAGAGTCGAAGCGGCAGTCATCTGAGTGGCGCACAGCTGGCGAAAGCCGTCCGAAACGTCCGAAAACGCAGCAGTCAGCTGGCAAAGTCCTGGCGTCAGTTTTTTGGGATACACATGGCGTGATTTTCATTGACTACCTCGAAAAAGGTAAATCGATCATCAGTGATTATTATATTGACTTACTGGTGCGTTTGAAGGAGGAAATCGCAAAAAAACGACCGCACATGCAGAGAAAAAAAATCCTTTTTCACCAAGACAATGCACCCTGCCACAAGTCGATGAAAACAATGGCAAAATTGAACGAATTGGGTTTTGATCTGCTTCCCCACCCCCCATATTCGCCAGATTTAGTCCCCAGTACTGGCTCTTTGCTGATCTTAAAAAAATGCTCCAGGGAAAAAGATTTGGCTCAAATGAGGAGGTCATCGCTGAAACTGAAGCTTATTTTGAAGCGAAAGATAAATTTTTTTATAAACATGGTATTGAAAAATTGGAAAAGCGTTGGAACCATTGTATCACCCTAAAAGGTGATTATGTTGATGAATAAAAAAAATTTTGCAAAAAAAATGTTGTTTTCATTGTTAGTCTCGGGACTTATTGATTTTGATGAATAAAAAAAATTTTGCAAAAAAAATGTTGTTTTCATTGTTAGTCTCGGGACTTATTGATCCATGTGTTATATATATATATTTAAATAAATAAATAAATAAATAAATAAATAATATATATATATATATATATATATATATATATATATATATATTTATTTATTTATTTATTTATTTATTTAAATATATATATATTCATCAACAATGAAAACAACATTTTTTTTGCAAAATTTTTTTTATTCATCAACATAATCACCTATATATATATTTAAATGTCAACATAATCACCTATATATATATTTAAATGTAACTACTTTATTTATTTATTAAGAATGTTCAATTTTTAGAAATGTATAACCCATTGTCAATAATTCGATTTAGTGTTAGTATTAGTAAGTTATTAAACATCTCTTAAAATTATCTATATATTTTATTTATGTATATATATTCAATCTTAATTTAATAAAGCATAGTTTTTAAGAGTAATCTCTTGTTTTACTTATCTGACTAGATGCTAGGCATTGATTCAAAAGAACTCCAGCTCAAGACATTTAACAATTTTAGTTGAGAATTACACCGAAAAAGAATTTCAATTATAATTAAATATTAATGTGTAAGATAATACTCATCTCATTGTCTAAAATTTAATCAAAAATTTGATCAATACGTCCCCGTATACAAAAGGGTACATGGTACTCATAATACCTATCACAGCAATATGTACATATATGTGGAAATAAATTAAGAGGAGTTATGCATGTTTTAAGCACTTTGATTAATTAAGGAAATATTATAATACCATTCGTGCTTTTATTTGTTCATACAAATGTTAGGCAAGTTGTCCAACAAAAAAAGAAATCAAGAAAAAAATCATAAATCTTATTTTGGCATATGGCACGGTGATGGCGACCGACGTCCACAGTCGGCTGCAGTCATGGTATGTAATGACCCGGAATGCGCCTATCAACAACGATCAGCCAAATTAATATCGGTGCCACATTACGCAGCATCGGCGGCAGCTTTGACTGTATCTCCCGCGGGGTCGTAGTGTGCGCTGATTGCGTGCACCACACGGTCTCTACAACACGCTCAACCCGGGGGTTTGTCATGCAATCAACATGCTCTCTATGCACGTTGGTTTATATTTGGCTAGAGCTCTGGTAAAAGCCGGAAATCGTTCTTATCACAAAAGTACGTATGGAATAGTACAAGTTATCGTTTATTTTAATACTGTATATATTTATTATTTTTTTAAGTTAATTGATGCTGTATTATTATAAGTTAAGATTATTTATCATATTCCAGCATCCACATACTAATCTAATAAATTTAAATTTTACAAAATAATACTTACTATAAAAATTATACATTAACAATTTTAGATTTGATTTCGTAATCTACCCATAACAAAAGCATCGTAGTGAGCATAAAACAAACGTATCCACATCTAAAACAGCCAGACGTATGTTATCGAAAGACATATTTTTTAGGTAAAGAAATTTTTAATTTTATACGCTCTCCAACACAAAAAATTTACATACAGAAGTAAGGATATATTTAAAAATGTACAATAGCAGCTATAACTAAAAATATTAAAAAGAAATTATTTTTCTCATTATAATTGTACCAGATATATCAGTCGTATTCATTTTAATATTAATATATATCTATGAATATATCTATTCACTAAATTGGGGGGGGGGGGGGGGGGGGGGTAGTAACTGTACCCGGTGGGCACTCTCTAGAAAGGTTTTTCGTGGATATTATCTCGTACAATGTGAACATCGACAGCCAAACATTTTGAACTTGCTCTACTAGTACGGGCGTAATAACTCGTGACCTGCTAATGCTCACTGTAATTGTCAATAAACTTTGGTGATGTACATATAATCAGCGGCATTACTCAAGCATTTCTTCACAATACTATATTACAAAAGCAGCTAATTTACTAAATTAAAAGTACGCAAAATTCTATGTTTGTATATCTAAATTAGATATTTTTAATGTAATATTGTAAAGAAATGCTTGAGTATTGTCGCTAATTATATTTGTGCTACCATAGTTTATGTATATTATGTATATATGTATATATGTATATATATATATATATATATATATATATATATATATGTATATATATATATATATATATATATATATATATATATATATGTATATATATATATACTATCGTGGCCATATGATTAGACACTCGCCGTTTTAGTGTTTTTTTTTTGGGGAAGTATTGCAAATACATAAATAAATACTACTATTGTAAAAAAGCTTTTAACAATAATTTATTAATACTTTCAATATTTTGTGGATCCATCACGTGTCTGTATTACAATATGGGTCCTGCGTGGCATGCTGGATACAAAATTGTAGCATAGTTATACTGAAATTTTCTCCTATTCTTTCAAAAATTTTCCTTTTAATTTTATTTTGGATCCACATTTGTACATGGACACCCTTTCCTTCAATACTTTCCATAAATGTTCAATGGGTGACAGTTCTCGAGATTGTGCCAGCCAGTCTAATACGCGCACGTTATTTTCAGCGAACCAACGCATCATTTCGCATAATTCGTGTCAGGGTGCGTTGTCCTTTTGGAAGTAGTATTCTAGATCGTCTCCATCAAATAATTTTAATGTAGACGATTCTAGAACTTCCTCAAATATGCTGAGGTATCGCCGACTATTTAGAATTCCGTGGCACACAAACACCTCTCCAATGCCTGAGGCGGACATTGATCCCCTATATTATCACACTACCTCCACCAAATTTCATCGTTGGTACAGGGCAATCAGAATGATAAGCTTCCGTTTTCCTGCATCGTACGTACTTTGCGTCAGATTGACCGAAAACTGTATTTAAAAACGCCAAAGTTACTCTACTGTTTCAGTTGGTTTCTGTCGCATTAAAGTACGTCGACTTTAATATCAATATCGCTAACACAAACATCAACATTATTCATAACGTACCTGTGTGTTGGATTCGTCGGACCACATCACCCTGGCCCAATCATCCACTGTCGAGTGCTCGTATCTTTTCGCCCATTCTAAACGCTTCCTTTTGTGATCCTGAGAGAGGCACGGTTTGTGTCGGGGCTTACTGCCGTTCAGGCCTATTTCTATAAGGCGTCTCCTGAAGATATGAACAGAAACAGTGACATTACACCCCTGTAACATGTCACCTGCAAGTTGTTGCGAAGTTCTCTTGCGATTTCGCAGGCACATTCTTTCTAAGGCTCGATCATCCCTTGCCGTTGTCTCGCGTTTACGACCGCTCTTCGGTCTTTTCTTGTATGAGCCGGTTTCCCTAAGACGTTCGAACGTAGTTCGGATGGAGCACCTCGAACATTTCATTTGTTTAGCGATTGCGAAGAACGATATTCCTTGCGTTGTAAACAGAATTATCTGACCACGTTCCGCTTCCGTTAATTCGCGTGTCTTAAGCATTATTTGATACTTTATGATATCAAAATAATGGAAAAAAATTCACACAAAAAATACATCTTTCTTTTACTTTACAACCGCACCCTACTGCAACCACTTGTGCAATAAATAAATATAAAAACAGGCCATTCTTATAATTACACCACTATCCCCTAACAATAACAAATATTGAATCATAAAAATATTGTTATTCCGATCTTATCTATATTTACTACCTGCCCCATTTCTCAGAAATACGTCGGTTACAATAACATCTGGTTTTGCCGAGAGTGTCTAATACATATGGCGACGATAGTATATATATATATATATATATATATATATAACCATAAGGAAACACATTTGTTTAATTAGGATATATCGACAATACGTAAAATGCAAAACAATTGGTCAACAACAACAAACTCTCACTTCCATAAGTTTATAAATATTCTAACTTAAGACAAATGAATTTTTACTTCTTTGGAAACGAAAAAAAAATAGACTGTGGAGCTATACTATACTTCAAAAATAAATACTTATCCCTTCAAATGTACACTTTTTAGTTAATAGAACAAATTTAAAGAAACTAAACACTTCATTTAATCGCAAAGTTTTTCCAAATTTGCTAAATATGACATAATTAGGAATTTCGATGTAAAAAGTGTACATTTGTTTTTATCTCAGTGTTTTCTATTACTTATAGTCAAAACTACCACGGAAGTTATATTAAAATTAAATACATCCTATTTCTTAATCTCACATACATACATATGGAAGATTTTCAATATAGACTTAAGATTAGTAATCTGCAAGAAGGTAAAACGCTTCTAACAGATATTTGTTAAAGTTGTTTAAAGAGTTAAACTCGAATCCTGCAAATAATTACGGTTCCATTTAGCTGCAATAATTGGAGATCCGGACAGCATCTTCTACCCAGCCACTGTTAAAATCTTTATGAACAAACAAACCGCCTGTCTCTATCGCGTAGAAAGCCTCCGTTGTGCGTTGTCCCAGACAAATGCAAAGTTTGATCGCAAATCTTTGTTATTTAGGTCCGTCCATCACGATTTTTAGAATCGTTTGCCTAATTCAAATAAACATTTTATCGCAATTGCCACTTTGCAGAATGAAAGAAGCCTAGTCGGATAATATGTTCTGCTTTTTAGTATTTTGTAGGTCATCACACGAGATTGTCATACATTCGATCTTTGTCTTTGCTGAAAGGCCTTCGTACATCAATGTACTATAAAATAATGCGTTTTAGTATTTATAAAATTACCAACTTTTTGTTATAGTGGGGTAGTAAAGTAATATTTCCAGACATTCCACACATATTAGTAGCCCAGTACAATGACACACCAATTAGGTGTATCTTTTTGTGATTGAATCGCGAATTTACCTATGAAAAATAAAAAAAGATAACAGATCATTCCGAAACATCCACAATGATAAATCAGTGGGTTTAATTGAAAATGATTTTAAATATTTAGACAAATTAATAGCTCCGAAGTATACAACACATTATTAATTTAATTTTACGCTTTTATTGAGAAAGAATGTCCAGTAATTCTTGCTTTTATTAGGAATATACGAGTTTGTCTATATCTAAAACTTTCAATTAAAGCAATGAATGAACGAAAGCCTGATAAAGTTGTACAACTTGATAATTTTTCACTCATACTTTACTTATATACGCTAATGATTAATGACAAACATATACACGTACCATATATCAAAGCCTATACCAGATGTACACCTAATATAAAAAGTATTTTAATTATAAAATAATCACGTTATCTTCTGTATGAAATCATTGAACTTTGATTTTACGTTCAGAAAAGGGCTACAGCATTAATTTAAATTGGCAATTTAAGAAAAAAAGTTATTTAAAACCATCCGTTACTTAAAAAACAATATGTATACAAACAGCGTGTTGATAAACGGATATCAAGGGGCAATGACACTTACGCAATCTTATCAATGTCAAAAAGAATAATTAGGTATTTCAATATTAGGCGTATTTAAGGAGCATTATTTTATTTACGTAAAACTTCTATGTAAAATTAGGAAGCACGCTTGAATTTTTACACATTTTGCCATTAAGAATCAATTACCTTGTATGAGACTTCTTATCCATATTTTGTAATTTAATTTATGACAGTTTTCAAATCTGAAGTAAATTTCAATTTTAATTGCCGAAAATAAGTTAATTATATATATATATATATATATATATATATATATATATATATATATCCATATACACTGTCATAGAGAGAAAACCGAATTTTTTTAAAATAAAAACAAAAATTTACTATTTTGGTAAAATTCATTTATTTTATTCAAAGTAGTTACCTTCGGTTTCAAAATAACGTTTTGCACGGTTTATTAATATATCGAATAAATTTTGAAGTTTATCTTTAGAGATGCCCTTCAAAATCGCTGTCGACGCCTTTTTAATGGTTCGACGTCGGCCATAACGCTGTTCTTTCATCGGCAGATGTAGTTTGGGGAATAGATAGAGATTACGGGGGCCAAATCCGGTGAATACGGTGAATGGTTGATGGTCAAAATACTATTTGTGGTTAGAAAATCAGTGATAAACGTCGATCGATGAGGTGGTGCATTATCATGTAACAATCGCCAGCTACCATTTTCACGGTATTGAGGACACATATGACGAATACACGCCGGAAGACGCTTCATAACACCAAGATAATGTACAGCATTGACTGTTTGAGTAGTTGGTACAAAGTCTTTGTGCACTATGCCTTTTGAATCATAAAAACAAATCAACATTGTTTTCACTTTTGACTTCTCCAAACGGCTTTTTTTCGGTCTTTCTTCACTTGGATGCTTCCATTCAGAGCTTTGACGCTCGGCGTCGAGCAATGACATCGTGTAATAAACGCGCTAAAAGACGCTTCATAACACCAGGATAATATACAGCACTGACTATTTGACTAGTTAATATAAACTCTTTGTGCACTATGCCTTTCGAATCATTAAAAACAAATCAACATTGTCTTCACTTTTGACTTCTCCAAACGACTTTTTTTGGTCTTTCTTCACTTAAATGCTTTCATTCAGAGCTTGATCTCTGGATCACATTGAAAACACTACGTCTCATCGCCAGTTACAATAAAATACCTGAAGTTTTCGTCCATTTTTGAGTCTTTAATCAAGTCTGAACAGTAATGAATTCTGTTAGTTCGTGTGGTACAAACCTTGCACGAATCTTTCTCAGTTCCAAATGCTGTGTCAAAATTCGATGAATTCAATCTTTTGACATACTTAATTACATTCTCACGTATCGCAATGAGGATTTCGGCTCATTTCTGACAAATTCACGCACAAATTCGATTTTATTTTCTGTAACCACAGATTGTCTTGCACCAGGATATTCGTCGTCATTAATGTCCATACGACCGTTTACATGACATACACACACGTACGTAATAAATATGCATCAAAATACATTTGTTTCATCAAATTAAACGTTTAAGTAAACGATTTCCCGAATTTAAAACAGAACTTAATAGTTGCTCTTTGTTAAAAATTAATTTTTCTACCAATACCAAATACACACTGTTACTTTATGCGCAACTTCTATGCTTCTATGTTCAGACTGGTACATAGACTTCCACGGTTGTGGTCCATACTATCTTCTTCTGGGCTTCCAGGCTGGTGATGAGTTTCAGTGCAACAAACTGTAGCAGTAGTTGAGCCTTAAAGATGTCCCACACGAGTGGGTACGAAACGCCGGCAGTTATGCCTGTGACGCGGATCCAACCCGGAGGCCCAGAAGAAGATTGTAATGTCTGTTTAGATTTAATTGCACCAGCTTCTTCGTATCTCTGGATAAAATTTTCTTCAATTATTCCAATAAAGGCTAGTAACAGTTATTATCGCACATTTTTTTTATTTCTAATTCCAGTTTTGACAATTAATTTACTATAACATTTAATTCGGGTGATTAAGATGGTGTTTTCATAACATGAGGACAATTCTAGAGCTATTGCTTGACAAGATACTCTGAATGTTTGGAGTCATTATCCTGATACAAATGAAAATTATTTAAGATGTCTAGTTTCTCTTTACTTTGCTTAAAATTTTCACGTAATATTTATAATAGAAATATATCTATATTCTTATTTAAATTACCCGCGATGAAAAAAATTTCTCACTCCAGCTATAGATACACAACTCCAAACTATTACATGGCCACCAACATGTTTAATAGTAGTTGAATTTATTTAGTGTGGGACGTATGAATAGCTATCGTCATATCTTGATGTTACAAACATCATCCTGTGTAAACACTAAAGCGCCAATTTGTCGAAAATGACTACTAGAATGAACAGTATGGTAAATTGTTAAAAGAAATATTTGAGCGGTATTATTTTGCTTTAAAAAATTACTAGAGATATTTTGAATGAATGAGATTCAATCGAACCCGACCCGTATATTATGAGTTAGGAGATAATACTGCCGAAAAAATAAAATAGTAAGTTTATTGACAAAAGACTATACTTGGTAAATAGGTATATGCTGTTTCACTTGAAACACCAGTTTTATATTGTTTCATAAACGAGCTACATTTCTTAACAATATTTATTGAAACTAATTTTTTTAAATTTTCTTTCGTCTAGTATTATACTAATTGGCAAACCTATCTATCTACGTAAACATGTTACAATATAGACTATTTCCAAAACTACTGCATTTTTAAAATTGTCAAAGCTGTGAACGGTAGTGTATATGCTTGGCCAGTAATTTTTATTATTCAGCTAATTAAATATATCCACATATGAAACGAACACAACAGTATGTAAGTGGTTGTTTCTTTATTTCTATGGACTGTGATATGTTTCAAAAGCAAATGTTGCGATCTAAAACAAAAATATAAAGAATATAAAATTTAAGGCTAGTATATAATAAAATGATAATTATCTTCTATATATGACAAACTGTATCAGAATAACAAACGTATGAAGTATATAATTGGATTTCGTTCTTAAAAAAGTCCATCTAAGATTTATCTCATCCCAACGCTGTTATAAAATATTTTAAATAAAATTGTGGAATTTTAACATTTTTCTTCTTTTAGCCTTTAAAAAATCATTAAATCCATATCAGCTAAGGTCAAGATGAGGTCTATAGTGGCAATTGCGGCCTGTTTAACGGTCAATGATCGACTTTATGACTTTTGGATTTCTTATCAGAACAATATCCGCTGCATTAATTCATCGTTTAGATAAACAATTCATTCATATCCATTACATTCACGTAATACCGCAATTAGCGAAAGTAGTAGTTAAATTCTTTTAGGTAAACCGTTCTCACATTTCATGAACCCACTGTTAAGGTAAAATCAGATACAACTATGTATTAAAGCTGCAGAAACGAATGCTTTTGCAGTAGCGTACGGACGGCTCAGTTACTATCAATATTAAAAATAATAAATGTAATTACTTACTATTTTAGTTTCTTTTTTTGTTGTTGATATAGAGTAACGCAAAAATTCGCTGTAGTATGTATTATGTCATTATGCCTTTCAGTGCTGACTCAGTAATAATCAGTAATACTCCTACGACGAAGTGAAAATATGTTGCTGTACCTGGAAAAAAGAGCCTTCTGCATCTAATTTAAAAAAGACGTTCGCACGAATTTAAAAAGGACGTTCGCATCATATTTGCACTTTTGGTTTTCAGTTAACTTCTTGTCTATATACACTGTAGTTTGAAATGTATAGGTTGTTAATCCTACTATATCCATTAGATTTCCTAATGAGGCTTTGAGATAATATACTATATTTAGCGCACAGTTTGGTGCTTTCTAATTTGGAAACAGTATCTAAAAGAATTGAATATTTTTCGGAAATTTGCTCTATTTGAGTATGGATTTCGGTATCTGAAACCAGTCGCTGACTTAGTGATACTATTTAAACATCCTGCGAATTTAAATTTAAGATAGAAGGTTTAATATTGTGTAAATATTTCTTATAATATAAAACAGCTTTAAGCCACGTTCATCTCGTCAATACCAACTGTGGCGGCCGAGGAATGTCCGGACAAGCCTGTTTAAAATCACGAATGCGTTTTGGAGGTTTAATAAAAACTTCTTTGGTAAAAACTATAAATTAGTCCACTTTTGGATAACTGTTTCTAATAAATTCAACTACAAGATAACATACATGGAGGTTACATGAAGCAATTGAGGATGAGATTGTTTTGGTGACTTTCCAGCTTTAATAATTTCGAACCCCCATCTGTAAGCAACATTACAAGTTGTGTTGCCGATATATTTAGCTTCCCAAAGGTATGTTTTATAGTTTCTATTATCCTTTCCGCGTTTGTCTTCTGTAATATTCTACGTAAAAGAGCCAAGGAAATCTCGCCGCTTTTTAAGGTGCGCACTAACACATTTAAAATACTATTCTTTCTTGCATCCGTTGTTTCATCTACCATCAGCCATATTTTTTGGTCTTTTAACTCTGCTTATATTTGATACGTAATCGTGTTTTTCGAAATTTTTCGTTATCTACAATATTTTGTGGGACGTTGCATACACTTAACACATAAAAATAGTCATATAGAAATTTACAATATGGTACATCACATTGCGCATTTAACCAGTGTTGTTTGCTATTAACATGTCTTTTTTACACAAAAATACTGTACGGTAAAATATATATTGCAAACAATACATTTAATAATAGTGCTAGTGTATTCTAATGTCGAAAATCGGTTAAGAAATCTATTAACACTCGTCGAACATAACAAAGAAAGCCGTCGATTCGCCATTATCAATTTGATCCGGCATTCATATACATACCATACGCATATGAATCTCAACTTTGGGTATAACCGACAGCTTTCGAAGAATTATATCATCGCCTCCAATGAGTGCGCACTCGTTTCTGCAGGCTTATACTGTATAGATAGCATTTTACTTTTCTAGATTACATTATCACATATTTTGTTAAAAATTATGTACTTTCAAAATTTTTAACTGATAAAATGAACACAAAAAAATATCCATGTGTTAAAAAGTACACAATCTATAAAGCATATGTTCCAAGTTTGAAGACGCCACGTTGTTTAGTATTTGTTTAGCAGCCATCAATAGTTAACGTCTTCAGTGAAATTGTAAAAATGGAGAAAATTGGTCATTGTTACGTGATACAATACTTTTATTTGTAGGGCCTGAGCCAAATCGATATAAAAACTGAACTGGATTCTACTCTGGGTGAGCCTGCTCCTTCCTTTACAACAGTGAAATATTGGATAGCAGAGTTTAAACGAGGCCATACGAGTTGCCAAGACGAGCATCGCAGTGGTCGATCAAATTAGGTGACGACTCCACATATGGTGAAGAAAATCCGCGAAGCGGTACTGGATGATCGTCGACTGAAAGTACGCGGGCTAACAGACATAGTAGGCATTTATAAAAGTGTGGTACATCGCATATTATCTGAAAATTTGGACAGGAGAAATCTGTATTTAGGATGGATGCCGCGTTTGCTCACACTCGAGCAAAAACAGTGTCGTGAACATGTTTCAATTGAGTGATTAGCGAAGTTTTATAGCAACAAAGCAGGATTTTTGCACCGTTTTATAACTATGGATGAAACATGGATCCATCACTTCACACCCGAGACAAAATAATCAAAACAACGGACTCAAAATGGGAGAACCGGCACCAAAGAAGGCGAAGAACGTTTTATCTACAGGCAAGGTTATGGCATCGGTTTTTTGGAATACGCGTGGAATAATTTTCATTGACTATCTTGAAAAGGAAAAACTATCAACGGCAAATATTATGCGAACCTATTGCAACGTTTGAGCGAAGAAATCAAGCAAAAACTACCGCATTTGGCTAAGAACAAAGTGTTGTTTCATAAGCCGCAAATCCGTTATTGAAATGGTCAAAATTAATGAATTAGAGTTTGAATTGCTACTTCATGCACCCTATTTGCCAGATTTCGCCCCCTCGGATTATTTTCTGTACCCAAACTTGGAAAAATGGCTCAATTGTCAAAGATTTTCCAACGATGAAGAACTTATTGAACATCGCTGGGAAAAGTGTATAGAGCTGAAAGCAGTTTATGTTGAAAAACAAATATATGTCTTTCCAAAATTTTTGTGCTATTTTTGTTGCGTCGGGTAGTTCTGGAACCACCCTCGTATATCAGCAGTACAAGTATTGATACTTCCGTAAAGTCTGATACTGAGAAACAAACATATGTACATTCTTAGATTTTTCTCGACTGTTTCTACTAATATGAAATAAACTTTTAACAGTATCTATAAACGTCAAGTTTAGCCTTTAACCATGACAATTTTTATAACATAAAAATAATTCATTTCCTATTACCTACGTAGGTTGCTTTAAAAGTTTTGCGGTCCAACTAGGTCCTGGAAGGCGGAAATATTTTTATCGTATTCTCTGAAATTTTTCAGTCCTCTTTTTAGTAATTTTTTAAATAAAGTGAGTTTTGAGAATAATGGAATTAACGGAATTAACTGAAAATGTTCGAGGCATGACTACGATTTTAAAGATCGTCTCACTCGACAAGAGTATTCACAAAATATCAAGCAATTGTTTGGCGATGAAGCACCATCTTTGACTAGCAGTCGCTAAAGATGGTGTTTCATCGCCAAACGGTGGTATAACGAATTCCAGCGTGAATGTGTTTCACTCAAGGGCGAGCATCGTAAGGGATGGTCTGCCACTGCAGTTACTCCAGAAGAAATTGACATCATGATAAAGACAAACAACCACTGCACATACAGAGATATTCGGGTATCATTGGGCATGGGTACAATCCAAATCAGAACTATCCTGCATGATTATCTTGCCGTCAGACAACTTTGCGCTCGATGGATACCACACAATTTAACGGAAGCTCAAAAAAAGCGCCTATCGAGTGGTGCAAAGAAATGCTTAAAAAATTCAGCCGAGGTCGAGCAAAATCGACATTGTTGCAGGTGACGACGAAAGTTACATTTATTGTTACAAGCCAGAAAGCAAACGTCAATGGGTTCAATACGTTTTCGAAAACGGGGAGAAACCCACGAAAGTGAAACGCGGGCGAAGCTCTGGCTATAAAATTGTGGCCTTATCTTGCTGCTATTCTACAAGAGGATCGTCGCACAGTCAATGCTGAATGATATACAATCATTTGTTTGCCAATTGTGTAGCAAAAAGTGCGCGAGAAACGACCAAGAGGACGAATCATTCTACATCAAGGCAATACACGATCACACAACGCATCTCAAATATTAGTTTTTAGTCGCTTCACGAATGAAATTGATGACTCATTCACCTTTTAGTCTCGACTTGGCCCCTTGTGACTTATTTTTATACTCATACATGAAGGACAAAATGTGTGGATTGAAATTTAATACCACAAAAGTGACTGTGGAAGTCTACGAAAACTTCGTATTGAGAACTGGTTCGACCGAATGCAGAAGTGCTTAGATCATAAAGGCAAATATTTTGAAACACAATTAAAAAAATTGGTTAAATAATTGATTTTTTCTGTATCATACTTTAAAACAACCTATGTACTAGTAGCCATTTTTCTTAAGTTGCTACATGCAAATTTGTTGTCGTTTTATAATTGACGCATAACTAAACAATCCAAAAATTGATCATTTGCATTTCATACAAGTACCGAGGATTAAATTTATATATATATATATATATATATATATATATATATATATATATATATATATATATATATATATATATATATATATATATATAATTTATATCATTGCAAAATATTACACAAATTTTCTATCGCAACTAATCCATTGTCTCAATTTATAAATTCATACAGCAAACAGCATCCCAAACGAACATTATCGTCATCTTTGTGGTTTACGAACACAGTACGCACTTACAACTGCTTTATTAATTTTATGTATTATATATTGCAAATAGGGGGATAGGTAATTGCCAGATTATTTCATTTTAGGTAGTACCTGATATTGTTTTCTAAAAAACATAAATACTACGGTAATGGTACTATTCAAAGTTAATACAGCAAGTTGTTCTTGTAATACTAATAATAAAATAAATATCGATAATAATTGCACTCGTTAGTATAGAGTCATTCAAAATCAACTTCTGCAATATTTTGCATCGATTAAAATTATGGTTAATTGTAAAATCAAATTAAAACAAATTTGTTACTTATATATGTACATAATACATAACGCATTCCTATTGATTTTTCTTATTAATTCATCAACTATGCCTAACTTTTACATACGCAGTTTGTGAAAGAGAATTATCTGTGTTGTATTCGTTATTCGAAAAAAATCCATTGTCGAAGATAAAATAATTCATTCATAATGAAAATTATCAGTTACGCACGTTATCCATTTCTATTGGTATACTACATACTGGTGCATCAGTACGGTAGCATGCACATTAAATATGAAATAAGAATTCATTAGGAATAGTGAGTTTTAAATAAGCAAAAATATTAAACGTGCAAATAATGTAATGAGTAATTTATGTTCACAATCTTATATTACGTCTATTAAAATATTTTTGTTGTTTAAACCAATCAGATTAATAACCTATTATTCAATTTTCACATTCTCAGTCTTTCTCATCCGTAAACACTTAATCGAATCATAATGATAAATCAAATTGAACATATAACAATAGCTTAAAATTACATAAATTAAATTTGCTTAACAACAAGTTACCACACCTTAGTTTTAAAATACTTTTCTCCGTTTTATACGGATGAGAGACTACTAATATTAATTTGTTACAGAACGATAACTAATATTTAAAGAATACATACCGCCATAATTTTCCCAATGACTTAGAAAGTTCGGCGTTATGCAGCTGTGGATGCTGATCTGCAAGTTTTCGTCTTGCTGCTTGGGCCCACACCATGAATGCGTTCATGGGCCTCTTGACGTGCAATTTTCTTTTCTCTGATGAAGCTCTACGTAAAAAGAATACATATTATTAAGAATTTAAAATACATTTTAACAGTTTTATTTACACAGTAATAAAGTTGTATTTTAAAAATAATAATTAAATTATGTAAAAATACATATTTAGTATCTAAAATTATGGAGACCAAAAAACTAAAAAGTATATACTTTATTCTTGAATTTTATCTATTAAAATTTTGTTATTATACAGGGACGATATCTCTGAATATCAATATATAATTGAATGAATTTTAAACAATAAGAAGAAGTCGACAATATTTTTAGCCTTTTTTATTTATAACCGCTTAAAATAAAAAATTACATATCTATAACAATGTCGCAAAATAATTACAATGTTTACCATTTTTTGTAATCAATCAAGTTAAGTATTTATTTACATTAGGAGATATGAAAGTATCCTCTAACACCTAAGAGTGATTTCGTACTATTCGGTATTATGGAATTTGAATTGAATATCTGTATTAATATTTTTGACATTTGTAATAATTTTTTTAGTATATCCTATAGTTCATAACAATGATTAATTTTTAATAATCTCTATCATTAGCGGTTGTCCGAAATTTATAAGTATGATAGTTTTAAGAAACAAAAGCCAAATAAAAGTTTTAAAATGCTAAGGAAATTGCCCAGGATATTAAATTCTTAGGTGTGATAGTTGAATTTCATATAGTCCATACTCTAAACAGGCATTACAAGTGTATATAGGAAATATTTATTACAAAAGAGCACTTTTATTTTTTAAGTAATGAATCAAATATATTTCCAAAATATTGTAATTATATCAAATAACTGCCTGATATCTTTCAATTTTGACTTCTTTTAAAGTTAAATGAAATTCTTGGCTTATATTTGTGTCGACAGAAATACTGTTTGTATATTTATTCTTCACAGCAGTAACCTCAATAATTCCAGTTATATAAACAAGAAAATCATTTCACGAATAAACGCTATTTTTGAAAACAATTTTCCAAGTAGCTTGACGAAAAAAAAATTATTTTTACACAGTAACATTTTTGTCAAAAATAATAATAGATACTTCTAAATTTTGAGGACATAAATGCATTCGTGGATATGTCCATGTATATATGAATATTTTTATTCGTATATATATATATATGTATATATGTATATGTATATGTATATGTATATGTATATGTATATGTATATGTATATATGTATATATATATATATATATATATATATATATATCCTTCTCTAAACTTATAATAACAATTATATAACATAAATAAACCTCAATTTGGGTTTATAATTTTAATTAGATTGAAACATTACACTACTTAAATGAAACAAAAAAACTGCAAATAAATCCAATCAAATACTTAGAAGTAAATATTCACAATGATGGCAGAAAGCAAACGAGAGAATACAAAAAAAAATTATTACACTCTTTAATCAATAATAAATTTATAAAGAGCATAAATATAATTAAAAGTAAAAAATTCGAATTTCTAAACCAATATTAATTTAAAGTAGTAAAAGTTGTTTACTGAAAATACGAACAAAAAGTGTGAGCGATAGAGTTGAAGTACCCAAGAGCAGTTCGAAGTATCACAAGTAGAAACAAAATAAGAAATGGAATAACAAGAAAAGAGACCCATAATATTTAAATTGACTTGTACATTGCAAGAATGTAAGATCAGAGACGAACAAAGCGAATACATTAAACGAGAACGTACTAGAAAAGAACAAGAAAATAACCAGAGATTTCGAAATAGCATAGTTGCGCGAAATATTAGAAAGAGACTAAGCAGAATAATAAGAAAATAAAACAATACAAAAAAACTGGGCAAGATTTGTATACACCTCCATTTGAATGCATCTTTTAATATAAAATGTGGACATGTTTTTATCGATTGCGTAATTATGTACGTGTACTAATTTAGTTAAAATACAAATTTATTAAAATTAATTTTCAAATATAACACTTTTACATTTTATTCTTATGTGCCCTTATTGAGTTGTCACTACTATACGTAAAATAATTACCTTATCTTTGAAAAAATATTGAGAGAAATTGCACCAAATGAACTTTAAGTATTTAAAAATTGATTTTCAAAAAGTTACTACATTAAGTGAAACTACGTCTAATATAATGTGTGTATAAATTCATATAGGTTAGCAGAGCTTAACAATATGCAATACTAATCTCAATAAACTGTGAGATGACCAGCAGTAATGATAATTTTATAGTTAAGTGTCTTAAAAAACAGTAGTATACAAGTGATATCATTATTTGATATTAAACATGATGCAATAATAAGAGCTTTACAAAAATTAGATAAGTGATAAACGTATGTATAGATGTAAAGATACATTAATAATTATAATAATAAATTTATATAAAAATTAATTACATAGATACTAAAATTATACATTCTTTTAAGTAATATAAAAGGAACTAGAAAAGTTTTGCAATAGAGGTATCATCACAACTTTTCAAAATAATTTCCACTACAGTCTATGCAGTTGTCCATTCTTCTAAACAAATCACCAAACCCACTCTCCACGTCCAAAACTGGCTAAACTCGTCATCTGACGCCTTAAAAAGATCCTCATTATTGGAAAATTTTCTCACGTGGGGATACCATGCAATGTCGCATACGGCGAGATCTGAGCAAAAGGATTGATATTCCAACACTCACGAGGACGAACACTTTCAAGTACTTCTACAACCGGGTAGACACACTTCGGTGTACGTCACTTATCATTTTCTTCTTAATTGATCGAGATTTATCTTCAGAAAAGCAGACTGTCAAGACATCGTTAACAACGAAATATTTCACTTTTAGCTGAACCGCGTTTTGCCTACTGTCCGTCGGTTAAATTATAACGTACGATTAATGTTTTTAGAATTTGTTTGGAATAAGAATGGTGAGTTGCCAGCCCTATATATATATAAATATATATAAACTGTTTTTATATGTAGTAGGTATATAGAGTTTATTAATCAATTGTGCATCACGAGCCGAATTCTTCTAAACAAATCAGCCAAACCCACTCTCCACGTCCAAAACTGGCTAAACTCGTCATCTGACGCCTTTTAAAAAGATCCTCATTATTGCCATAACTTACATACTTTTCTGAAAGTATCGATGTTCTCCTAGACAATAGGTAAAGTAAAGCGGCCTAACCTAAGCCGAAATCTCCTCTTCGAAACTGCACTGCTCAAAACAATTAGGGGATATTTGGAAAATGGTAATAGAATAAATAAATAAAGATTGTAGTACCTGGCAAATATTTTGATATTTAACTACAACATTTCTAAATAAGAAATCGAACACATTGGCACGTTTGAACTTGTTTGTGCACATTATAAAGCTACTAAGTCTCTAGAGTGAATAAATATCATTAAATGAATATACAATTATGAGACTTTATAAGAAGGTTTTATTGATAAAATGACGAAAAATCTATTGATAATAATGTGTATGATCTCTACGAATGGCAATAAAGGTTTGATATCTCCTCGGCATTGATTGAATCAGAACATCAAAAAATTCTTGTGGAATATTATTCCATTCCTCTATCAGAGCAATTTGA
>JAVIWB010003743.1:0-107665 GCA_031893035.1 Dermolepida albohirtum
TAAAATTTGAAATTATCTTTTAAAGACACAATGGAAAAGTGGAAAAGTTCTTTGTTACAAATTTTCCACGACTTTGTGTTGGGGGCGAGTGACTATCACGTCCGAAAAATTTATTTAAAAACTTCAAGGGCAACCAAAATCTTTTATAGGTTGTAGCACCAAGGGATAAGTGAGTAACTAATTAAAAAGTTGTGAAATATGTGTGTTTCGACGATATTCCCTTCTTCAGTAGTATTGGGGAAAACAACCAAAAAAGGGGGTTGTTTTTGGAGTGTCTTTTTAATACAATTAGAAATGCTTTTTGATATCATAATTCTGTAATTTTATTTGTAATAATTTTGTATTACGTAGTATATAGCATCAACTATTCGACAAATAATTTCATTTAAAACACTTTTTTACATCTTGTTTTAATTAATTCAGATATACTAGACGATTTGAAAAAAACCAGATTCAAGAATCAACTGATATCTTGCAATCCTTAAGGGCAAATCCAGAACAATAATTTACCCTTTATTACACAGTATTATTATCGTATAAAATGATATGTGTGTTTCAACTCAATATTTGCTGTATTTCTATTTAAAAAACCTTATATATTTGAAATGTAATATAAAATCTTGTTTATCCACTATCTAGTAAATAAACAGTTATAATGGTACTTGTTTTCAATTGAAACTTAGACAAACGTTCAATAGAAAAGAGTATTGCAGACGGCACGGAAAAGGTTACAAAGTACACTTTATAAATTGCAAAACATATCGATGAGAAATACATAAAATACAGCTCTGATAACAATAAATAACTAAATTGAATTAAATTTGTTTAAATTAGACGGCAAAGCTTCTATTTTTCATTTCTGAAAGTCTGTATATTCCCTGTATATTTAGAAATCAATGTGTTCCGAAGCTATGTAGAGTATCGAAAGAAAAAAAGTGTACACTACAGCGAGAAAGCAAAAAATAAATAAAAGCTATTGCATTTTTTTTCTTCCATAATTAATCTTCAAAAGGTTACTGGTCCAACGCAAGTCTAAAGCTCGATTTTGACAAATTATTCCAAATGTTACGATGCTATAAGAAAAAGAACGTTAAAGATAATTGTATTGTACGAGTAAGAATGTGATTTACATAAAACCAAAACACAAAATGCTTGCAATAACTGTCGGGCTAGGATATTTTTGATAATTTACACTAAAGTTTCTCACGTCCTGTAGTACCGCATGCAAGCTCGATAATTACACAGACTGGACCGGTATGAATACTAAATTAAACGGTTCAAATAAAACACTTTTGAACTGATATTGTTCTTAATTACGTGTTAATAATTATATCTAAGATCTGTTAAAGGAAGTTTTCCATTATTCAACATTGTAACCAGATTGTAAGGATAATAGTTTTTACCAGTCCTAATTAACATGAGCAGCGATTCAGTTCTTATATACTAGTGGTCCATATTTAGGGGTAAAAACGTCGACCTACACACGAAATGAATGGAAAAAAAGAGAAGTCATAACAAACGAAGATCGGCAATAAAAGAATTGAAATAAAGCATCTTCATGGAGGAAACAGATTAAGTTATAACTTGTATATTATTCGAAATAGTAGCCAGATTACTAGATCCAGCATTTACCAGCCCTAAATAATATGAGCAACGTTTTACTTCTTACATACTAACAGCTCTTAACTAGTGAGTGGTAACATAAGTCAAGATCAAGATACAGATGTAATCAGCTGGTCAGTAGATTTAAAATTAAAGTCGACAGGTCTTAAGACTAATAATGGAATAAGGGAAAAGATTGCGTAAACAGCAGATTTCCGTTATCGAATATCGTAGATAGACTATTGCAATTTAAGCTGAGCAACGCTTTAAGCCTTAATCACTGAAGGTTGATATATAAGCCCCTTCAGTGATTAAGTTAATCAACCATAGGCTTCATCAAAATTAGCTTTAATTATTATATAAAACGGTCCTTACTTGAAAAGTCAAACATCGATCTACACAAATGTTAGCTTAAGTTAGAAAGGATCCCCAGATCAAATCGCTCTTAAAAATATGAAAATAGACGGATGAAAAGCAAAGTAAAAGTCGTAGATGCGAGAGACCGACCAGCACACTAGAAATAGAAGTTGACAAGTGATAACAAACAACACCAAAATTCACAATGGAATAAGGAAATTGGAAAATGTATTAACAGTTTGACAACTTTACATTATTGAACATTTATACTCAGACTATAAGAGTCAAAGCTCGTATCAGTCCTAAATAATATGAGCAATATTTCAGGTTTTATATAATAACAGTTCTTACTTAAGACATGATATACACCAAGTTTACCTTAGGTTTGGAAAACACTGATTAATTTTTAACATTTTGAAAATCTCCGTTAAAGATACGAAATGGTTGAATATAAACTGTGTGTGAGTTTTCAACGTGATAAATAGAACACCAGACCTGAAATAGAGGTCAACAGGGGAGAACATGAAGGGAATTTTACATTATTCAACATTTATAGCCAGACTATTAGAGTTAAGACACTTACCAGTCCTGTACATAATGAGCAACTCTTCAGGTTTTATATAATAACACTATTCAGCGCTTGCATCCATATAGGTATTATGTAATAATGGTTCTTACTAGAGTACATGTACTATCTACACGAAGGTTAGATTATATTCAGAAGTCTCTTGTAAAGATACAAAATGATTGGCTAAAAGGGAAACACCAAGGCTAACGGACAATTGGAAAAGATATTGAAAGGTTGGGAGTTCCACATTATTTAACATTTATGACCAGACTATTAGAGTCAAGACTCTTAGCAGTCCTATAGATTATGAGCAATGCTTCAGGTCTTATATAATAACATGACGTACATAAAATTTCAAATAAGTTCAGAACGCTTCATAGATCAACTTTTCACATTTACGAAGTCTATAAATAAATTAAGTTACGAAAATGTCGGATGTAAGCCAAAATATTAGACGAAATTAACAAATCGGTCGACAGGTGAGAAGAAGCAACACCAAGGGTAACGATGGAATAAGAAAATTGGAAAAGATATTGACAGGTTGACATTGCTACAATATTAGAGTCAAAACTCATAAGCCCTGAGCATCACGAGCAACTCCTCAGGTTTTATATAATAACCATTCTCACTTAAGAGGTACAAATGTTGGTTTACAAGAGAGAGAGTTTTAGTTGGAAAGTTTCAAAGATTAATGAAAGAATAAAATACGGAATTATCTTTTAAAAATACGAAAATCAAAATAAAACTCATAGAATTGATCAATCGAAAAGTTAATTGAACGAAGACCAACGAAGGAAAAAGTCCAAGGTGGTCCAAAAAATTATATGCATTTACTCAAATATTTCCACCAGATAGAGCACAAACTAAGTCAGGATGTAAATAATGAAATAATGATCAAAATAATAGAAAAGAAAATGTTTGTAAAGAAAGGGGAAAGATGATCTAGCTTCAGGGAGCTCAGATTAATCTAGAGCGTAAAGGATTGGTAACAATTGTAAGAGATTTATCTATTTATAAATAAAATCCTTTATTATAAATTCCATTAAATGAGAGAAAAGTATTTCAGCCTCGACTTCTTAAAAATTCTAATGAAACAGATTAGCAATTGAAAAGTGCCAGCTTTGAAGTTACGATTGTTTACTCAAAAAGCTTTATTTTATTATTAATTTTATTTCTTGGGATTGACGTCATTTTTTAAATGTTGAAATGAAAGGGTTTACGAATTTACAAAATTTTAATTCAAGTAAACAAATCTGAATTACAATTTCTAATTTTGATTTAGAAATATACTATCTCTGACAAATATCACAATAAACCAGAATAACATATGTATGTTTCGATTTTAGAAACGTATTGGTCCGATAATGCTAGTAACTTTTATGTTTGTCAATTTCTGTTTTGACAATGAGGAGACAACAACCAAGCAATAAGCTTATCGAAAGGCCGTACATACAAACATGCATCGGGTTGGTGATATAACCAACAAATCGCCGGTTTTCTCATGAACGAATACTGGATACGATGAAACTGTCCTTATCTGCCAAGGCTTTTTTCTCTCGACGAAAAGGGCATTGTTAGATTTCGCCTATGTTACGCGTACTTCCCATTTTTTTTTTGTTTCTACGCGTTTCAAGCGAAGTGCTTGCGTGTGTACGTGTATATATATAATAACGTGTTTTCAGTTTACGACTTGTCAAATTGAATCTAAGACTAAATATCTTTAATATTATGGGATAAAGGGGGCATGTATAAATCAATAGCTAGCTCGTTTTCGTAATACAAATTCGAAACTCCATCAAATAGTATATTTTTTACAATCCGATATTTTTTATTATTACGTAATATTAACGCGGAAAAAAACATAGATTCCCGTTAAATAAAAACAAATTTTAACAAATAATAGGCGTGGAATAAATCAAATTGTCATAGTATATACAGGGGAGCTCGTAGAATATTATTGTAGAAGTTAGTTTTGGAGTACCACAGGGATTCGTTTCGGAACCATTACTGTTTCTATTTTTCTAAATTTAACTGTGCCACTATAATTTAAAGCGATTTCTATCAAGTTTCGAACAAAAATCTATAAAATTTCAATAAGTACAAATTAGCATTTTCAATTCGTACTTTAGAATAAAGACAATGTGGAAATGAGCATGTTCAAGTTTACCAATAACAAAGGAGTGACGAATGAAAGAGATTTTGGAGGTAGAAGCGAACAATCGAAAAGTTTCGGAAAAGTTATAACGAACTAAGGCTAGCAATGGAATTGATTTTGCAGTTACCAGCATATGTAAGAACTGGAATATAAATAATTACCATTTTATAACGGATTCAATCCAAGCCAAGGTAATAACAAAATAACGTTTAATTAGTTCAAATTTTCACATTTAGGAGGTATCATTTTAAGATACGAAATGGTTGCTTATAAACCTAAGTAGAAGTCTAGACGTGATGAATCGAAAACTAGACTTGAAATAGAAATCGACAGAGGAGAATTTATTATTCAACGTTTATAGCCAGACGATCTGTTATCTTACTTAAATACAAGATGTGACCTACACAAATGTTAGATTAAGTTCACAAGGCTCCACCAATCAACTTCAAAAATTTCGAAAGTTTCTTTTAGAAAACGGTTTGATGAAAAGGCAAAGTAAATGCTTTAAATATGACAAATCGAACGGTAGACTTGAAATAGAAGTTAACAGAGGAGAAAAGGCAATACCGGGACTAACGATGGAGTAAGACAAATGAAAAAGATATTAAGAAGTTGGCAGTTTTACGTTATTTAACATTTATAGGCAGACTATTTGAGTCAAGTCCCTTACCAGTCCTATACATCATGAGCAACGCTTCAGGTTTTGTATAGCAGTTCTTAAAACGATGACGTACATAAAGTATAGATTCAGTTCCGAAGGCTTCGCACATCAATTTTTCACATTTAGGAAGTCTATTTTAAATATATACATATTGGACGAACTTAACGAAACCGTCGACAGATGAGAAGAAGCAGCACCAAGGCATTGGAATTAGAAAATTGGAAAAGATATCAGGAGAACTTTACTTTAGGAGAGTTTTACATTATCCAGCATTTATCGCCACATTAATAGAGTCAAGACTCGAAAGCCCTGAGCATCATGAGCAGTTCTTACTTAAGAAGCACAAAAACTGACTTACACGAAGGATAGTTTTAAGTTCGAAAGATTTCAAAAATTAATGGAGGGATAAAATTTTAAAAAAAAATCGAAAATCAAGATAGAAAAAAATTAGAAGCAATCAATCCAAAAATTTTGGGAAAGTTATAACAAAGGAAAATGTCGAAGAGATTGTCAAAAATTATGATTTACTTAAATATTTCAGCAAGATAGAACACAAATTAATGATCAAAATCAGATAAAAATATTCCATTCCTCACTCCTTAAAAGGTCTAATGAATCAGATTACAAATTGAGAAAGGCCATCTTTAAAGTTACAATTGTCAACGCAGAAAGTTTTATTTTATTATTAATTTAATTTTTCGAGATTGACTTCATTTACTAAATCTTGAATTAAAAGGGTTTACGAACTCAAGAAAATCTAAGTTAACTTGATTAAGAAAATGTATATAGTCGATCGGTTACAAAATATATTTTAGTTATACAGGACAAAGTGCAACGGTCTCAAATTAGTATCCTGTGGAACACTAGAAGTTAAAAGAGGATGAAAGGTTTATCTTCATGGCAATATACATAATTGTAGTTTAATCCAAACCAATATAATTTGTTAACGAAATGTTAATCAGAAACCTAGCGAATTTGAAAAAAATCAAAGTCTTTGCACATATGAGTTAAATACGAACTTGATCGTATGTTCAGATCTTATTAGATATAATTTAGTTGCGCTTCATTTTCAATTATTAAACACAAAACTTTGGTAGACCTTATGTACCTATTAAGTTAATTTTGTATATAGTTTCAAACTAGCCCATGTATAATAATTAAAGAGAGGTAATTCTAAATAAGCTTTCATCTTCGTTGTTTGCTTGTTTACAAAGGTAGCAATTATTTTATAATATATGCGTTGGACAGGAGGAATTCATTTATGTACAAAGCGCCAATTTGTTAAAGGATTTGGGTAAACTGTATTAATTGGTTTTTAGGTATTCAATTGCATTTCCACGTGTGTATGTGAGGTTGGTAATTATCATACGTAGGTTTTAACGCGAAGTAGTAAATTCGTTCAATTTACTGGCATCCAAAAAAGGCACTTGAATAAGGAAATTTAATATTTCGTACGGTGTAAAGACGAAGTAGAAATAGGGAGTTGGTAAGTAAAATGTAAGTGTATGTTATTTATACACCAAATAAGTGCTGTAAATCCGATTTATAAGAATGTTGAAAACAAACACTAATTGTATTTACTACTCAAAGCCCTGTATGTATATATTCTGCGAGATTGGAGGAGGACTTCAATACGCGAGATGCATGCTCAAGTAGGAAACGAGTCTCGTTCTCTTGTTCATTTACAATACGACCCCCCTATTTTTCTCTTGCTAATTCCCGAGTTTGTATTCTCAAACCAGTGTTTCAACTGTGAGATTAGGAGCGTACAGTGGACACTGCGGCGTCTTGTAAATGACCCAATGCATTTTACCACTGTTTTATTCATACCATAAAGACATTGTTAACATCTTCCTATCACATAAAGTATATAACTTATCTAAACTGGACCCTTTTAAAATTAAGCAAATCGAAGGATTTTATTCAATATATGTAATATACAATAGACGAGCATTTAAGATTTTATTTTTAATACTAATTTATTTTAAAAATTACTTTTTTATACATTTTTAATTTAGTGGAATCTTTCAGTAATTTAATTTTTTTTATCACAAATTTCTATTAACATGAAATAATAGTAATAATAATAATAATAATAATATGTTGGTTGTTTTGTTGTGAATATATTTTTTTTATTGGGAGTTTCAACTATTCGACCCGTCTCCCGACGTTTCAGAGGAGAAATTCCTCATTTCCAAGCTATGTATTTTCTTCAACTTTACAAGACCTTTTACATATAATTCTAATTGCGAACAATAGTTTTTATATGTTGTGACTACTTACGTTTGTTAAAAATATAATTTTTTGTTCAATATTGTAAAATTTACACACACATTTTTAAATTAACAATACTTTTTAATTGATTACTAGCATTCTAAATATTTTTTGTTGTTACTTTCTAAAAACAACATCTGCTATTTTCTTTTCCTTTTATCTAATGTCAAGTATGCATGTGTATTTGCAAATTCTCGCTGTTGGAAACTTGTATGTATATACACAGGATCATTAAGTTATTATAAATATCATTAAAATTGATGTCTCTTCTACCATTTACTGTGTTTCGGTCTTGCTTTATGCCAAATGAAAGAAACTCTCAATAAAAAAACAATAAAAACTATAATAATTGAATCAGCCGCGTAGAGGCCGAGCTCAAATCCATAGATGTGTGTATTGAATGGAAACTACACGGCGTTAGACTGACGATGTGCGAAAGAAATCTATGCCATAGTAATGAAAATAATAGCAACCGTAAAAGTAACAAAAAACATACGAACCGGTAATAGGCATTCAATCTATCACAGACATCACAGAAGCCTGGATGAGCAAAGTGTAACATTGAAAATATATACAACAACGATAAAGGATATTTTATACAGGGTTTTATTGGAGTGACCAAGGATTAAGTAACAGCAATACTAAACTAGAAGAAATATGTAGAGGAACAACAATTACAAACGATACATCTAGTATGTGCAATTCCAAAATAGTAAGTCTTCTATCTCTCTACACGATACATCAATAAACATAATAACATTGCCAAAATACTACATTTATTAACATCAAATCTTAATTTAATTTTTATACGCGAATTAATTTTTGTATATTTTTATTTTTACTCCCTAAAATATAAGGATTAACGTGCTAGTTTGTTTTAACTTCTGAAAGCAAAGAAATGAACGTGTGCTGTGATAGTATAAATATATACAATGAACCAGATATGTTGTTCGACCAAAAGGAATAATGGTCAAATTGTTGTGAAGAGAATTTGATATTTATTATTAGTACATTCATTAACATCCAATTTTAAGTTAATTTTATACACCAATTAATTAATTACCTATTCTTATTGCTTGTGTACCCCCCAAGGAGTAAGGCTTGCGGTGGAATTAGTTTTCAAATTGGGAAACAAAGAAGAGAAGTAGAATCATATAAATACACATACCGTGCATACATTTTACCTCGCTACGAAAACTGTACCACATTATATTCGGGTCTAGCTGCCGAATACCGATCAGAATGTAAAGTGGGGGGCGCGAGTCATTTGAATCACGACTATAACTGACTACTGATCGTACTAGCTGCAGCCCCACGACAAATTTGACTGTAGGCGTATCGATATCGTATTAACGGTCATTCGTGGTTTGCATTTGGGAGAGTATGTTACGGTAAGACCTTTAAATTTAAATATTTTTTTAATTATATTACTTTGATAATGTATACATTGGAAGAAAAAGTTCAAATGATAAAATAGGCTTTGAAAAGTAATTCTTTATGGTGCATCCAGCGCCTTTTCTCTGAAAAGTATGTAGATTGTCCCTTTACTGCATTAACAACAATATCATTAGTAGTTAAAAAGTTTAAATCAGAAGGTTGCATTTTGGGATGTAAATGTCATAAAATACGGAGAATAAATAACGATAAAGAAATACAGGAAGTCATGGTGTGCGCAATGGTCGAAGAAAATTCCAATATTACTATATCTAAAATATCACACACTCTCCCAAATGCAAACCACGAATGACCGTTACGATATCGATACGCCTACAGTCAAGTTAGTGGTAGGGCTGCAGCTAGTACGATCAGTGGTCAGTTATAGTCGTGATTCAAATGACTCGCGCTCCAGCACTTTACATTCTTATCGGTATTCGGCAGCTAAGCCCGAATATAATGTGGTACAGTTTTCGTAGCGAGGTAAAATGAATGCACGGTATTATGAACCAGGTATCTTGTTGGACAATTAAGTAACGAGTATCATCCAACTTCCAAAGTAAAACAGTACTTGGTCCTTATTATTAATACATTTACTTATATCAAATTTTGAGTTACTTTCTATACACCAATTAATGACCTATGTATTCTTATTGTTTATCAACACTATTCCATGATACGTAGACTTCCGCGGTCGTGGTCCATACTATCTGCTTCTGGGCTTACGGGCTGGAACCGCGTCAATGGTATAACTGCCTATGTTTCGTACCCACTCGTATGCAACATCTTCAGGGCTCAACTACTGATACTGTGTGTCATACGAGTGGATACGAAACGTCGGCAGTTATACCATTGACGCGGTTCTAGCCCGGAAGCCCAGAAGCAGATACTATTCCATGGTATAAAGTTTGGGAAGCAGTTTGTTTTCGTTTTTGGAAACCAAGAAAAGAACTCGGGTCGTAGACACAAAATAAGACGTGGTATTAGACGACTAAGTTAGAGGCATGGGCCAATTTTCAAAGTAATCCATCGAAAGTTATATAAACAATTTCATATGGATAAGAAACTTGATCCTTATTACTAGTACATTTATTAACATCAAATTTGATATATATTATCCTATTCTTATTGCTTATCAGTCCTTCAAGATGCAAGGCTTGAGGTGGAGTTTTTGGAAGAAGAAGAAGAAGGAAGAAATCCTGGGAGATAGGTTACGTTAGTGGTACCATCCAGTAGTAGACAATTCTCAGTAGAAATACGAAAGAATACAGAATTACGTATTCTTGGTGAATCATTAAAAAATTATATTTTTACAAGACAATTATCATCATTACTATTATAGAAGTTTCAGGACAACCCACAAACCCACTATAACTCGTTGTCAAACTTACAAGTACCTTCTTTGCCTCAAAAACATTGCAAGTAATAGAAGTTCTTAAAAACGTGTAGTTATAAGTTCTGAATATCCATTGAACTATTTGAAAGTGTACCTATCTCCTCAATAGGCCTTACATTATGCCGAAGTATGGTAGGAAAATTTTCTTAGGTTAGTTATACATACGTCATCCTTTTGAAACAATTTTGAAATAATATCAAGGCTTAAATTGTTTACCAAATGAATTTGAAAGTTCAGATGCATGACTTCCATTAACCAGGACTATTTTTGATATTTCAGTGCAATTAAACAGCATACTAAAGCATGCTGTGGTTGGGTCTTACGTAGTGAGTTTTATAATAGAAATCTCAACAACCTGGGAGAAATCTAATATTAATAATAAAAAATTGATGAATTTTGTGAAAATTCTTCGAAATCTTGCAAAGGAAAATTTTATATGAATGATCAAAATGTTCGTAAGTAACTACAAAACGATATAAAAATTTCTTTTTCGAGAAATCCAAATAAATTATCAGAGAATTTGGTAAAAATGTACAGAATTTTCTAAGAAATTCTATAAAAATTCTGATACTTAAATTTTTTTATTTAATTTTATTTATTTTTTTCGATAAAAAGAACTAATATTATTATTTGATTGAATAAAAATATTTTCACGAAATTATAAATAAAAAATTTTCATATTTCCTAAGTTAATTTTCTATTTTTAATTCAAACGATTTCAATTGAATCCGGACAAAAGTTTCGTTAGTTTATGGAACTTACACAGTCATGTGACTAAATATAATTTCGTAAATTGAATTTCTTTTTAAATTCCGTACATTTGCTTCATTAGTAACGTAGTTATAACATGTATCTTATTACATATATGTATATAAAACGTAGTTACAGGGAAAGGCTTGACTTTACAGTGCAATAGTTAAAAGAACAAATCTAATAATAACTGATAATTATGTAAGTAGGTTGTGAGCATTGGGTAGTTGGATGTATCCACGCACAAAACGCGATCGTGTCAGATGGAATGAACGTGAGGTGATTTCGTTACTAAAAGTTTGAACATTCTCTGCGAGATTGGTTTTTCCCCAGTTTCCTCCGTCCAAATTTTCCTATACAAACTGACATAAACTGCGATTTCATTCTCTTACATAGAATAAAGCAATCAGAAGTTGAAAAATTACCGAATTATTACATCAGCCACCAATAATAAGGGAATTTAATATATAGTACATATAAGTATATATAGTGTGGATACATAAATAGGCAATAATGGGAATGTATTTTAGAAAAAAACAATTATTACGTAGTCGTTAATATTCAATCGTCAAATGCTTCCTAAAAATTAACATAATTCCAGTTTCAATCTGGGATCTACCACACTACCACAGAAAGTGAATGGAAACAAAAAAATTACTCAAGTTTTTAACGATTTTAAATGTATTTATACCTTAATGGAAAAAGACAAATATATGATAATATCGTTTCATACGAGGTTTGTCTAAAAGGAAAGGTGAACTTTGAATTTTCGTACCCTGTGTGCATTCGATTATCGAAATTTTTTTTTATTGTGTTGGTACACATGTGTTAGTCATATGTTGGCAATATCAGCCAATTTGGATTAGTAGTTTGTTGTTGACAACTGAAAAGCTTAGTCACGTTTGTGTGTGTTCTTAGGTTTTTTACTTTTGAAAAAAATGGATCAAAGAATATGTATTAAATTTTGCGTTAAAAATGGAATAAAGTGCTCCAAGGCACTTGAAATGTTGACTGTGGCATTCGGCGAGTGCACTTTGTCTCAAAAAAGTGTTTATAAGTGGTACAAGCGCTTTACAGAAGGCCGAGAAAATGCACGCCAAGTTCGATCAAATGTGAATATTTTGCTCACTATTTTCTTCGATTGCAATGGCGTGGTGCATCATGAGTTCTTGCCAACACGTCGTACGATTAATAAGGAATACTACAAGGAAGTTATGCAACGTTTGCGTGAAGCAATACGGCTCAAACGATCGGAATTGTGGAAAAAAAATCATGGATTCTGCATCACGATAATGCACCAGCTCACACATCAATGCTTGTTCGTGATTTTTTGGCCAAAAACAACACCCTAATTATGCGTCAACCACCTTATTCGCCAGATTTGGCTCCCTGCGACTTTTTCCTATTCCCAAAACTGAAAAGACCAATGAAAGGAAAGCGTTTTCCCACAATTGATGAGATAAAGTCAGAATCGAAGAACGATCTGATGGCCGTACCGAAAAGCGCATTTCAGAAGTGTTTCGAGGATTGAAAGAAGCGCTGGCATAAGTGCATTATATCTGAGGGGGATTACTTTGAAGGGGACAAAATGGATATTGGTGAATAAATACTTTTTAAAAAAATTCAAAATTCACCTTTTCTTTTGAACAAACCTCGTATATTTTTGTGGAGAATATGAAATGTTTTCGTAAATTTCTTACTTGGACTTGTTCGTTGTATTTTCTAGAGGTTATAGGGTGTGTAAAAACTTAAAATAGTGCATATCGTTACATTGTGACGTCGTCGACACGTTGAGAATCGATATATATCTTGTATACACTTCGTGCTTTTATTTTGTGTGAATACATAATGTATTAAGGTACATTTATAAAAAATTCTTATTAAATTTTAGTAAAATACCAATGGAACATAAATATAAAACACACATTTCGTATCGGTGTAAAATCATGAATGAAATGAGCTGCTCGAAAAGTAGTGTCCACAAAATATTAAGAAAAGGAAATCGAAACCGGGCAGAGTGAAAGAAAAAAAATAAACCGAAACAAAGGCGACCTAAAAAAGATTAACGAAAGAGAAGAAAATTATTTACGCCTTGCTTCTTTGAAACACTGAATCCGCGGATCGTTACAACTGACGCAAGATTCGCAGCAAGCGGCAGGGGCTACAGTGCATCCGTCCAGAGTACGACATTTAATTAAACAAGATCTTGGAGGTTGTGTTGCTAGAAGGAAACCATTCTAAAAGGTAATAGGTAAAGGAGGCTGCGATACGCAAAAAGACGTTTCGATGGTACTGTCGAAAGATACTGCGGAAGGAAGAAACAAGACGTGAAAGACTGGACCGTACAAGAAGTACAATATATAGGGAGACATGGAGAGGTTTTACATATAATATAACATATTTGGGGTTGTCTTTAATGGTTAGTTTTGACAAAAGAGGTGAAATACCATATCTTTAATATTTATTAATTCTATTCAAATTATTATTGCAGTTTTTGTATATTTTTATGTAGTTTTCAAAAATAAATATCCTTGAGTCTATAAATTTTTTCTTCCAAATTTATGAACACCTTTTACTGATAAATATTTTAAATAAAAATTGGATTATATAATACGTTTTAATCAGAAAAAAGAGCTTTAACATTTGACATGCACCTAATAGAAAACAATCAGTTAGAAATGCTTAAGAAATGCAGCCCAACTACTAAATGTAACACTGAATTACAATCGGTTAATCCATTTAGAAACATCAAGTAGTATTTACAACGTTTTCGTACTATCAGGTGTCTGAAATTTCTGGCTTAAATACATAAACAACACCTAATATTAATAGAGATGGTCAAACAATATTTTGCACGGGATCTATTGGTTGTATTAATTCCGTGCAAAATATAGTTTGATAACATTCATTTCATTCAAACCATCAACGACTTTAATCAGATGCAATACGTAACAACTTGTTCCAAAATGATTAACATCAGTTAAATCTATAGCAAAATATATGGAGTAATATTTCAACAATAACAATGACAATACATACACACTTTAACAATCAACAAATAATATATCAGCCTCACAAATAGCTAATTAATTTTGTTCCATGAAACAGTTATATACAACAACGAAGCCGTTAAATATAGCATTCTAAACTTCGATAATAATAGAAGTTGAGTAAAATAGAAACATTCACAAAGACGAAATTATCATAATACAAAATGTAATCGACTTTAAATTCAGTATGGAAGACCTCAGCTTCAACAAGCTCCTCAAGCAATATTCACTACAATAAACTTGCCAAATACAAGTCCAATAATTCTAAAGGTCGACCAAAATAGAAGCATTCAAAAAGAGAAGTTATCATAATGTAAATGGTCTTAGGAGATCTTAGTTTCAACAGTCATCGTAAGCAAGCGAATGTCTTCCGGACACTCTTAACGTGTATCAATTTGCTCAAGTCAATGGATTGGATAGAAGGTTACGTATTTCCGCGTAAGGAAACTGGCTTGGGATTAAATTCAGACATCTATTGGATGATGGCCAGATATTCATTTAAGTATTAACAATAAAATATTATTATATAAAGCCGTTATCAAACCTATCCGGACCTACGGCTTTCAATTGTGGGGAACGGTGACTAATTCGAATATGGAGATGCTCCAACGGTATCGAAATAAAGTTCTTAGAAGCATGGTGAAGGCACCGTGGCACGTGTCGAATAAAATAATTTAAAATGGCTTGAAAATGAAACTAGAAATTAAAAAAAAAGGTACAAAGTGTTTATCCAAACTTATTACAAAAAGTCTTGATAGAAGATAAAGGTGTAGTGCATCGGTTAATGCCATCTAGTGGACAGACTCAATTAAATTAGAGAATTATGGTATGAAAAAGAGTCATTATGCTCAATATTATGAAGCATTACCTCACTGGAGGCATCATGTTGAATTTGCTGTTAATATAAAATACTTATTGACTTTGGTTGGACAGATTTTGGAGCAGTTAGCTGCTCCAAAATCTTAATTAATTAATAAAACACGGCCTATGTCTAAACTTATTACGTGTTTTGGTTTGTTCAAAGTTTCTTCTTCGTTGGTAAGATTTTCTAATATGCCCAGACGAGTTTCTAGTATATTAAAAAAATTATAGTTGTCTGATAGAAAAAGGTCTTTAATATATATATATATAAAAAATCGAAATTTAACAAAAAAAAACCTTACGAAATATCTCCAGTACTCAAACTTCTTAAAATTAAATTTCAGAATATTTCGTTCTGTTTAAAATGCAGTCACATAACAACGAGTAATTAAAAGTGTTACTAAGTTAGCGGAAAATGTATCCAATTACATTGATTTGTCGATGACATAAATACAATTTCCGAGGAGTATTCATTCATGTCACTACAACAAAGTAAATAAAACTCTTTAATTGAATGTTAAGAAATTTTAACTTTTATATTGAAGCTGTTGAAAATTCAGATTCGAGATTAAGTTACAGATACACCATAAATAGCATTTGAAAAGTGAAACATAGCAAAAGAATTTATAATTAAATTTTATTTATTAGCATAAAACAATGGCGGAACTGAATGGAAAGAAAAAATAAAATAATAAATCGGAAACGTTTTCATTATTGCTTGCATTTGAAAATCAGGAGATATTAAATTTTTTAACTGTAACGTTCAAACAGAAACGACATTTATATATGTGCAAAGTGAATGTTGCAAAATACATATTTGAGAGTTCATATAGAATCCAACTCATTATTAAAGTCATATACTCTTTATAAATATTTAATTACATTCGTTTGTACCGGACTTTATGGAAGATCACTGTGATATTAAATAAAATATCTGCTGCATATAGTTGAACATTTCAATTAGGTGTGTACATCCGAAATATTTCCTGCAATTACTAGCAAACATATTAAATTTTAAGTGTAATATTATTACAATAACTTTTACAAACTGACCAGTCTTCATATTTATGAAATATTTATCCTATAGAATTGATGGGCATTATCCTGCCTTTGGTACGACATATGAGGATCTACTAATCGAAAACGTTTTCATTATTGCTTGCATTTGAAAATAAGGAGACATTAAATGTTTTAACTGTAACGTTCAAACAGAAACGACATTTATATATGTGCAAAGTGAGTATTGCAAAATCCATATTTGAAAGTTCATATAGAATCCAACTCATTATTAAAGTCATATACTCTTTATAAATATTTAATTACATTCGTTTGTACCGGACTTTATTGAAGATCACTATGATATTAAATAAAATATCTGCTGCATATAATTGAACATTTCAATTAGGTGTGTACATCCGGAAATATTTCCTGCAATTACTAGCAAACATATTAAATTTTAAGTGGAATATTATTACAATAACTTTTACAAACTGACCAGTCTTCATATTTATGAAATATTTATCCTATAGAATTGATGGCATTATCCTGCCTTTGGTGCGACATATGAGGGTCTACTTGCTAGACATAATTTCGAATCCCTTTGTATACGCAGAGAGAAAGCCGGTGCTAGTTTTCTTTATAATTCATAAATAGTTTTATTAATTCTACTAAGCCATCGTCTCAAATTGATTTCCTCGTACCTAGGTTTGATACTAGATCGTCGGCAACTTTCTGAATACCTAGGGGAAGAACCAATGTTCTTTACAAGGCTCCACTGGTACATATGTATGTGCAGAAATGCTAATGGATTATACTTGGATTCCTGTTATTAATCAACATTTATTGTACATTCAGTTTTCAAATGACTTATAAGTGTTTATATTTTTGGTTAATTAGTTTTTTATTTTTTCTTTGTATTAAATTAACTGCACCTATTTTTAATTTTATTTTTATATATTATTTTTGTTAAACTGTTGGGCATTAAAGATTATTATTATTATTATATTTGGAAAAAAGGGAATAAATGTTGTCGAGGTCGTTATTTTGTGAAATTCTATTACACCAAGCAATAAATAAAAAAATTTGGTACGTAGACTTCCGCAGTCGTGGTCTATGCTATCTGCTTCTGGGTTTCCGGGCTGGAACCGCGTCACTTGTATATCTGCCAACGTTTCGTACCCATTTGTATGGGACATCTTCAAGGCTGAACTACTGCACTGAAACTGGTGCAGAAGTGCAGTACAGTAGTTCGGCCCTGAAGATGTCCCATACAAATGGGTACGAAACGTCGGCAGCTGTACAAGTGACGCGGTTCCAGCCCGGAAACCCAGAAGCAGATAATAAATAAAACGCTTCGTCTAAATTTGAAAATATTATATATTCACTACGATTAGTTTCGCCTGACCAGTATCAAGCAAGTAGAATACAGGTTACAATTTCCTTTATATGACAAAACGAAAAGCAATAATTAAATCCGATTACAAGGACGGGGTAGAGGTAAAATATACATACAAGATTATTTGTCGGTATTCTTCGAAATATTTCTAAATATAAATAATAAGAAAATGTTAAAAATTTAAATTATTAGGTGCAATGAATAATCATAGCCTCCCCTACATTATTTTTCTGTGTCGAAATAATATGATAAACGCTATAGGGAATCGTTCATTAATAACACAAGTCTGCCTGATGATCAGTGATATCTGTGAAACATATGTAGTAGACAGGCTGTTATTAGATACAATTAGAGAAAGAGATAGTGAATGCTAAAAATTAAGGTAAATTTAGAAGAGGAGAATTGTTCGAACCTAAATGATCGTTAAGTAGGGTAACAGAATTGAGTTTATTATACTTATTCGTCTCAATGCGTTTCAAGAAATTTAGTTTCAAACCTTTGTTACATATGTGAAGGATTTCCGATTTAAAATTTTTATTTATTTTATGGTTCGTTTCTATTAGATGTTTGGTGAAGTTAGAATCATTTCCTTGGTATTTTAGACTTCATAGATATCCTGTTCTAATTTCGAATATTCTCCGTGATTGCCCAATATACACACCTTTACATTCTAGGCAATGAAATTTATAAACACCACATCCTCCATAGAATCAGTTTTATTTTTCGCGTTAAATAAATTTTGCCTAAATTAATATCTGTTTTAAAAACTATATTGCTGCTCATATTTTTGTTGAGGAACATTGCTACTTCATCAGATTATCTCAACTCCTTACTTGTAATCGGATTCAATTATTTCTTTTCGTTTTCCTAAACTAAGGAGATTGTAACCTGTATTGTACTTGCTCGATAATGTCCTGACAGACAAAACTAGTCGCAGTAAATGTATAATATTGTGTGAAATTCAGACAAAGTGTTTTATTTATTCCATATTGGAAGTAAATTTGTTTAGTTCTATTAGGTTTTGTGATATTGCTTCTTATTATTATTATAAAAGTATAAGTTTTTATTTTCCAAGTATTATTTATATTCAGTAAAAGAAATATAAATTAAACACGCGATATTGGAAAAGAAGATTAAAAAAAAATTAGTATATAACGCAACATATTTTCAAAATGGCTAATTTGGCTCACATTTCATCATTTCGTTCTTTTCCTTATGCTGTGGATGTAGATTTTACTCCTTGGTTTTAAAACAAGCTACCTAGCGTTGTTTTAATTGTTTGATTACACCACTTTGCGAAAACTTACTACTTTTCGTCTGTTGTCGAAAATTTCATAGATGACACATTTTCAAATCAATCATTAAAATTTTTTCCACGCACAGATACTTCAAAAATTTCTTTGCGTCGTCGTTTTTGTGCATTTCTTCGTTGGCGACATGATATTACGCAAGTGTTTTTGCAATGAGCAGTTAAAAAAGGCGCTGTTCAAACAGCCCAAAATATTTTTGCTATATACGTGGAGGATATACTTTTAAAGACTAAAAGTACCTATTTAATGCACTTAGCCGTACTCTTAGTTAAAAATGACAAGCTCTAGGCTCCCAATTCCATTTGTAAATCGTGTATTGAATGCTTAAGATTGTGGACATGCGACAAAAGAACTGCCTTTAAATTTGGAATCCTAACTATTTGGTCAGAACCCCAAAAATCAAATAGAAGATTGTTATTTTTGTGTTGACAAAGAGGATATGAATAGTCAAAATCGAGCCAATATTCACTTGACGTCCCAGTTTCGTCGGTTTTTCTTCCTGAGAAAGTATCTGAACCCTTAATACAAGCTGATTTAGAATCAATATCAAATTTTCCTAAAAAAATCTCCCAAAAAAACTTCGTTAAAGTAGGGATATTTTATTGATTTATTATAAAGTAATACCTGTACAATTTATTATTATTTCTTATTGATGTTTTTCAAGAAAAATTATTATAAATATAAATTCTTTGGCCTTATTTTAATTATTATATTTTACTACAATGAATATGTTTACAATTTTAATAATTGGCTTTTAAAAATCCCGTATTACTTTGCAAAAACACAGTATTTAAAAACTTTATTCTAAATACAAGAGTGTAAGAATTATTAAAGGCCGGATATTTCTGGAAATAGTATGCTAATCGGCCTGACGACTGAGTAGCCCGCACACTGAGACTGCTTTTGATGGCGCTTAATTTTCCTAAAACTTCTCGTCTTTAATAACCGTTTTGCTTTCATATAACTGATAATGGGATGCTGACATTTAAAGCCATTCATACATTCATCTCGCATTACTAAATGATAAAAAAGATTTTAGGAATTCACCCGACGAACTATTATTTATATATTTTCCGGGAGATTTACCAGTAAAAATAAATTTAAATTTCTGTTTCTTTTTAAAGAAGATAAAAAGGCAATTTGCCAATTTGTTAAATTTGAACTTATTCTCGATGTATTACTTAAAAATACAGAGGATACCGCTTTATATATTAATTATTCAGTATTCAAGGTATGTTTTGTTTTAACTCCAACTTCCAAAGTAGAGGGTTTTCACTGTAGGGTCCCTTCTGTGCAAAAATACTGAAGAGGGAAGTACATTATTATATTTTTCTTTATATTTATACATTCTCTTTATACCCAAAACAATTAATCTTCATTCCCTTGGATTTCATGTCTATATCTATTGTCAAATCGTTCGTTTTGAAATTTAAATAAACTAATAAAAAAAATGAAAATTTAATCTCACTATATCTGTTTGTTTCGAGACAAGCTTTACCAATCATTACGTCTGACTCAATTTAAATGGACTAACAAAGAAAAAATATACAAAAATGTTATTTAAAAACAAAGCGGAACCTCAAATTGGTCATACAAAGCGACTTGTAATTCTTTCAAAACAATATATTGATTCGTTCATTTCACGTTATATTGGAGTCTTTCAATTTGCAAAACGGATTTTGTGGAGTACATGTAATATAATATTTTTACAATATAGAAACTATATACATATATATATATATATATATATATACACATCATATATATATGTATATATATATATATATATATATATATATATATATATATATATATATATATATACACTATCGTCACAAAGTTTGGAAGCAGTAAGTAATTTCTTCACAAGATAAATAATCAGTGTTTTTATGTAAATATATTTTTCTAAATTAGTGAATTCGCTTCATTTTTTTTATCAAATTTAGGGGATGTAATGGAACACAGCCAACAATTACTACCGAAGACAGATTCATAATGAAAAAAGCAAAGCGAAACCACCGATATACAGTACCAGAAGTACCAGATATCACTAGACACTTCAATGCTCAGCGAAGAACGGATCTCTGTTACTACGATAAAACAGAAATTGTTGGCTGTAGACTTAAGAGGGGCCTAAAAAAACATTAAAAAGTATACACAACAAAAAATTCTGCTGTGGGTATGAAAGCACTTAACAAAAGATGAGTGGAAAACTTATGGACCGACGAGTCAAAATTTGAAATTTTCGGTTCCAAACGTAGAAATTTAAACTTGTTTAGTGACTTTGATAAAACATACAGGGCGGGGGGGGATGATTGGATAAAAACAATTGGGGGATAAACGAAAAACAGACTGTTTGGACTTCTTGCAAAACATTAAAACGTATACACAACAAAAAATTCTGCTGTGGGTAAGAAAGCACTTAACAATAGATGAGTGGAAAACTTATAGACCGACGAGTCAAAATATGAAATCTTAGGTTCTAAACGTAGAAGCATAGAGGAGGGTGATTGGATAAAAATAATTGGGGAAAATGCGAAAAGAAGACTGTTTGGACGTCCTGCAAAACTATGCATTGCTATCTGGAAGTGCTGGTTAGTTGAACTTTAAATGCAACAAATGAAGATCCATAGTTTGCTGGAGATGAATCTTATTTGCGACTTAGATTTAAATCCTGCTTTTCTTCCCTATAAAATCACTTAAAGACTAAGAGCACAATACTCCCGTGGAAAATGAAGACGATTTGAGAAATTGGATAATGGAATAGTAATGCAATAAGAAACACTTCCGGTGTTTTTGAAAGAGTTCAGAAATTAGTGAGGTGAAGATTGCATCCTAGCTGCTGGCAATCATTTTTAGTAGTTTTTGAATATTAAGAATCTTTACGTTTAATAGTATGTAATAATAAATAATAAAATTATATTTAGAACGGATGTGCACACATTAAACTTGAGATTTAGGGGCACACTCACTCCGCCTGTGCATCGAACGGCATTATATGAGCGCTCGTATTCGTATCAGATCGCTAAGGTCTACAATGCTGTGCCTAGTAAATTTAAGTGCTTCTCCCTTCAACGTTTTAGATTTCTCTTGAAGCAGGAGTTGTTGTCCAGATAGCTGTGTGTTGTCTTCGCTTCATCTTGACTTAATTATTTGAGTTCAATCTGTTGTGTATCATTGAAAAGTTTTTTTTGTTTCTTTTTTCTTTTTTATTTTTCTATATATTACTTATATTTACTTACAGAATTTTAGGTTAAGTTAGTTTCTAGGCATTTTCTTTTTGTCAATTTGTTGTTAGTCTCAGGGTGCCATAGGAAGAACAACTTTGTTTGAAGTTGATATGCACCCTGTGATTTTCAGGGGGGGAAGAGGGAATGAAAAATTATGAAAATTGTATTTTTGATTTATTGTAAGGTTAAATTTATATACTTCTTTCTTTTCTTTTTGGAAATAAACTATTATTATTAAAGCATTGTTGTCTTTCCGAAAATTTGTATCATCCTGTATCTTCGAAATAATGTCTTTTCGAAAAATCATCTGAGGGTAAAAATTTTTTAAAGAGCTATTTTTACCCCTTTTTTTAATAGTATTAGTAAACGCTCTGTATATATCCATTTTAGAAACGGCATATACATAATATAAATTGTATCTAATACAAAACACTGCAATATTATAGAAATGCATTGTAAAATTCCAATCGTAGCTGTCATTTATTCGTAGAGATTACTTTATATTGATTCTCTTTCCTAATATTTTTAAGAATATATACGATCATATTGGAGCGTCTCCAGTGACCAATAATTTTATTCTCTCCATCACTTGCGTAACATGAACACATGATTGATTGAAAGAAACAAAATTCAAGAAACAAGAAGCGGTTGCCGAAGACGTGAGAAACGTATTACGTAAAAAATAAACAAAATATTTTAGATTATTGTAGAGATTTTAATATTTTCAGGGTTTAACTTTCAGTATGCCTTTTAAAATTGTAAATGGGTAATTGGAAAACACCGTTTAAAATATATTCTGCTCCATTGTTTTTTAAATCTTTGGAATTTTGAAAGAATACTGCAAAAATTTATAATAATTACAGCATAACAAACGAATAATAAATTTGAAATTATTTTTGGCAAAGTTGCCGTTAATAAAGAGACTTTGAATTCTATTTTGATTTTGTATGGTTTTAGGTGTTTGTAACAAAGAAAAGTCTTTCATTGTGGATAACTTTATCTCAAGGAAAAAACAAATCCGATTCTGAAACGTAGAAATGCAACGGTTCTTTAGTAAAAATGAAGTTTTCCTTCCTGACGGACATTTCTAAATATAAAAAAAATCTCTTGATGTATAAGTTTATAATTCTATTTATAGATTTTTAAATAATTTATTAAAAATATCTTTTATCTTTCAATCTAATTCATTTCTAATTATTCAAAACCTTTTACATACTAATTGCAATTTCTAAGTAACAAATATAAACTTCACTATGTACACTACCGATCAGGGAAGTATGGACACTTGATTAAAATTTATAAAATGTCCATTAAATGTATTTTAAAGTTATTTTCTAGAAATAATCGAATGATAAATCGTTTCGTAGTAGGTTTACAATTGAACAATAAATATTAGAAAAATTATATTAATGAAAATTCAGAAATATTTATTACTCAAGTTAAATGACGTGGCAATCGAATTTTGGGTTGTTAAAGTATCTTAAATACTATTATGAAAGGATTCATCTACAACAAGATTTCCATTTCTGAGAAATACATTTACCTGAGCTTTCTAAAACATCGTTTGCTACTACTGCATCGAGTTTATGCAGTTCATTTAACCAGTAGACGTGCTTGTGTTTAATATTACTTGATAACTACATATGGAAGGGCAATCGATCCGCGCAAAAGTCCAAAAATTAAAATTAAAAAAATCTACAGTGCATCTTACGTGCGTCACCGTGATCGTCCTGGGCCATTAATTGGAAAAGGATAAAACGGTTCAGGAAGTACGGTATAACGGCGACTTCAAGAAACATTTACACGATAAGATAGCAACAAAAAAAACCACTGTGACAACATGAAAATTGCCAGAAACAGCTACAATGGACCAGAGAATATGTTAATTGGATAGTTGTAGATTGGAAAAATGTGTGGGGGTGACGAATACAAATTTGACGTGTGGCCGAAGACGAACGTGATCATAATAGGGATATTTTACGTGGTGATCGAAATATCAATACACAACCTAATCAATATTTCACAATCCTTTGGTTTAAGTATTCAAATTTGTGAGGCTACTGGACAAACCTCCACTTTCATCTTTTGACTGGTTTGCTCAGGTTTAAGTTGTGGAATAGATGGATGGTCTTTCAGTTCATTTCTGGGTTATTGCAAAAGTGAATATCCCAAATAGTAATTAGAATTAAAGGAAACATTAAATTTATCAGATAATTTATTGATTCAAATTTTCAACTCTATCACCTTCCATAAAAGATTGGAATGACGTATACTCTCATCACTCTACCGACGAAAGTTTTATGCTTTCGTTAAGACTACTGCGTATAATACTAACAGTTCTAGGAAGAAAATCTTCTAAAACGATTAAATAACTTTATAAGAAAGATATAGGTACTAAAACATGTTACAAACGCTCTATAAAGTATATAGATCAGCTAATTTGGTACGTAGACTTCCGCGGTCGTGGTCCATGCTATCTGCTTCTGGGTTTCCGGGCTGGAACCGCGTCACTAGTATATCTGCCGACGTTTCAGTGCAGTAGTTCAGCCCTGAAGATGTCCCATACAAATGGGTACGAAACGTCGGCAGATATACTAGTGACGCGGTTCCAGCCCGGAAACCCAGAAGCAGATATATAGATCAGCACTTAAATCCGCAAAGCAATTATATTATGCAAACAGATATTACAGTGCTACTAATAAAAGTAAAACTGTTTGGAGAACATAAAAGAAATCAAATTTAAAAATTATATTACGAATTAAAAAGATATTTCTAATGCACTTCCAAACTCCAAAGTCCGGTAACTCCTTCAAATTTCTCTCAAACGAACAAGCAGAACTCAATGTACTTAAGACTAATGTAATGACCACCCAAAACTCCTGGGAATGAGAATTTCACTGCAAAATTTGTTTGTATTATTCATTCGGATTCAGTTTTTTATTTAAATAAGTGTCCATACTTTTGTAACTGGAAGTATACGTAGCAAAAATAAATAAGACTCATATAGTGTAGCTTCAACCTTAATTATAGTTTCTTAAAGTAAACGCTAAGCTAAAACGTAAATATACACTATCTTTTGGGCACATCAGCTTTGGTTTTCGTACAAACTCATGTCTATCTAAAATATATATCTATTTTCTATACAAAATTTATGCATTTCATACTGTAATATCGCGAAAACTATTTAAATTTCATACATAAGCAAAAAAATAAACGCGTATATGTAAAATAAGATTATATATCACATTGCAGTCAAGCTACATCGGTAACAGTGGATTGAGATACTTATCTACCATGTTATACTGTAAGAATGAAGTTATATCTGTCGGAGGTAGAGTTTATATAGGGAGATCTTTCGGTCTTTTCTTTGGAACCAATCTCACATTCGATGATCAAAGTTTTATTAACAAAGTCTCTCGTAAATAAAGATTCGTTTACGTGGGTGTAAAATAGCGAATAAAAAAACTATATTAAATATAAAAATTCAGCGAGAAAAAAATGCAATATTATTTAAAATTAAAAACTATTCCTGCCAATGTCTTCGTATGTTTTCCAAATCATTTTTAGGATAGGATTTGCTTCAGTTACACAAGAATATGATTAATTAACTAAATCAATTCGTAAAGACATTATAAGAAATAGAAATAACTTCCTATTAAAGGAGAAGGAATCCACTATTATGGAGGAATTTTCTGGTAGAAGATTTCTATGACCAAAGAAAATGCATTATTGAGACAAGATATTGCACCATGAATATAACAAAGTAGTACTTGAATTTTGGAGTTTTTTTTTGTATTACAGAGACCTCAAAGAATAACCATTTGAACATCTCGTCATTATAGATTCCTCTATTCTCACCATAGTATCCCAGAAAAACTTATATTTTATTCTCATGGTCTTCTAGAATTTCAGATTCAATATTCAGCATTTTCATATTCCATAAAAAAAGATAGTTTTTTCTGAACAAACTGTTAGTTTAATTTCCAAATTATTCCATTGGAGACGAAATATTTTAGAAGCTACCTAAAGATAACTATAATGAAGATTTCAATTTTGTAATTGAAGAAGTTGGTGGTAATCATCATTTTTAATACTACAATTATGCAGAGTATGGTATATTGCATATTCTACAAGAATGGCTGAATGAAGATCTGTTCTATACTTTCTACTAAGAATTTTTGTGTAAATTATAGTCAAATTGTTTTCTTAACAATTAGTAGACACTTGTCTATGTATGAGAAAAAGTTTTATAATATCCATCGTCTAATAACATGAGTAGCTTTTCCTTGTTTAATAAAAATAAGTAAATTTCTGTAGCCGATGGAAAACATATATTCTCCTTTATTATACATAAGCAGGTAAAGGGTGTAGTAATGTTTGTTTAGGTTAGATGCACGTAATCTAAAATTCGATAATACATTAAAAATTAATTGATAGTGGAGTAGTTTCGTTTTGCATAGTTAATTTTGGGCAATTAAAGCTACTTATTATATACCAACTTCAACACTCACATTCCACCTTTATTTATAAATAAATGGCTTTCAAACTCACTGTTTATTTTTTAGTTAATAATTTGTTACTATTTTATATCAGTATTTTATATCGGTTGAGTTTCATTTAACTCGAGTTCTCGAAACATTTGTTGCTCAAGCATCGCTATTTATTGTTCATCAAAATAACAGAAAAAAAGATCTAAAATTTCTAGTTAAAGGTTGCATGGAATTACCTAAAAATAACACCTTTCAGTTTTATGGGGACCCTGCAGGATAAATCGTAGGAGATTAACACCTTTGTTATTGTAAAAGTACTAAAAAGTAATTCCAAAACCGTCGAAATTTCTAGACATCAACTCGAACGAAGATATATGCTAAAGATTGAAAAAAAATAGTATACAAACACAATATGGCCAAAATCTGCGAAGTAAGAGATAGCAAATAATGGTATATGGTTCTTATGTAACTACCAAAACATAATTTAAATAATCTAAACCAATGTGAAGTTGGGAAAGGTTGAAAAACCATAACAGGGCCAAAGTTGATGAGCTATCAGCAGTACTATAAGAAAAACATTAGAAAATTAGTGGTACGGATAGTTGAATTTGATGGAGCCTGTGGTTTATTGACTTGATCAATAAGGTTAATATATAACCCCTTTCCACAATTAACTATTTGTAAATTCTGTATACGTATTTCGACAACCAAGTTGTCATCATCAGCAGATAAAATCAAAGTGTCGCACCTGGTAAAACACGGCGAAAAAATTGTACGAAAAATATACTCCGTACGCGATCCGCATCGTTAATTGTGGAAAGGGGTTATATATTAACCTTATTGATCAAGTGGTACGGATGCTGGAATAATTGGAGAGTCTCGAAGAGTTCAGGTTGTAACTAGGCTATCTATTGAAATCAGTTTGGCAGTTACTGAGTCACGACACAAAAGTTCTTCAAACAATATCAAAATCCCTAGACATCAATGTGATTGAAGGTTCGTGAGCAAGATGGGACGAAAAACAATACAAAAACGATTTTGGCAAAGTTTATGAGCAGTCTTCATAGAGGAATGGCAGAAAATTAGTGCTATAGTTATTGTGTAGGTGCCAAAAACTGTTACAAACATCGACAAAATCTTAATGTGCCGATGTGAACGAATATTTTGAGAAGGTTGGGCAAAAGTTACGAAAATATAATAAGGCCAAAGTTGATAAACCGACACGAACTCTACAAGAGGAACAACAGAAAATTGATATTATAAATGCTGATTAATCGATGGTCTACATCTTGAAGATTTCAGCTCGTAATTATCCAGAGTAATTGGCTAACCAAGTGTTGAAACCAGGCTAGCAGTTGCTGAAGTACTTTTCGAAAGTAATTTAAACATTGTCAAAATATCCAGATGGTAATATAATTGAAGGTTTGTGGTAAAATTTGGGCAAAAATCTAGTATTGTGTAAATTAGTGAACCGAGAGGAATCTTGTAAGAATGATGGCAGAAAATTAACGTTATAAATTCATGCAATTAAGGAAGTAATTTGAACATCACTGAGATTTCCAGGTATCCATTTGATTAAAAGCTTGCGGAAAAGGTAGGACAAAAATAATATGAAAACATAATATGGTCAAAGTTTATGAACTACGAGAAGAAGGCTACTATAAGAAGAATGGTCCATTTGATTGATAGTTTGTGGAAAAGGTTGGGCAAAAATAATATGAAAACATAATATGTTCAAAGTTTATGAACTACGAGAAGAAGGCTACTATAAGAAAAATGGTCCATTTAATTGAAAGTTTGTGGAAAAGGTTGGGCAAAAATAATATGAAAACATAATATGTTCAAAGTTTATGAACTACGAGAAGAAGGCTACTATAAGAAGAATGGTCCATTTGATTGAAAGTTTGTGGAAAAGGTTGGACAAAAATAATATGAAGACATAATATAGTCAAAATTTATGAACTACGAGAAGAAGGCTACTATAAGAAAAATGGTCCATTTGATTGAAAATTTGTGGAAAGCGTTGGACGAAAACAATATGAAAATATAATATGGTCAAAGTTTATGAACTACAAGTTACCCTATAAGAAGAATTTTGAAATATTAGTGCTATGACTATTATGTAACTGTCAAAAAGTATATGCAAGCATTGTTAAAATGCTCGGATGCTAATGCGATCGAAGATTTTTGATATCAATTTGATTGAAGGTTTGTTGTGCCAAAAAACATAAGAAGGCCAAATTTCATGAACTAACAGTAGTTTTGCAAAAGGAATTGCAGGATTGCAGAAAATTAATGCTGCGCATTCTGAATAATTGGTGGTCTATGCTTCAAAGACTTCAAAAGTGAATTAAACAGAGATGAAAAGACCTTTTTCGTTTGATTTGGGATGTGATAAGGATACTGACTACTTTGAATTGTATTTAATTAAATTATTTGTAAAATATAATGAATTAATATTTTCTATAATGTAGTGGAAGTCCCTGTATATCACTCGAGCCACCGTGGAGGTTTAAATATTGTAAACTCTTAATTTAAAAATTATAACAAGTGGATAAGATTAAGAAGAATCTATAATTGCTGAGGAGTTGGCCGGACAATGAGTACAAGCGGGTCCCCAAGGCGTGCATAATGCGGCGTATATCAAAATGACAATTCCCGCCTTTCAACTCGCCATATTTAATAGCGGCTCATTCATTGACGGAGAAAGGCTATGACAATGCCTGGTGTCTCTCAATACATTAATCGTTAATCGGCAAACCTCGCGTCGCCGGCTGCAGTATCCCCGAACAATGGGTCCATGATCTATAAAGATGGGTCGTTCTTCACCAATTTCTCAGCTACATTTACTCCGAAATGTGTGCTGAATAGAACGTGTGGCTATATATATGTAAGGGGACGGCTAGCGGCCTTTCTGGCGACACTCCAGCTTATGATAACACCTGACATCGTGAGAAACGAAATGATCAGGTAGTTTGACGGTACATTTCTGGTTTGGTAACAAATCACATATCGATTTCGTTTTATACAGTACAGTTAATTTAACAGTTAAATGCATGGTGGAGTCGTGCACACTGGATAAATTAAATACCTATAGAACTGATCGAGCTATTCTTACCGTAAAAGTGATTTTGTTTATGCGGAGGGTATAAAAGACAGAGACGAGAACATAGGAAGCGTACATACTATTCACCTCTTTCACGGAATCGCATAATATGCAAGCAAGCGGCTGCAAATTTTATTGATGATTTTTCTGAGTTTGTCTTTTAGTGTCACAGATACCTTCTTCTTATTTAAATATGACCACTTAAAGATATGCAAATTGAATAATTCGCTTCGTCTGTAGCTAATTAGAAGCTGACAGTCTGGTTTCTCTATTATAATATAATCGTTTTCATAGATTTTATTATAAGCGATTCATTTTTAAAATAGCACCATTTTGTCAGTGCTTTAAGATATTGTAGAATTATAAAAATGAATTATGTCTATTTAAAAAGAAATTATGCTTCCCTTTGCGAAAAAATAATCTTAATAACTAATTAAAAAAAAAAAGAACAAACAATAGTGATTAAAATTTATTTTGGTAACAAACAAATTAAACACAATGAATATATAAATAAACAATAATAATAATAACATAATTTTATATATTAAAAAGCAATAGAATAAATATAAATGCATAAACATTACCAAGAGATGTTTGGCCCTACAATCAAAATCACCAATTTAGTCAATTAAAGAAGTTAGTCCTAATCTACTTCTTTTCTTCAATCTGTCGAGTTCCATAATCTTTTCGTATTCGTACGCATCAAAGTAATTGTTCTTTGAGTTATATATGCTATTACCACCTTACATATTTCATTTATTTCCCCAAATTTGGAAGAAGTATAGTTGGTAGATTAAAACAGATAGGATACAAAGCAAGAATGTACTAGAATTGACTGACAATCAACCTATATGTAACGACAGAGAAGACCCAATCTAGTTCAGGATGTTGGAGGTATACGATACGTAGAAACAAGGATAAGTAAGCAAAGTAATTAAATACAAAAGAAAACTAGAAGACCAAATCTACAATGAAGTGATTGTGTAAACCAGGATAGGAAGAAAATAATTGTAATAGATATGAAATAGTAAAGAGAACTAAATGCAAAAGATAATTTAAAGAAATCAAAGTTCTAAGAGAGTTATGCGTTGTCTTTGATGAAGCTACAACCTATACCAAGAAAATAAGTATAAAAAACAGGAAATAATAAATAACTAAGGAAGTTAAATGCAAAGAATAACTTGAGAAAGAGGGCTATGGGTTAACTACAAAAATAATCCTTCACATCTTAGAAATGTAGTTGGATAATAGGTGTTTATATGCGATAAGAAATAGAATTTGAAAGAAAACTTAAAGAAGCTAAAATTTCAACTGATAAATCGTAATTTATGTATGACAATTTTGCATCTATTAGATATACATTTTAAGTATTCTTTTCCCTATAAAATTACTACCTATTTGGATGGTAGACTATTTTAACGTTCTCAAAAATAGAAAATCAAACTTAAATGACATTGTGTGGAACAAACCATGAAGAAAATAACAATGAAATAGTGGGAAGAACAACCAATTAAAAGAGACGAATATAAATTTAAGCAAGCCAAGGTTCCAACTGATCTCTAACCCTAATTTCTCTAGGTTTTTTTATTTAGTGGGTATGTTTAAATCCCATCCTTCCTGTGCAACCTATTTGGATGATATATAATTTCTAGACATTATAATAGTTGGAGAACAAAATTTAAAGCAAGAGATTGTATGGAGCAAAACTTGAAGACAATAACAATAAGAAACTGGAGAAAGTAACCAATATAAAAGACGAACGCAAAGGAAATTTGCGGAAGCCGGTTCTTCCCCTCTCAAGCATGTAGTCTATACCTTTTTTTTTACTGCGGAATCGCAAATTTGGACGATAAGTGATTGACATTAGAGATGAAAATAAAAAGGACGCCATCAATATAATATTTATAGAGAAAACTGATGAACAATTGAAAATTGGTAATATTAAAATGAAATAATCTTTAAAATACATGTCTTGGTGTTTTGGCAAAGCAAAATTCTGTAGATTTTAAGATTCCAAAGACATCTGAGACAAAAATACAGTGTAATCTCAGCAATTATAGTTTTAAAAGCATTTGCTTACTTATTTACCATTACAAAATTTTAATGAAGACGATACCAGTTCCTTTAGTCTAGATATAGCGTATATTCTGCGATTTTTTAATCAGTTACGTCAAAATTTCGACAAAATAAGGTCAATAAAGACCATGATTTTGAAAAAAATGTAGGCCCACGATAGACTTTTAGGAAACAGCTTAGATCTGCTTCTATGAAGAAAATTGGATAACCAGGAAAAGAAAGGCTTTAAATGTATTGGATGGCAATGACCAATTATTAATTTCAAAAAGAATATAAATAATTTTCAAAGGATTTAATGAATAAGACGGCTGCTTTTAAATGCTCAATGTGCAAATGCATGAAAACATTAAGGTTTGGGAAGCATTTAGACCACGGCCCGACAAAATACAGTTAATCGTTTCAGAGGTATTAGAGTTATGAATAGGTGTTTTATTAGGCCCAGTGAACGAGGTTTTTAAATAGCCAACATGTAATCTAGTCAAAAGAAGGTATATCTGCAAGACGGATGTTGTTTTTCATTGGAATGACTTCTATTTAAAACCAAGTTAATATCACAATATTTTTACTAAATGTGTGAGATATTTGTTTCAAATTTACGGCTATAAGAGGTTATACCAGATACTAGATTTTGGTAAAAAATATTTATAATGAAAAAAGTGTATGACGAGAGAGATATAGGTGCAAATATATATACGTACACTTTGTTATGTAGTTATCTAACTTGTTTTTAGTAATAATGTTTCAAATCATCTTTGAAATTTAAACAATTATATTAAAAATTTAATAAATTAAGTTATTAATGTTCATTTTTTGGAGATAAGAAAGAATACAATCCTATATTTTTATTTTATTATTTTAGTATCGTAAATAAATCAAGTTGATAGTCTCTACAATACTCTGAACTATTACAAATCATTATTTCTTCTTCGTTATTTTTACGATGTAATAAAATTCCAAATGTATTCAAGACATTTACTATTGTAATTTCTAAAACTGAGTTATACATGTTCAATATTGTCGTCTTCTAAAAAGAAAACCTCTTTTTGTTACCTTTTTTTTATAGCGCAGTCGGAGACGTAAGAAACTTTTATGTTTTCACCTTGTTGGTATGATTATAAATATTTGCGTGGATGTTTAAAAACAGTGCTAAATTGTTGTAATTTGAACGTTTCGTTTATGTGAAGGCAATGAATAATTATTTTCGTTTTAAGTGAAAATTGAATTAGCAAAAACACATGAAAACCTTGGCTTGATAAAGTATAAAAGAACTAATAATAATATAAATAACATAATAATGTTATTGTAATAAAAGTATAAAGAATTGCTCAATATTAAAGTGCACCAAAAATAACTTTCGATAAATTTTATTATATATTCAATAATAAAATCTCACAATATAATTTTAAGAAAAAATTTTAAATGAACTTAGAGATTATAAAAAAGCAAACAATATCGAAATATGTATGTGAACACAAATATATTGGAAAAGAAAGTGTAGTAGATCAAGAAAGACTCAAAATATCGAATGGAAAAAGTATGCTAGATGAGTAGATACAAATGGTAGAAGTTTATGGCTCCTGTAACTATGATGACAACTGGGAAATAAAGTTTTATTTTCTGTTGAAGTTGACAACCTGGTTGTCGTAGACACTTATATTTCTTTGTTGTGTTAAAAATATTTACTTACATGTTGGGTCTTTCTGACATTAGGCGTAAAACCATTTGTGAGTTGGGTTAGTTGCTTCATTTTCTCGGGGTGTATATTTCTCTCCCATTCCCCTCCATTATTCCCACTTTCTTTTTTTTCTTTTGTGGATGGTTTTTTTATGTCCTCTTCCCATGTCTTTCCTGGTCTTCCTCCTCATTACGTGTCAGGTTGCTTAGCCTCGTATATTTTCTTTGCCATTCCGTTATCTGACATTCATAGGATATGTTTTTTCTTATTTACTATTTGTTGTAAAAAGCTCATTTCTCTAACGTTCACCCTATTTTTAATATTCTGATTGATATCCCAACTTTCTGATTCATAGGTCATAATTGGCACTGTCACTAGACTTCTTTTTGTATTTCTTTTTTCACCAAAATGGTAGTCTCGATTGCTTTGAATAATCTTCCTGCAATCCCTGTTCTTGCGTTGACTCACTCTTCTGTTCGGTTGGTTGATTATTGCCAAGTATCTATATTGGTCCACCTGTTCAAGCTTTGTTTCCCTTAACATATATTCGAGTTTTTCTATGGTGTTCGTCTCCCTTTTTTCCATTTCAGTAACGCAGGCACCCAAGCTTTTCTGTAGTGCTTGTTCTGCTATCAACACCATGTGGTATGCAAACATCATGTCGTTAATGTCTATTATCTGCAATCTTCTGTATCCTACGTAATAGTACGTTAGTGTTGGTTTACACTCCTTGATTATATCATCCATCACCAACTTAAATAGTTGCGGGCTAAGGTGACGTCCACGTCCAATTCCATCTTTTGTTTTAAATGTTTCTGACACATCATGTCCTATTCTTAGCACGCAAGCGCTTTCTTCATATAAGCTTTTTATCACTCTTATTATCACTCGATGTATTTCCCTTTGTATTAGACGTTTCCATATTTCTTTCCTTTTTTAGTCTGTCGAATGATTTCTCTAAATCTACATAGCATATATTAATTTGCTTGTTGCTTCTAATCGCTCTTTCTCCTATTTGTTTAATTGCAATATTTACTATTCATTTCAATCACATTTAGCTGTTGAGGAATTACTATTAATATATCATTTATTGCCAAACGAAAAAATCCTTTTAATATGATAATATCAGTATAATGCGAGGAAATTTGTTCAGTTTGCTCAAAATATTACGATTTTAATTACTTTTTGTTATAGAGTGAAGATTAGTTTGGATAAGTTGCATAAGTTTTCTTCATCTTCATTAATAAGAGGATGAAAGTATGGACAACAATCGTGAAAGTCTACGAGCCAAATGAACCATATGATTTACGAACAAAAAGAATAATTTAACTCAAAAAATGTTGTGAAAAGTAAAAATTAAATAAAATTGAAAAATTAACAGAAATAAATGTTGATTTAGTCTCTGATCGTTAAGTTTATAAACACGGGCTATCTCTCTCAAAAAAAAAGTTCGGTTAATTCGAGGTAGGCCGTGAAGACAATTTATATCTTTGCAAATTTACTTGGCATTATGTTAAAAATAAACTGTTTTATCCACAGATGGTTTCTCAGATGATATACAGTGCAGTATATAACAAAGCTCCTATACTTTCGTGCTACCGAATTAGTTGGAGGAAAAAATACTGTGGAAGCGCCTTTTGTTTTCCTTTCTTGAGCGCGAAAAAATGACGAATGACCAAAAAGAAACTTAAGAGCCCTATATTTCTCCCAGAGTCATTTTCTAGGAGTTTACAAATTGTGGAAATTTCAAGCAGTACACGCATTAGGGTGTATCTAGACATTTAGCGCCCATTTATCTAAGTAGCTGTAATAAAGTCTCGTCAGATGGCTTGGCTGAACTCCGTGTCGGTTTGAGATGTTAAATTTAGAATGTGATTAGATGAACGGATGCAATTAAAACAATGTTTAACAAGGAAAAACATCCAGCCCAGTAATAATCATTATTTGATATATTTACACATACATATGTATATGTGTGTGGCTATGTATACGTATATATATATATATATATATATGTATATAGATATTTATGAAGGGAATATGCGAAAGATTCACTATAGCAGGTATAACTTCCAACAAAAAAAAATTGCACAATGTTTATTTGCATACTAGTTTACTAGACGCCAATGAAATGAATATACGATTTTTGAGTCAACATTGTTCTCCAATAGAGTACTGCATACTCTATTGGAGTCCAGTTGTCAGATTCCTATTTTTATCGACACAATCAATTGGCTGTACGTATGTATATGTACATTGTTTTGTTGTGTACGCTAAAACACGTGTACTATTGAAAGTTAGGAAGTTTAAAAATCCTATATGAATAGTATAAATACAATTAATAGTTCTGTTTACTCTTGGAGGTGTTTATTACACTGGTAACTTGTTTTCAATTAATGTTTTAATTTATATTTCTATTAAATAAGCTAATAGCTTCCAGGAAAATGGCTATTTAGTTTTAATAACTAGTATTGAAAACAAATAATCGTCGAACATTAATAACGTTAGATATTTTGCTTTTAAAATATTTTTCAGTTTAAATTTGTAATCGATCTTTTACATATTTTCGCATGTTGATTTTGATGCAAATTTTACATATTGATTCGAGATGCTTAATTTTAGAGTGTAGTTTCTTTCCAGTCCCTGTAATTGTTTAAACTACACTTTATATACTATATGTATAATTTCAAATTTCTAATATCTTTTACAAATTATATAAAATAATATAGATATATGTTGTACATATAGATCATACCCAAGTATGTATCAAATTATTGCAAACGAATTTAGATTTAAATACATAATGATAATAATAATCTTTATTCACAACCGACTGAAGCCCAATAACAGGAAAAATGTATTATTTTATTGCACATCCATGGAAGATGTTATGCATTATGAATAAGAAAAGATATTAAATAAAGTATCACCTAAGTAAATATGTCCAAAATTCTATTGGCCCTCCTAGACTTCACCTCAAAACGTTCGTCCTCGCAATCTCTACAAATATCGAATTGCTCGTGGAGTTAACGTGGGGTATCAGAATATACACGGTCGAGCAAAAAAGAACAATCAATGTGGTTAGTTATGTTCCAAAGGCAGTATATCTTGTGACGTACGTCCCTGTGTATAAACTCAGTCGGTCTTGGAAATAAGAAACTTCAAAAACCAATGATTCACAAGCGTATATATATTACCACATTAAAGACGCATATTCAACTAGCTACATGAGTGTAGTATAAAGATTTAAGTAAAGTGGTATCAGTGGCTTAAAAGCTTCAGAACAAATACTTGTGAGTAAGTGGTCTAAAAGTGAGGCTTGGATCAAATATCACACCAAAATCTCTTATTTTCCTCACGTTTTTCAAATAATTATCCATGATGCGGTAAAATGATTCGAACGGTGTAGAAAATCGACAAAAATCATAAAACAACATTTTTTAATGTTTAACTGTAAGCCGAACCGTTTGCACCATCAGAAATCTAGATTGAGAATGAGTTGGTAGAGATAAGTATAGGACAATCGATCTGACGAAGCAATTTCAGAACAATGTGAATAGCATAGGACCGAAATTTGGTCCTTGAAGTATACCAGACGTCAAAATGAAGTCATTGGTGCACTATCCATTATATGTCATGAAGCACTTTCTTCGAGTTAAATACGAACTAAGAAGACTGATAGAACGCGAACCAGACCAAAAGAGTTAAGCTTATGTAACGATATTTCATGGTCTATGCTATCAAAAGCCTTAGGAAGGACCGTGTAAATTACATCTGCATATCGAACGGTGGTAGCCAAATTGGTAAAAGTAAATTGACCAGAAATAAAGTCTGGTTTGGTGGGATAAGGAACGAGCGCAACTAGAAAAGTTAAAATACAGTACCTTATCGTAAACTTTTGCAAAATTAGGGATAATAGATATTGGTCTGCGATTACCCAGTAACGCACGGTCTCTCTTTTTGTGTACTGAAACAATTCTACTTTTCCATTGATCAGGCAAGATGCACGATGATATGGAGAGATTGGTAATAACCTTAAGAGGAAAACCTAAGACATAGCTACAATCATGAATTAAGAAACTAGGAAGTGAATCGTCTCTCATTGTAAACTTATTCGGAAAACTCATCTTCTGTTGCGAGTGAAAAAGAGTGGGGCAAAGAATTTTCTAAAGATTCACCGTGGATGAGATGTATTTGCAAAAGCATTAGCAATTTGGTTAGGGTTTACGAAATAATTTCCATTATTGTCAGAATGTTTATTTGGTGTCTTAGTACAACGCCTTTTAGAACAAAGAAAATTCCAAAGATTAGAAGGATTTGCTTCAATAGAAATTTCCACACCATAGCTAGATAATTGACATTAAAAAATACCAGTCAATGTTAAAATAAATGATTGCATAAAGAATTTTTGTAATTGTATCTAAGGAAAACAAAATGAATTACTTTTTTGGTAAATGAAAACTGTGTCTGAAGAAATAATATTAACACTTTTAATCGAAGAAAAGGAAAGAGATAATTATTGTATAGAAATATACGTCTTTCACCCTATTTAGAACTCACTAACAATCCTCCAAAATAAATTTAAGGATAATACTATTTTAGTACGATTATAAAGTGGTAGGAGTATTTAAAATACTAGTTCCTATTGTGGTTGGTATCGACATTGATATTTATTTGATACTTCCTCCCAACACCTTTCCTATCCAAAAAGACCCGCCCTCCACTAGGGGAACAGCCACTTATCTAATGCTAACCATTATAAAGTCACATATTTAAATGCATTTATGAGAGAGTTTTTACTTTGAAAAATTTGAATGTTATTTCGACAAAATATTTTTAAATGAATAGCCCAACGTTAGGAGTATTAAAAATATAATTTCAAATTGAGATTGGTAGTGACATTAATATACATTTGTTACTTCCTTCTCAACACCTTTCCTATCTTAAAAATCACGCCCTCCCACGCTAGAAGGGTGGTCACTTTTCCTAGGATAATAATTCGTTTCATTCTATTTATGTAATACAATTACATATTTTTAAGCATTTTACTTATGGATATTACACGGCCTTCTTTTTTGGAATATCTTCAGAATATTTTTTTCTAGTTTTATGAAATTTAATTATATTTTTATTATCAACTCCTCTTTATTATTTGCCACGTCTTAATGTGACCGCCCTTCCCCAATGAAAACATGGTCACTTTTAACGTTTTTAACACTTCCAGCCATTGTCAGTTTGGAGAAAACCTTTAAATAAAGAATAAGTAATTTTTCTAGCCCTCGGGATATTGATGATATATTTCTCCAAAAAAACCTCTACCAAGCAAATCTAATTATTTCTTTTTGCCTGCCACAACATATTAAATTTGCAGCTAGCTCCTAGATTTGGTTTTAGTTTTAAGGGAAATATTGTGATTAACTAAGATCTGGATTTTGAAGATTATGCTTCATTACAGTTGATTTATCTTTTCGTACGAGAGAAAAAAATCCATTGCAGTTTTAATATTGATTAAAAATTGATCGAAGATTACGAAGGTAAATTGTATTTGAAAAAAGAATTCTAGAAGTAGAGAATTGGTTAAAAAAACTTCAATCATGTTAAAACAAGATTTCTATTACATTATTTGGGGGTAACCAGATTGTCCTCAGTTTTTTTTTGGTTAGACTTCTCACATTTTTTTTGTTATCAAGTTCTACGTTACAGTGGGTACTCGTACTATTAATAAAGACGATCTTCAACTTAGGATAGATTAGTTTAAATTAGAATTCCATTCCCTTCTGTTTCTTAATTCTCGATATTTCTTCTTGAAGATAACTTTACCCAAATTATTATTTAGCTGAGATAATGGCGTAAGACCACGTCTAGATTATTAGCTTGTAGTGACATTTGATGCATATTTTGATAGATGCATCGTTCTTTTTCCAGTTGCTTTTTAATGCCTTTGTTACGATTTCTTCTCTATACGTAAGTCCAAATACAATAAATAATAAATTCGAGGATGAAAATGGAGAAACTTCGTATATTTTGGGAGTTAAAACGAGAAAATCTTGAGAAATTGTTTGGAAAAAAAGCAATTTGGAATAACAGGATACGGATCCAGAAATGATCATCTACATCTTCGAAGACAATTCATTTATGGACGTTCAAAAGAAGACCAAACAATATGTAGCAGATAACCTGGTCTGGGTTTGTATGAGGAAGTATTGGCGTTACTTTGGAGACGATCAGAAGTTACTTTATAATAATCTATTTGCCTAAAAATAATTTCTTTTATTATTCATATGAAAATGAAGAAGTTTCGTATATTTTGGGAGTTAAAACGAGAAAATCTTGAGAAATTGTTTGAAAAAGAAGCAATCTGGAATAACAGGATACGGATCTAGAAATGATCATCTACATCTTCGAAGACAATTCATTTATGGGCATTCAAAAGAAGACCAAACAATATGTAGCAGACAACCTGTTCTGGGTTTGTATGAGGGAGTATTGGCGTTACTTTGGAGACGATCAGAAGTTACTTTCTAATAATCTATTTGCCTAAAAATAATTTCTTTTATTATTCATATGAAAATATAGAAGCTTCGTATATTTTTGGTGATAAAACGAGAAAATCTTGACAAAATGTTTGGAAAAGAAGCAATTTGGAATAACAGGATACGGATCCAGAAATGATCATCTACATCTTCGAAGACAATTCATTTATGGGCGTTCAAAAGAAGACCTAACAATATGTAGCAGATAACCTGGTCTGGGTTTGTATGAGGGAGTATTGCAGTTACTTTGGGGACCGTCAGAAGTTACTTTCTAATAATCTATTTACCCAAAAATAATTTCTTTTATTAATCATAATTACATCAAATTTAACGTAATCTAAGTTAAATGAAGCTAAATATAATTAGGCCATATTTAAATCTACATTTTTTTAATTTGATACATACTTTATATGTGTATTTCATAAATTTACGCATCTAAACTTTTGTTGTTCTTATAGTTTCTGCTAACATAGGTATCGTTTTCCTTCTAAAATAACCTAATCTAATTCTCGTTTGACATTCATTGTAAGGCAACACACTGTATGGTCTGAAAATATTTTTTTTATCTTTTTTTTTGGTTTGGGTATGTATCCTCCTCAATCTATGAATGTAGAAACAATACTTTTTATAAGCTACCTGGTCAAATGCCACATGTATAGTAGTACATTTATGATAAACTTCACATTGACATCATCATATATAGGTGACACGAAATATTATTGATTTTGTTATGATGTACACCAATGAAACAGAATTATACAATTATACAATACATATATAAGGAATCGTGCTGTTGGATATTTTTTTTTTGATCTTTTAGGTAATACAAGGAAACCAGATTTTTAACAGATTAATTGATAAGTGTAATTATTGTCACTACACATGTAGATCCGTATATATTTTTTGAATGGCGTGAATCTAGATGATCACCATGTTTCATTCAATACATATAGCCGGAACATTAATATAGAAGGAAACAAAATTTTGTGTAAGTGCGAGTGTTTCAAGAAATATTGAAAGCTTGGACTGGCCATTGAATCCATGGGTACATAATTTTCCCTGTAATTATGAATACGCGGAGGAATTCCTGTATTCACTATGACAATTCTACCACGGTCCGAAACGCTGTTACTTATTTCATCGACCTGAGCCGATCCCAAATGCTCGATGTATTCCTCTTCTTCGGCAGCAAATTTAGTAGGGCCAGGTATTTCTGGAATTAATTTAGTTTTATCTAAAAACTGTAGAAAAAGATATATACAATGGGCACTACAAAAGTTCTGAGATTCGCGCCGGATCTGTTCAGTAACTCTCGAATTGTGATAGTGTAAAGACCTCGGTTTGTCGTACTGTTCAAAGGATTTCTTTAAGGATTGAATACTGATCATTAGTACCTCTTGAATTGTGGTAGTGTAAACAATTCACTTTGTCATATCGCCCAAAGAATTACGGACTGACTTCTGATCATTATTTGTTGGAAAATATTCCAAAACATGATGATGGATCCAATCTTGGCAAACGGTACAATTTAACGGCAGTAAATGAAAATACAGTCAACAGTGATGAAAGAAAGATACATGAGATAATAAAACTGAAATGGACGATGTAGAAAAATCAACGCAGCTGTCCATTGCAATGATGATTCTTTATCAAATAGCCTATGAAAACACCACAGTCTAAACCACATAAATCTACTAAGTGAGGGTTTATAACCTTACCCAAGAAAACCCTTGACCCCATGCATATAAGTTAATGCGAGATCGAAACGTGTCTGCGCAATAATGTACTGGCTATTTGTACCTTTTAGCACAAACATCTTTGAGTGAAGAAGGTCAATTTTCTTTGGTTTGCTTGACAGTCTCTTCATAAATGACGAAACTTGACTGGTTATGATGTGAATACTAAAGCACAGAAAAGTTTGATTTCCTGAAGACAATAGCTAGGAAATCGTTAAGAGGGAAACGGTAGTCCTTCTCTTTACCATATAAAGAGTTGTAGAGAGTGCTTAAAAGAGTCACCGCAAAGTGATAGATCCAATGACTGATCGGAGTTGTTGAAGCATCCAAAAACATTTGCTCTTGCTCGAGATAAAGTACGCTTTTTCCATCATGAAAGGGGCTCCAACGTATCGAGGGTTTAGCAGAAACCGGGCTGAAAATACTGGAACATCCACCGTACAGCCTATATATCTTTTCATGGAGATTTGCCCTATTTCCTCTGTGAAGAACACTCTTCTCATGGCGAAAGCTGACGGATGTATCCATTTAGAAGAATGCATCGAATAGTGATGATTATTTTTAAAGATTGTGAAAATTATACCTAGATGTGTTACAAAACTTTTGTAGATCTCTTTGTATAATCGATTGCTGATCTCGCTGGATTCTACCAGGAACGAATTTTGTTTGAAAGTCAAATTACCACGATCTTAATTGTCAAACTTTGCGTTTTAATTTGACTCCACTTCAGGATTTGGTGGAAGAATTACTATTACTATTAGTAATTTCAATTAAAATTGATTACGTTTTCACTGATGCAATGCCATTAAATACCTACTAGAAATGTGTCGGAATCGTGGGTTAAAGACGTCACGAAATTGGAATCAATTACGTTTTTGTCCGTATTACTAGAGAAAAGTTTTAAAAAAATGTGGCGAGGCGTGTGTTTTTGGCAGACATAAACAATCTAATTTAGAACTATGAACTATTTAAAGCAATAGTTATACCAATATGTTATTTCTTCTACAATTATGTTACTTTCCTTATTCATATTCTATAATAGCTTCCAATTTTTATTATATTACTAGTAATAATCGTTTCCAATTTCGTTAGAGTCTTCGACCAATGCCATAATTTTCCAATTTACCAGGGCATAAAGTTTACATTACATCGTTGCATTTATTATTGATTTTGATAAGTACCTACAGTATACATTTAGTGTGAAGCCCAATATGTTCCTTAAGCCGATCCTGGTTCCTGCGAGATCCGCAGTTTAATAAATAAGTGTGCAGGGAGCCCACGAGACAGAAAGTATTGCCAATATTATACACGTAAAACATCCTAAATTAAATAAATTATATAACAAATATATACACGGTGTTTCAAAATGAATGTGAAAGACTGTAGCTAATGATACATTAAAAAGAAATAGTGTGCTTCCGAATGAGGTTGTTTTCTCAAAAAGTGTTAGTACTCAGATTAGAAGATAAATACATAGATTGTTAAAATGTTCATTTATTTTTCTTAATTATAGCATAAAATAATTGTTTTACCACCCGCACTTAGTGGTTTCTTCACATGTTTACCTATATTGCATTATTATTTTATGCAATATGCAATAAATTTATGAACTAAATGACAATAAATTAATTTACGTATGAGTTACTATGTTGTATATACTTTTGTTAAAATATCTTCTTGTTTGTCCAACATAAATACCTGGACATATACCTGGCCAGATTCAGTTATTACACTTTCTTCATTTTGGCTTGCGGCTTGGAACCGCGTTTTCGACAATTCTGGTATCAGAATAATCGAAGACGAGTTTCCAACCCGGAAGCGAAAATGAAGCCCGGAAGATGCAGAATGTTTCGTTATTGTTTCGACATACTCTGTACGTGGGTTAAGTGATAAGGTTTCCAGTGTTAGGCTATAGTAATCCAGGAATTTAATTCTCCAGCAGTTTAACATCAGTTACAGGGAGCATTGGTAGACCATGAGATATTATTACGTTCGATTTCGTAGTGCTATTTAAGATCTTTGCCTGGCAGTATTCTCTTAAATCTAAAAGCAAAACCAGGAAAATACCTTCCCAGATAGCAAGTCGTTAGACTCGAGACCACCAAGCTACGAGGGTAGCCGTTTATATTTCAGGAATGGCAATCAAAAAAAAAATTTTTATTATTGAAAATAGCTTCATTGCTTTTCAAAATATTCTCCTTGAAAATCAATGCATTCGTTTAAACCAATCCGATTAGCATTGCTGCCACTGTGAAGACGCATCTCCAAAATATTGTTTTGATGTGGTTCGAGCGTGAACAACTTTTATTGGTTTTGGCTCATCTTGGAATACCATCACAGGCGACTGCTGTTTATTATCGCGCTCATACGTATAGATCCAAGAATGATCACCTGTTTCGACTTTGTAAATGTTCTTTGAAGCACTGCCATTTCATTTTTTGTGAATTTCATGGTACCAATCGACGCGAGTCATTTTTTGAGCGGTTGCAAATTATGCGGTATCCAACATAAACATAGCTTTTTAACGGCTAAATGTTCATGCAGGATCTTATGCACGCTGGCGTTATTAATATCTAGAGATGTCTCGACCTCACGGTACGTCACATGACGGTCTTGCATTATCAATTCAGACATTGCATTAATGTTTTCCGACACAACAACATTTGTGACCTTCACGAAATTCATCGTCCAAAGAACGCCGTCCAAGTTTGAATTGAATCTATACCAACGATATACTGTAGTCTTCGATTGTACTTCATCACCATATAAAGAATTCAGCTCGGCGATGCATTCTTGTTGAGATAATCCACGCCGAAAGTTATGAAAAATAAGTTCACGAAAATATTCGCGAGTGAATTTCAATTTTTCGCTGACATAAAATTTTCAAGTTACTGTCAATAATAGAAATAGCGGCCGGATAATAAAATTGTCATGGTAAATATATTGTCAAAAATTACGAACTTCACCATGCAATCATGAGATCGGAGGCAACACTAACAGTGTTACCAGTTCCCGAAATATAAACGGCTACCCTCGTATAACCGGCACGCTATGTCGAATAATTGTTAACAATCTATGTATTATTAAATATTAGTCATGAATATGAATTTTCATTAAGTAAAAGCCGAACCTATTCACTATTATCCCTTTACTTTCACGAATTTTGGAACACCCTATATATTCGTAAACCCGTTTTTGAACACTTGTCCCAAAACTATTTAGTTATGCAAATACAAATTAATTCAAATGAACATACCGTAGAGACGAATGTTACTTTCGACTTCGCCAAGGGAATTCTTCGCAATACACCTGTACGTCCCTATATCATCCTTGTGTAGATTGCGTACAATAACTGTCATTTTAACCTCGAATAATGACATGCTGATCGATCGGACATCGTATTTCGGACTGGGGATTACCATACCATCTAGAACAACATAAGAAATCGATAATTGAAGTACAAAGGAAGGAGTAAAAGGACTAAGGAGATGTTAGCACTGCTACTAACGGTCAATCAGTGTTGAGGAGTGGTTCGTATAGATAATAAACAGGAACTGGCACAGTGTATTCACATGATTAATGAAACGACGCTTAATTCCTTATCCCACTAATTCTTAACTCGTCACGTCCTGATTGAAGGGCAGCTCCGATATATCGTACGGGACCGCGCTGCGTTCAGCTTCAGTTAGTAAATCGAGATAACCGATTTTCAATTTAATTCTACTGACATGATTTATTCAACAATATTTCATCCGCTCTAGCTGTTATTTAATTACTATTTTCCGAGTGAAGTTGTTATTAACAGTTTAACATATTACAAGACGATTTATCGAATTATACGGGGTTTTCCATTTCTTAGGAAATTAAATATTTATGTTCATGAATTATGTTGACAATTTATTTAATAATAATTATAATTACAGTGATTAACACATACGGTTCACTAATTTTAACATAAGCTTCCGGTGTAATCAAATGGACAAGTGCAGAACTGAGCAATTTCAAGGAAGTTGTAGATATTCACAATAGGTGCTATGGTTCTACTGTTTTATATTTAAACGGATGATGTCGCTTAGAAATATCTCAGGAAGATACATTTTAAATAAAAGAATGAAAGCATTCTCTGGAAATATGGAATAATTTTCACAAATCCATAAAATCCATTCCATAAATTTACAAGATTGCACTAGTGGTAGGCTTTCAAGTCATATTTTGAAGTAACTTTATTCTAATCATTAATACCATGTCTACTTTATATTTTCATTAATTTGTTGTCCATTAAGGCAAACACTTCTGCAATCCAAAGTTCATTTCCTGCACCATAATTGCCTAAATCTTTGTCTGGAGGATTTAGGGTGGACACATTTGGAATCCAAAATTTATTTTCGTCCTGAATCTTCGGTTTGGGAATTTAATGTAAAAACATCAAGAAAAGTTGAGATCTTATATAAATTTTAAAGATTACTGCTAAATGTTATTGCGATCCTATATTAAGGATTTATCCTTCCTTCTGGAATCTAAAGTCTTTCAGCAATTCCCTGGATCTCGGGCAAGAGGATTTAGCTCGTAAAAACCAAGTAAAATTGAGATCTTATCTGTATTTTGAAGACGAATGTTATTGTGGTCTAAATCTAAAGTTCGTTTCCTTCCTCAATTCCCTTAATCTACGACTCGCAGATTTAATTCGGAAAAATCGAGAAGAATTGAGATCTCGTGGTCCAATATTGAGGATTTATCTTTCTTTCTGAAATCCAAAATTCATTTCCTATATCAATCTTCTGAATCTTCGAATTAAGAATTTAGCTCGAAAATCTAGACAAGATCTCACCTCAAGAAGAGGTGAGATCTTGTCTAGATTTCGAACATTAGTTGTTGATGTCTTTGTGCTCCAATATTAAGGATCTTTCCGTCTGCAATCTAAAGTTCATCGATTTCTTAAATCTTCTGATTGAATATTTAGTTCGAAAACATCAAGAAGATCTTGTCTGGTTTTGGAAGATCAGTCCTTAATTTCATTGTGGTTCAAAGTTAAGGATTTATCTTTCCTGTATAAAACAACGGTGCAATACATTGGAAAGAATTTTGCGCAATAAAAAATAATTAATATTTCGTAAATTTCTATAGAAGAATGAAGCCTCTCTTTTAGATAAATTGAGTCTATGATTCCAATTATCCCTGAATTAATCAATGTTATTATTAACGAGCTAGGATGGGTTGGCAGGGCATATTTGAAAGCAACTTCAGCCCAATCCTTACCATTAATTTCATGTCACTTTTGTAATTTCACTAATCTTCACATTGGTATTTCATCGTCTCAGGCAAACAATTCTGTAATGCAAAGTCGTTCATTTCTTTCCTATATATTACAATCTTGAATCTTCAGTCTCAAGATTTAACCAATACGAGATGGACGAGATGGACCAAGATGAGTCGCGATCTGCGGTCTTCATTTGATTCTCTTTAGGGTTAGTTTAAAGGTGAATCCAAACATCAATGCATGGATACGATTGAGGGAAGAGTTTTATTTCGAAGATTTAATAATTGAAGGCAATCTAACATTTAAATATTCGAAGTTTGAATTTGTATGTGTAAAGGTTTAAACTTTACTGGAATACAAGACATACGAGGATAGTTTGACAAGTAGTGAGAATGATACATAGGTGGCGCTCTAATTGGTAAAACAAATGCACTGTAATTTAGGTTGCCTATTTATATGTTTACATTCCGATATTTAGATAAATCGGTTGATTAGTTTATTTTTGACACCTGATTGAAAAAGAAGCAACACGTCGTTTTGTTAAAATGGAAAAAGCAGAGTATCGTGCGGTGATTAAATACTTCGTAATTAAGGGTATGAAAGCTACCGAAATAAAAGATGAGTTACGGGAAACATTAGGTGAATCTGCTCCATCATCCGCCACAATAAGTAGACGGGTAAATGAATTTAAACGTGGTAGAACAAGATGTGTTGATAAAGCACGCTCTGGAGCACCCAAAATCGTGACTTCTAAGGAAATGATTATAAAAATCCATAATATTATTACGCAAGATCGACGAGTCAAAGTGAGAGAGATAGCAGACATGGTATATATTTCAAAAGAACGCGTACACCACATTTTAACGAAAGAATTGGGCCTTTCCAAGCTTTCGGCAAGATGGGTGCCGCTTTTGCTTACGAAAAAGTTTACTCGTTTACGCATTCCAATGAGTGTTTGGACCTTTATAAGTGGAATCCGGTTGATTTTTGTAGGCGATTTGTTACTTGCGATGAAACTTGGATACACTACAGTACACCCGAAACTAAACAACAGTCGAAACAATGGTTAGAACGTAGTTCTGCACCTCCAAAGAAAGCGAAAACCACTTTATCGGTAAACAAGGTGATGGCATCAATTTTTTGGGATTCAAAGGGCATTTTGCTCATTGATTACCTTCAGAAAGGTGCCACAATAAACGGACAATATTATGCAGAACCTCTACAAAAATTAAATGTTGAGATTCGTGCTAAACGGCTAGGAATGGCAAAGGAAAGAAATTCTGTTTCACCAAGACAACGCTCTCTCGCATACCAGCACAGTTGCGATGTCCAAAATCCACGAATTGCATTTCCAATTAGTACCGCATGCACCTTATTTGCCGGATATAGCCCCTTCCGACTTCCACCTTTTTCCAAAATTGAAAACGGCACTAGGTGGAAAGAAAGTTTCGTCTAACGACGAGCTTATCATCTTCGTAAATGAGTGTTTCGCAAACCTTCCGCAATCGCATTTTAGAAATGGCGTAAGGGCATTGGAGCACCGTTGGAATAAATGTATTGCTCTTCTAGGAGACTATATTGAAAAATAAAAATTATTTTGTATTTAAAAAATTCGTTTTTCTTTTCCATTCTCACTGCTTGTCAAACTACCCTCGTATTGTAAGTAAAAAACATTGGAAATTGCACGAAGTAATCTGGTAGTAACGACAATTATGTTTAGATTGAAGAAGACTTCAACATGAGAAGTTTAAAGATGAATTTAAACATCAAATGATTGCGAGTGGGTACAATCGAAGGAAGAGTGTTAATTCTAAGACTTGAGAATTGAAAACGATCCAATGTTTATATATTTGACGTTTGAGTTTGGTTGTAATAATTTATGTAAAGATTTCAATTTTTTCTTGCAATAATGAAGTAGAAAATTGAATCAATGTTCGAAAGGAAGTATCGAATGTAAGTTGACGATATTTGTGTTAGAGATTAGGGTGCGCAAGTCTTCAATGAGTAGAAAAGAATGTGAATAAAAGCGAGTAAAATTTTCGTAACAATTTCGAAAAAATCGAATTAAACAACGAATATTATTTTTAACTACTTACACAATTACGCGATATTTAGTGCCAAATATAATAATATTTAAAGGGTGAAATAGGTAGTGTCTAAGGGAAGTTGTAAAAGTATATGAAATTACCTGGATCTTTGACCCAGTAGTTGATGGCTTTAGGTGAAGCTTCAACGAGGCATTCCAGGGCAACGTCCGTTCCTAACGGCGCCCCGACCAACTGATTAGGGACTTGAATGACAGGGTAAACTGTGAAAAAAAGAAACACACAAAAAAAATTATATAGAAGACAGAGAGATGTGTCATCAGTTGTCACCGCATAAGCTGTACCGATCATTTGAATTGAACTTTAATCAAGTAACTATGGTACTTGATTACAATGGTCGGTTAATTAATGATTGTAAATGTGTACATAGAAGTGGAGTCTGGAACAATGGAGCGTGTGCCATTCTTCTTACTGTTTTTGCATGCCCCAGTTTCCTATAATTATTCGAAATGCCACTTACAGTTAACGGTCACCATTATGCGTTTGCTGATAGTCGGTGGTATACCATTCGAGGCAATGCAGAAATATGCCCCCATCTCAGATCTTGAAATCTTCGACAGATGTAGTTCATTACTTTCATAGGTTAGTGCTGAAACATTAAAATAAAATATTTACAGAACAAATGTTAACATTACTTCGTTATATTTTAGCAGCTATTCAAATTTAAATTGAATTTATTTTTAGTTTCGAACGTATATACGAGGTCCGTTCAGAAAATAACTTGATTTTTTTAAATTTTATTATTTAATTTTACCTCCTTCAAAATATTCCACACTTCTGTTTTACAAGCAAAAAAATGTGACGTGAATAATATATTTTTGTCACCTTTTTCTACATGAGCAATAAAGTTTTTTTGTTGCATATTCTTATTTACTGTATATCATATATGTATATATAACGGCAATTATACAATATATCCAAAATTGACTTTATTAAACTACGTTACTTAAGGATACTAGAAAGATTTTCAGGCATCTCTAGAGAATTTAAAATAATCGCTTGTACAAGAAACTATTTAATTGAAGAAAGATCATTATCGAGTTGTATTTTTTTACAATTTCAAACGTACAAATACATAAGGAATATTTAAAGAATATCAATTTTAATGTAGCTTATGCCATAAGAAATATTTTTGAGAGAATGGTGTCATGTTCCTGGTGGTATAATGAATTCCAATGGAGTCGACATTCCTTAAATTTCAAATTTCAAGTTCACAAACCAAGAACTATTACTGAAAAGAGAATTGGTCTCTTTCGGAACACGATCGAAGATTTGTCATTGTACGAGTGTAGGCGTTTATATTTCGGGAATAGCGAACAAAAATTTTTTATTATCAGAAATAGTTATTGCTTTTCAAAATATTCTTCTTGAAAATCAATGCACTTTTGCATTCGTTTAAACCGATCCGAAAAGCATTGCTGCCTCTTCCGGCATAGAAAACCGTAGACCACGAAGTTTATTCTTCACTTGTGGGACCAAAAAGAAATCAGAGGGTGCTAGATCAGGGCTGTGTGGCGGATGGCTTATCATTTCAATGTTTTGCCCGGTCGAATATTCAATTTTTGAACCGACCTGTGAGAGCTCGCATTGTCGTGGTGGAGAATGATCCATTGTTTTCGGTTTGTTTTCCTTATTTCTTCAAAAACTTTTGGCAAACAAATAGTTGTGTACCATTCGGAATTGACCGCTCTACAAGTCTCTAAAGGCATGTTTTTTCCGAAAAAAACAGGCGACCATCTGTTTTGATGCGCTTCGAGCGCGAACAATTTGTGTTGGTTTTGGCTCATCCTGGAATACCCACACAGTCGACTGCTGTTTACATCGGGCTCATACGTATAGATCCAAGATTCGTCACCTGTGACGACATTATAAATGTTTTTGAAGCACCGCCATTCTATTTTTGGTGCATGTCTTGGCACAAAGAGTCCTTTTTTGAGCAGTTTTCAAATTATGTGGTACCCAACGTGAACATAGCTTGATAACGGTTAAATGTTTATGCAGGATCTTATGTACACTGGTGTTACTAATACCTAGAGATGCCTCGATCTTACGGTTTGTGAGACGATCTTCACGAAATTCATCGTCCAAAGAACTCCGTCCAAATTTGAATTTACTATACCAACGATATACTGTAGTCTTCGATTGTGTTTCATCACCATATAAAGAATTCAGCTCGTTGATGCATTCTTGTTGAAATAATCCGCGCCGAAAGTTATGAAAAATAATTGCACGTAGATATTCGCGAATTAATTCCATTTTTTCGCTGACAACAATAGAAATAGCGCCCTGATAATAAAACTGTCAAGGTAAATATATTGTCAAAAATGACAAACTTCAAAATGCAATCATCAGATCGGAGGCAACACTGACGATGTTGTCAGTTCTCGAAATATAAACGTCTACCCTCGTAAAGAATATTCTGTCAACCCTAAAGATTGGTGTGCAAGAAATTAACACCAACAATACACAAGCATTTGAAGGTATGTAAGTTTAGTTGCTATTGGATGCCTTACAATATGACTCCAGATTAGTCCAGATTTATACCAAACTGCTTATCTAACATACACCATTACAGATTGCGAAATTTGTACCAGTACTTTAGTATTATGACGGAAAAGTAAGTCTGTGACTAACATCATTGTTAAATTATGAAAATAATATTGATTGGTAGATAATTGATTACACGAGGTTGCTTTAAAATGTAGGCATTCTGTAAAAGAAATTTATTTAATAGGGCTTGTTATATAAGAATTACTTAGTTGACGATTGGAAGAAGTTAATTTATATTTATTTCCCTAGTTCCGATTGCGACGAAATTGTGATTAATATTTTTATTAAAATCTGGATTTTTATAAAAATAAATTAACCTAAATCGTTTTTAGTTCACAGATATAAATATTTTCCCCATTTGTGTTTAAGAATATTCAGAATATTTTTTCCAGCAAACTTTGTACATTTACGAAATAAGTGTGGAAATGGTTTGTGATACGATCTATGATTTTGACCTGAAAAGGTTTTGCTTTATTTAATGTCCACAATATATTTTCTTTTGGTGTATTTTTCATGGGTATTAAATGAAAAAGAAACGCCCGAGTGTTATACATTTTTCCTATCTACTATTACCTCCTTTTTTTCGCTATTTCCTCTAACGAAGATGTCCTTTTCAAATAGAAGCACCGCTGTATAGCTTAAAATGCAAGTAATGTGCAACGAACATAGAACATAGACAAGATATATCTGCGGGCGAATTGTCTTCTTTCGTCTTCTTCTTTAACGTGAATTTATATTTAAAGACGTACATATATAAAGTGTTAAAAATGGAAACATCATCATCCACCTCACCGTATTTTTAAAATGATCAATTTGGGAAATCGTTCCCGTGATGAAGAGGGGTTTTAAAATATGAAAATACAGGAAATAATGTAAATGTGTATATCGATCTCCCTACACCTTTGCAGATTTAGGTGCGTAATAATATACGTGTACCCGAGGCAGTCTTCATAATCATATTGTAAAAGTATACCTTCGAACAAATGTACTTGATTAAAAACGCATTCGATGTAGTGGAAATACATTGTGTATGATATGTGACCCTTCAAAATAAAAACAAAGATTAATACATTTATTAAATACCCATTCCAATTACGAAAATTGATGACTAAAGACTAGCGTTTTTTTTTTCAGTACTTAAAGCAACTTTTACTCATATCGGTACCAGCCCGGAAACCCAGAAGCAGATAGCATGGACCACGACCGCGGAAGTCTACGTACCAAATCAACTTTTACTGACTTTCTGACTTCTCTAAAGCGCTCGATCGGATAAGATCTTTAAATACTATCACACAAGCTTGATGAAATTGGTTTAAATCTTATTTATCTTATAGGGCCAACTATGTCTACTGCAAAGGTTATAAATCTCAGCTCTTTTCACTCAACATCTGGAGTTCCGCAAGGGTCAAACCTCGGGCCTCTAATTTCTAATTTTATAAACGACCTTGTCGAAGTTCTAAACTATCAGAAATGATTATTCACTAGCGATTTGAAAATATTTCACCCAATAAACAATATGATAATGACTGCGCTCATCTTCAAGAATAGCAGGTGTACTGACACCATTTCTAGATGTAAGTATGTCATGTTCACTCGCAGAAGTTTCTCTACTCACTTCAACTATACTTTGCAAAATTCTTAGCTTAAAAAATGTCGTTATTAAGGATTTGGGTGTCACATTTGACTCAAAACTATTATTCAACAACCGTACGAATAATATACAGCTGCATTAGAAACTATATTCCTATGCTCCTAAGTTAGGTTCTAACTTTAATATACGTCGTTGGTGTGATCACCTCTTTATAAAAACTTGTCTATGCGCTGGAGTTAATGCAAAAGCACTTTCTAAAGTACCTTTTCTTTCGACAGTCTGGCAATTATCCTCCTCGAGGGTTATTAATCTATTGACTACCTTTAACATTGAACCATTAGAGCCCTGTAGTCACCATGATGACGTAATGTCTTTATTCTTCACAGTAGAATTGACGCATTTGAAATTCTGTCAAGGCTAAACTTTTTGGTTCCCAGGCAAACAACTGGGTTTGCAAACACATTTCGTTTGCCATCGCCTGTCTATAGAATATGTGAATATTTTAACAACTTACTGGCTATGCATAAAAACTATGCTCTTCTACCAACAATAGTGAATTAATGCACATATCACTTTCGCATTCTATACATATGAAATATATGTTATTACTCAAACCTGGTATACTTATAAATTTATATTTAGTATATTTAATATTATTATTATGGTATTATGATGCCATAGTTGAATTCATCTGTAAAATGTCTCAAGCTTTGATTAGGAATTTTTCCATTAAAAGTCTAGTTTCATTGCTGATTAAGGCTTTAGGTAAAACTCAAGACTCGCTTCTAGTGGCTTGATAAAATTGCTATACTGGACTTGGGAAGTAGAATATACTACTGTGGGCAAAAAATAGTAAGACTTTGTTCATAATTTTTAAATTCTTAATTTATTCTTCCAAATCTATTTCGTCCCCCTCAAAGTAATCCCCTACATAATTCTAGCCTCTTTTTACGAATAGCATTGCGCAAACGACGCATAACACTCAAATAGTATTCTTTGTTGACAGTTTGGCCGGTCGGAAGGAATTCGGAGTGCACCACACTTCGATAATCGAAGAAAACTGTCATCATAACCTTGATTTTTGGCTTGCTTTGACGTGGTTTTTTGGGCTTCGTCTCACCTTTGATACGATATTCGGCCGATTGATCGTCTGTTTCCGGGTCACAAGCGTAGATCCAAGTCTCATCTCCAGTTATGGTGCCTTTCATTTTTTCTTGATAGTCGGAAAGCATTGTTTCACAGACGTCAACGCGAAGCTGTTTTTCGAAAAAATTGAGTGATTTTGGAACAAATCGTGCTTTCACTTTTCTTAGGCCCAAATGATTTTTCAGAATGGTTTTCACTGATCCTTCTGATATTCCAACGATGCTAGTAAGATCTCTGACTGTTAATCGTCGATTCTCAAGCACCAATTCCTTGATTCTATTGACGTGTTGATCATCAGTTGATGTTGGTGGCTGTCCTGGACGTGGTTCATCATCAACGCGTTCTCGACCCTCTTTGAATAATTTGTACCAATCAAAAACACTTACTCGCAACAAGCAATTATCACCGAAGGTCTTTTGCAACATTCTGAATGTTTCGGCACCAGAAATTTGATTTCGTACACAAAATTTAATGGAACTTCTTTGTTGAATAATTTCACTCATTGTAAAAATCGCCGAATGCACTTTTTGTACTTCAGTAAGACAAGCGTATACTAAACACTAATGATTATTTTGATGTGAAATTTGGCACAGATTTCACTGACAGTCATACCAACCTAAAAAAAAGTATTTCGACGAATGGGTTTTCGCGCGAAATTTAAATTAAGAAGCCTTACTATTTTTTGCCCACAGTAGTATAATAAGTTTAACTAAGAGGAGTGTATCATGGAGATTTTTGCAAGACGATGTAATTAAATTAGAACTTCGTACTTACTGTAATATTACTTTTCGTCTTTGGATAATTAGCCGAAAATACTTTTAAAGGACGCAGTTATCAATGAGGAGATGCCTTTATTTTTCTAAAGTAAATCAAAAACAAAATAGAATGCATCAGTTGAGCGAAACTACGAGGGAGCGTTTTTATATTCGCGGAATGAGCGGGTTGTAGAGGGGTGAGTAGGCGTGGCCTGTGCAGCGACTCATGATTAGTATAAATACGAAGTTTCATTGTTATTAGACAATTAGTCTTTGAGCTATCGTCAACCAAGTAACATAATCAGGAGTGAAAAGTGAAATATGAAAAAAATCGAACATCGTGCCGTTATAAAGTTCCTTACCAGGCAAGGAAAATCAGTCGCGACCATAATGAATGAGATGTCATTGGTTTACGGCGACTCTTGTCCAGGAAAAACCATGGTGTACAAGTGGCATAGTTTATTTAAACAAGGAAGGGAATCCCTTGAAGACGACCCGAGGCCGGGCAGGAGCATTGAGGTGACCACGCCAGCACTTATCCAAAAAGTTGAACAAATTGTACTAGAAGATGCTCGACTAAAGAAGAAACAATTCGCAGAAATGGTTGGAGTATCCGATACAACAATTTTTAAAATCCTACACGATCATCTCGGCATGTCTAAGGTCAGCGCAAGATGGGTGCCGAGAATGCTCACGCCGTCGCAAAAACAACAGCGCGTAGAGTGTTCGCGTGCATTCTTTGGACCTCTGTAATGAAGACAAGGATGGTGTATTGAGTGGAATTGTTACTGGAGACGAAACTTGGGTTCATCATTATGAACCTGAGTCCAAACAAGACTCCATGCAGTGGCATAATGAGTCCAAACAAGACTCCATGCAGTGGCATAAAAAGGGTACAGCACCTCCCAAGAAATTTAAAGTGTCACAATCAGCTGGAAAACTCATGGCAACGGTATTTTGGGACTCGGAAGGAATATTGTTGATTGATTATAAAGATAAAGGTGTTTCTATAACCGGAGAATATTACGCTTCAATATTAGAGCGACTAAAAGAAGCCATTAAAGAGAAAAGACGGGGAAAATTGACAAAAGGTGTTCTGCTTTTGCACGACAACGCGCCCGTCCACAAGAGCCGCGTTGCGTTAGCTGCCCTGCATAAGGTGGGCTTCGAAATTGTGAATCACCCACCCTACAGCCCAGACCTGGCCCCGAGTGATTATTACCTGTTTCCGAAAATGAAAAAAGAGCTGCGGGGTAAAAAATTTACTGCCGATGATGAAGTCAAGGAGGCAGTTTCGGCGTATTTTGCAGATAAAGAGAAATCATTTTTTTATGAGGGTATAAATAAATTAATTGAAAGATGTGAAAAATGTATCCGTCTTGCAGGTGAATATATTGAAAAAGAAAAATAATATGGTTTTTTTATTTCCACCCCCTGTCCCCCATTCCGCGAATATAAAAACGCTCCCTCGTATTTCTATTGTGTTTCTTTCATTTTCATTCCTTTTTTTTCGAAAATAATGTAATATTTATTGAGTTTTATCATAATTATTAAATATGATCACAAAAAAATATTAATACTAGTACAGTCTACAGCTACAATCAATGTTATTGAAATTTTGTACAGCAAATATCCATTCTAAGTAAAATTTATTGCTTTTCGTTATATTTAACTATGAGCGTAGACCTTCGGGTTATTCGAAATCTACTTGCATTTGGATGACCGCAGTAGAGGTCTCGTCTTTCGAATTCGTTCCAACACACGCTATCGCTTTTAGCTTAAGGCTGACTCGACGCCTCCATTGATCTAACCAAAGCAATATACTTACAGAAGCACAATAATAGCTATTGTTAACTTTCAAAGAAGAGATTCCTTGTGTGTGCGTTTGTGCGAGTGTATTTGTACAGTATTGAAAGTGGACTCCATCATCAACGTTTAATATTAAGGAAGGATATGATAACATTTAAAATATATTTTCGCGTACCTTTGGATTTGACACCATTCTTATCTCTAATTATAATTTCGTCCCCGTTTTCGCGTCTCCATAATACATCCGGATCTGGATGTCCTTTCGCTTTACAAGTTAACTTGGGGCTACCTCCCTCTGGCACGTCCACGTCGCCTGATGTTTGCCCGGGTATAAAGTCTGGGGGAACTACCACGTTCAAATGACCAATCTGAAATATAAAAAATAGTTTCGCAAACGCAAACACATGTCTGTTACCTGTACATTGGGAATGTTATCTTTTAATAAAAAAAAAAGCGGACGCTTTGCTGTGAAACTTCCACCTGCTGGATACGCAGCATTTCATTCAGAGGTTATAAGTGGTTATGAGTTGAGATTCAAATAACGTATTTATTATTTAAAGATAATAAAATGCGGGAGTTCTTACCGGTAATAATAAACTGTTGTTTGATAATATTTTCTTCATTGCATGCTTTCAAACAATAATAATTAAATAATATTAAATGATTAAGATAAGCTTTACAGCTCAGGAAGGATTTTAAATTTTAGTATTCCAATGGTACAATTTATTTCTCAAAATTCATCCAAGATACGTATATATTCGGTACCTCTAACCAAAGGCTGGCAAAGAGCTGTTCACCGTATTCATTAGGATTCAGTCTATCTAGATTTAAAGAGAAAGGGTGAGATATGGAGGAGCATAGAGTACCTAAGGAAAATTCCAAAAGAAGTAAGAAAATCCATATCAGAGTTCTAAGTTTCTATTTCACTAAATATTCAAAACGATCTCTTGATGCAAAGGCACACCCTAATCAATCGTAATAGCTTCTTTGAACATTTGTAATTGCTTCTTGTTGAACGTTTCCAATATATTTTTGAGATTGGGATGAATTAGTTGACCTTAGAGGCCAATAAGTATTAGCACACCAGCTAGTCAATAATCTATTGTTAAAGATGCTTATGCATACATTCTGACAGTGCATTATGAGTAGGACATCCGTCTTGCTGGAACTATCGGGTGTTTTCTAAGAACTTGAGAACTTAAAATGATAATACAAGACAGAAATATTGTTGGAATGAATTATTTTTATTATAATCTGGTAGATAATTTCATGGCATTTATTCTTTAATTATAATTTCCGGCATATGTCCGCCGCGGCTACGAGTTACATGGTCCATTCGATCAGTCCAATTTTTGAATACTTTTTCCAATTAATCTGACCGTATGGCGTCAATGGTGGCTTGAATGCTTCCAATGCTTCAAGAGTTGTTGGTTTGTCGGCATAAACAATGACAACATAGCCCCAAAAAACGTAATCCAGAGAAGTTGAATCGCACAAACCAGAGGGTCAGTGAACAGGACCACTTCTGGAAATAAAGTTGTCACCAAATTGATTTTGCAATAAATCGATTGCTAAGCGTGTTGTATGGCAAGTTGCGTCGTCTTGTTGGAACCAAATGTCGTCGATGTTTAGTTGATTCATTTTTGGAAACAAAAATTCAGTCTGTATGGCTCGATAGCACTCGCCATTCACCGTAACGGCAGCTCTTTCCTGATTTCGAAAGAAATAAGGAGCGATGATGCCGCCAGCGTGTAAACCGCACCAAACAGTCACTTTTAATGGATGCAATGGTGATATGTTACCGGCTTGAGGATTGTCTTCGCTCCAAATATGGCAATTTTGCTTATTGACGTAGTCATTTAATCAGAAATGAGCTTGATCACTAAACACAATTCTTTGTTAAAAATACTCATCATCGGCCAGTTTCAAATGAGCCCAATCAACAAAAATGCGACGCAAACGATGGTCGTTTGGCTTCAATTCTTGTACGAACTGTATTTTATAGGCACGTAAGCCAAGATTCTTAACTAAAATTTTCCACGTAGTCGAAGGACAAAGGCCAACAAGTTGAGGACGACGACGAATCGACGTTTCGGCGCCTTTTTCAACACTTCGCGCTACAGCAGCAATATTCTCTTCGGCACGCACATTTCTTTGTCTTGTTAATGGTTTTGTATCGAGAAGAGTAAAATTAGTGCGAAAACGATCAATAACTGCACGAATTGCTTGCTTACTACGCCGATTATGTTGACCGTAAAATGGACGAAGTACTCTATGAACTTCGCGAACAGATTTACTTCTTTCAAAGTAAATTTCCACAATTTGGAAGCGTTGTTCTGGCGTTAAAGGGTTCAACATGACTTGTCAAACCTTAATGAACAGAAATGTCGATACGGTTTGACATTATCAGCTGTCAAATCATAGTTATCGATATCGATAGTTCTCATGCAGCTTAAAAAACACCCACTACATCGCGCAGCCTTCTCTTTTGTTTTTGCATAAAACACAGCTGTACGGTATTGTGAAGTTTTTTCCATTTCTAACTTATTCGAAGAAACTATAACATACACACGTTAAAACGTATGCAACGAATTTTCCAAGCAACTTAACACATGTACGGCTGCTAGATCAAAGTCGATTTTGATGAATGCTAATTGTCATATTTCTCCTTTACATTATTGCGTTTCATATACAAAATATTTAATTTCGTTCGCCTCCACGTATCATAATCTATCTCTTTTCCGCTTGTACATTTATAATACAATTAATAAATATATTTCAGAAATAGGTCTTTATTTTGTAGAGCAGTAAATTGTAACATATATTGTACGTGTGAACAGGCTAACGTATTTACAACTGCCAATTTGTGGACTTTTTACTTCTGAGAAAGAAGACATGGGTCGGACATTTTGTATCGGGTTACATCATTAGGAAGGGATTGTTAAATTCTTACGTCGGGACTTAATTTTCCTTTCTTTTCGAGCACATGTATTGTATTCGGAAAAGGTGAAGGTGCTTTTATTAGATATCAATTCGAATTGATTGCGAGAAAATTGCCTGGAAAAAACAAGTTTACCTTGTAAAAGAATAATTTTCATTAATTATTTTTTGTTTTCTTTCTTTTTTTTTGATGTATGTACAATTTAATTTTCTATTTTCTTATTAAAATAATATAATTCAAAACAATGTAGATTAGAATAAAGTAGTTATAAAAAAAACTTAGCAATTCACTTTTATCAGCAGCATTTTTATGCGGACCTTGAAGTTGTACTTAGTTAATTTACCAAAACTCTATTTAAATAATAATGTATTTATGTGGAACTGATACTACAAGAAAGATAATTGTGGTGACTGTCATCACCAATAATTACCAGCATCTTCATGATCACATGCGAAAAGAAAACTGTATGAAGTACGAGGATAGTTTGACAAGTAGTGAGAATGACACATAGGTGGCATTCTAATTGGTAAAACAAATGCACTGTAATTTAGGTTGCCTATTTATATGTTTACATTTCGATACTTAGATAAATCGGTTGATTAGTTTATTTTTGACAGCTGATTGAAAAAGAAGCCACACGTCGATTTGTTAAAATGGAAAAAAAGTATCGTGTGGTGATTAAATACTTCATAATTAAGAGTATGAAAGCTACCGAAATAAAAGATGAGTTACGGGAAACATTAGGTGAATCTGCTCCATCATCCGCCACAATAAGTAGATGGGTAAATGAATTTAAACGTGGTAGAACAAGCTGTGTTGATGAAGGGCACTCTGGAGTACACAAAATCGTGACTTCTAAGGAAATCATTATAAAAATCCATAATATTATTACGCAAGACCGACGACTCAAAGTGAGAGAGTTAGCAGACATGGTAAATATTTCAACAGAACACGTACACCACATTTTAACGAAAGAATTTGGTCTTTCCACGCTTTCAGCAAGATGGGTGCCGCGATTGCTTACGACTGATCAAAAGTTTACTCGTTTGCGCATCTCCAATGAGTGTTTGGACCTTTACAAGCGGAATCCAGTTGATTTTTGTAGGCGATTTGTTACTTGCGATGAAACTTGGATACACAACAGTACACCCGAAACTAAACAACAGTCGAAACAATGGTTAGAATGTGGTTTTGCACCTCCAAAGAAAGCGAAAACCACTTTATTGGCAAACAAGGTGATGGCATCAATTTTTTGGGCTTCAAAGGGTATTTTGCTCATTGATTACCTTCAGAAAGGTGCCACAATAAATGGACAATATTATGCAGAACTTCTACAAAAATTAAATGTTGAGATTCGTGCTAAACGGCCAGGAATGGCAAAGAAAAAGATTCTGTTTCACCAAGACAACGCTCCCTCGCATACCAACACAGTTGCGATGTCCAAAATCCACGAATTGCATTTCCAATTATTACCTCATGCGCCTTATTCGCCGGATCTAGCCCATTCCGACTTCCACCTTTTTCCAAAATTGAAAACGGCACTAGGTGGAAAGAAATTTTCGTCTAAAGGCGAGCTTATCATTTTCGTAAATGAGTATTTTGCAAGCCTTCCGGAATCGCATTTTAGAGATGGCATAAAGGCATTGGAGCACCGTTGGAATAAATGTATTGCTCTTCTAGGAGACTATATTGAAAAATAAAAATTATTATGTATTTAAAAAATTCGTTTTTCTTTTCCATTCTCGCTACTTGTCAAACTACCCTCGTAGCAGAGATTTCGCAAGAACTTTTTTAAAAAAACTATTCTTTATTGAATTGAAACTTCTTCGAAAAGGAAAATGGTCATACAATGATACCAATGATCACCAAAATCTCCATGCAGGCTTTGAAGAGGAAGTTATACCAACTAGATAGTTTAAACAATGTAAGATTGATATTGAAAGTGGTTCGACATCATCAGTGATGGCAAAAAATGTTATCGTCAACATATTAAAGTTGCTTTTGTAACCATTGAAAATAATTTTTTGCTGACGAGAACTTCATAGCAAATTGCGAGTGGAGACCTATTTCAAAGCGCTCCTGAAATTCTCAAAATTGCTGAAGAAGAAATTTTCATAGACTTCTCTGCAAGTGGCGAAAATCAAAAGAGAATTTTAGTAATGAATTACTGTTTGAATTTTGGGCAGTTTTGAGTAGGAATGGATGGCTACTTTCAAGACAAAATATATTATAAATCTCAGCTAAATATAGAAAATTGTGTCAATTCAAATATTAAATCTTTGTTCTGCAAAGGTAAGTCCAAGCGAGCCACGGACAATTAATAAACTTGTTTGTATGATAATTTATATCAGAGTGTATGTTATTGTTTTTATTTCAGTAAATTAAACCATTTTCAAAAAAATTAATACTTTTTCTTTCTTTTCCCCATTTGGTGTTATCGCGACCCTTAGGGGGTGCGTCCCGTAGGTTTAGAATCACTGGTCTAGCCGCAAGGATGACAAAGAAGATAATTAACTTGAGGGTGTAAAGGGAATGTTGGTTTTAATTTTGCATTCCTTTTGAAATCAATTTTTTCTCAAACGAAATAATTATACAATACTTAAAGGAGTTTTTTTTCCAATGTATTCATTATTAACTCACATTAAATAATATAAAGAGATTTTGTATTAATGTCTATCTGGAGGCTGAACGATTTTCATTTAAAATTACTTTTGCACATTTGTCTCGAGGAAAGAGGAAAACTGACTTGTTTATTTTCTGCCCCTAAAAAAAGGAGATTTTTCCATACGTGTATTTACAAATATATCGTAATGATTGACGTGCTAACTAAAGCACAAGAAGCTCGAGGAAAACGATGTTTTTCTCATTTTATTCCTTAATAGAAAAGCAATAAAAACAAAATACAGGGGGATGGTCTTTTTAAAAGCCAAACAACTAATGTATTGGTAATTTTTGTAATCATTACATTTGAGAGAAGCCAGGCGATATTTCTGTTTCATTCACGAGATTTTACGTTATTATTGAATGTCTTTAGTATTGCTTTACTAATATAAATTGCTTTATTCGTTCATCGGGCTTTAAAATGAAAAATGAAACATTACGTACAAATACGTTTCATGCCTTTACCTTCATGTTACTTTTATAATTTACAATTTACCTACTACTACTCGAACATTATCGATATTCTTTTGTTTGAAAACATCGTTTTCTATTTTTGTCAAAGGTCTACGATACTTCGGAATCAAATCTTAGAGTTTAGTAATTTATATATGTATTGCTCATTTTTGTTTATTAACCGTCTCGGTATTACTAGAATACAGTCTGCCACAATCAACTTGGCTTTGATATCGCAGGAAACAGCTCAGTCTCTCGATACTTGGGGTCAATTGGATGTTACTTATACTTTTCTTTTCCGTAAATTAAGTTTTTTTGGCCTCGGTAGATCCTTGCTGAAACTGTTTCGGTTCTATTTGACTTATACAAAGGGTACTAGGAAAGTTTTGCAATACAGCTTTGTTTATTTAATTTTCTCAAAGTAATTTCCTCTATACTCAATACACCTCTCCATCCTCCCAAATCAATCCTTAAACCAGGTCTGCCAGGTTTCATTAGGGAGTAAAGCACACTCGTTGTCCCAAGCTCGCAAAAGGTCCTCATTAGTGGAAAACCGCCTCCATTTTAGCTTCATTTCCTAAACCTTATTTAACTCCTGATACTGCTGACCCCATGCAAACGAAGACAAAACGTCGGCAGCAGAAGTAACGGAGACGCTTTTCCAACCCGAAAGCATACACTGCCTTCTTTTAACATTATGGAATGTACGAGGGTAGCCGTTTGTATTTCGAGAACTGTCAAAACTGTTAGTGTTGCCTCTGATCTGATGATTGCATCGTGAAGTTTGTCATTTTTAAGAATATATTTACCTTGATAGTTTTATTATTCGGTCGCTATTTCTATTGTGGACAGTAACTTGAGAATTTTATGTCAACGGAAAAATGGAATTAACTCGCGAACATTTTCGTGCAATTACTTTTTATAACTCTCGGCGTGGATTATCTCTACAAGAATGCATCGACGAACTGAACTCTTTATATGGTGATGAAGCACCACCGAAAACTACAGTATATCGCTGATATAGTGAATTCGAACTTGGACGGCGTTCTTTAGACGGTGAATTTCGTGATAGTCGTCCCACAAATGTTGATTGATAATGCAAGACAATCATGTGACATACCGTAAGATCGAGGCATCTCTAGGTATTAGTAACACCAGCGTACATAAGATCCTCCATGAATATTTAACCATTAAGAAGCTATGTTCACGTTGGGTACCACATAATTTGACAACCGCTCGAAAAAGAACTCGCGTTGATTGGTGCCAAGAAATGCACAAAAAATACAATGGCGGTGCTTCAAAGAACATTTATAAAGTCGTCCCAGGTGATGAATCTTGGATCTATACGCCCGATAGTAAACAGCAGTTGCCTGTGAGGGTATTCCAAGATGAGCCAAAACCAATAAAAGTTGTTCGCGCTCGAAGCACATCAAAACAGATGGTTGCTTGTTTTTTTTTGCTTTTAGAGAGTTATAGAACGGTCAATTCCGAATAGAACTACTATTTGATTGCCAAAAGTTTTTGAAGAAATAAGAAAACAAACCGAAAATGACAGATAATTCTCCACCATGACAATACGAGCTCTCACAGATCGGTTGAAACAATTGAACATTTGACCGGGCAAAACATTGAATTGATGAGCCATCCGGCGCACAGTCCTGATACAGCACCCTGTGATTTCTTTTTGATCCCACACGTGAAGAAGAAACTTCGTGGTCAACGGTTCTCTACGTCGGAAAAGGCAGTTCAGGCATTCAAAACTTATATTTTGGAGATTCCGCCTTTACAGTGGCAGTAAAACTACTCGGATTGGTTTAAACGAATGCAAAAGTGCATTGACTTTCAAGGAGAATATTCTGAAAAGCAATAAAACTATTTTCGATAATAAAATTTTTTTTGTTTGCTATTCCCGAAATATAAACGGCTACCCTCGTAGTAAAGTAGTTGACAAGTACGTATTTTGAAAACCAAGCGTTTCCACATTGACGGTGACTTTTTTTCTTCATAGAATCCACAGGTGAAGTTACTGCACTTTGTGCCGGGTCACCTTGTGTATATTCGTTTGTGTATTAAAGTGTTTCATTGAATTATAGTCTTTATATCAATTTATATAAACGAATACTAAGGTAATTAAGTATGGCAATTAAAAGTCTTGTAGTCTATTATTTATTAGAGTGAATATTAAATTTACCAGATTATTTGTATGAGGGACTGTGGGGGCAGATGTGTACGACGATGATATAATGCGAAGTTTGGCAAAGGGCAAGTATCCAACACTTTGTCTCTATAATAAAGGCTAGAGGGGTACATTAATTGACGGCGAACTACAATCTCGCCTGATTGGCTTTGAGTGAGTAGCCCTTTCATTACGTGCTTGGATCGAAGTTGCTCTGTCAACAGTGCGAGTACCTTTTATACATAGCGCAAACAGACACGTTCACACATACATGCACGTAGGGTTGTTTGAGGGTTGTTTTACTTACCAGACTTTTCATGGGATCGGTATTTATTTGACACATATACTGACCACGGTCCTCCTCTTGAACATTACGTATGTGCAAATTCCATGTAGTGTGATCGGTGTGGGACACAGATATCCTCGGATTATGTGTTATTACGTGATCGTGAATTGCTTGTATCGCCTTAGTGTCGGCCTTCACCCATCCGACCTGCACAAATAAAGAAACAAAAAGAAAAGAAAACAAGGAAAAAACAAATTAGCTTTTCGTGTTTGTTATTATATTTTATGTGGAAACGTCGCGTGAACCACCTGCTTACGTTAATGTATGACTGTATCAACCTCCTGAATAACAAATAAATAAAACACAGGCGAACATATTGAGCCATGCCCAGAGACACAGGCGAAGCGCGTATGGTGTAAAAGCACAAATCAATAGCCATTTGTTAAACATGTGTTCTAACATTGAGAATTGTTCCGTCATGTATTTGTCTCTATTTTATACACAAATTTATTGTTCTTGGTTAAATGGAATTACATACACTGCCATTCATGAATGAGGGATCTTTGCATGGAACAATGATTTTGAACTTGTGGGGGTCGTTCCCTCGAGGCGTGTGAAATACTTTGAGGAAATGAGGAGGGCTTAAATAAAAGGAAAAACTGCTGAAACTAAATCATTTAATGTGAAGGAAATACCAAAAATATACAAGGTACACTTAAAAGGACCCGTACTGTATCTTCAAAAATAGCATACCTAAACGGCGATGACTTCTTTAAGGTCAATTTTGTTATAGACTGTGGTTAAATGAATTAAACAGAAATGACAAAAAAAACTCGTACCACATCAATGTTCGTACTCTGTATACGTATTTCTAAAACTAAGTTGTCATCATCAGCACCTGGATCCACGGTAAAGCTCACGACGAAAAAATTCCTTGCTCACGTTCCACCAAAATCAAATACAACCTACAACACAATAATGAGGTCAGTTGTGTTTTTGTTTTTGGCGGAATGAATGCGCGGAGTCTTCTGTCTGGATCCAAGTGCGATACCTTGATTCATAGTCTGCTGATAATAATAATATATACACGTACATTCTACAATTATGCAAGGAATATAATCTTTGCATAAAAAGACAAATAAAATTGCAAATCAGTCACTGAATTATAGAGGTAGCTCTGCTAATAGTCTCAGAATCGGCACGAATAGTTTCTGCGGTATCCATAATTGTAGCAGCAAGTTGTTCTTTTTTTCTAAGTTGTCCGGGATTACCTAAATTTTTCAGTCTTCCTCATAAAAAATAATCTGGAGGATTTAAGTGCAGCCAAGCAACTGCTTAACCTCCTTCCTTAACCTTCCAATCTACAGACTCGTACAACTTTGCCAAAGAAAATCTGTAACTTGTCTACCAAAATGCGAAGGTGCACCATCGTGCTGTATCCACCTTCGTGGTCTTACATCAAGAGGAACGTCATCTAGTAATGTTGTAAGGTCATTTTCATTCATTGGAACTCAATAATTAATCATATTTTAAATACATGTTTCTTCTTTTCTAAGTATAGGTTAATTATAGGTATCTCAAAAACTAGATTAGAGATATATAAGATATTAGGACATTAACAAAACATGAATACGTTTGTCTCCAACCGTATGCTTATTACCAAAGTAGCAAAGGAGGTGTAGGCTCATAGCTATTGTATATGAGCCATGTGTATTGTATTATTATTTGAAGTATTTTTAACGGACTATATACCCCCCTCCCCCGAAAAAGGTTTTTATATTATTTAGTATAGCTATATACACGTTTCCTTTGATCTATTTTTATATTCAATATGGGATCTGGGATTGATAAGAGGTTTAATGTGTTTTTTCGTATAACGTTTGATTCATCGAAGTCCCTACACCACATTATCTGTTCTGATTTCCACATTTAAAAAGCGTGTAATTTTCAATTTCCCGAATACCACTATTGTTCTGATGCGATTCGAAGAAAATACCTTTTAAATTTCCGATCTTATTGTCTTTTCTGTCCCGTCTTCTTATTTTTGGTCCTTCAAAATATTTTCGTTAACGATCTTATTTTATTTTTAACATTTTTTCCCGTCTCTGTCCTCCCCCATAACATATCTCTCTCGTGTCTTTTTTTTGTATCTTATTTTAAATTATATCCCCGCTTTCTGGCTTCTTTGGCCACTTCTGTTATATACATTTTTAATTTTCCTTTTGATTTCACAAAGAGAGCAACACAGGTATTTGGGAAATTTAGATTTGTAAGTTGATAGATTTTTTATATCAAGGTATATAAGAATTCATCTTTAGGTACCTTGTCGCTTGCACGTCTTTAATATTTTCTTAAATAAATGAGGGAGTTCCGAGTTCCTTTACAAATAATAATCGGTTTTTTATTATTTAGTGAAAGGAAAACTCGTTTTGTGTGTACCGAAGTTAATGTATATATTTATCAAGAAAATAAATACGAACATTCTAGGTAAAAAGAATATAATATACCCATATTACAATATAATTATATTTTTAAAAATATTTGTATTTTCGAAATTAAGTTATGTACTAGAAAAGTTGTTTTTCATCAATTATAAATTAATGGTTTAGTTGGATTCAGGAAGACTAATCCTTTTTCAATTCTATCATACGAGGGTAGTTTGAGAAGTAGCGAGAATGGAAAAGAAAAACGAATTTTTTAAATACAAAATAATTTTTATTTTTCAATATAGTCTCCTAGAAGAGCAATACATTTATTCCAACGGTGCTCCAATGCCCTTACGCCATTTCTAAAATGCGATTGCGGAAGGTTTGCAAAACACTCATTTACGAAGATGATAAGCTCGTCGTTAGACGAAACTTTCTTTCCACCTAGTGCCGTTTTCAATTTTGGAAAAAGGTGGAAGTCGGAAGGGGCTAGATCCGGCGAATAAGACGCATGCGGTAGTAACTGGAAATGCACCTCGAGGATTTTGGACATCGCAACTGTGCTGGTATGCGAGGGAGGGTTGTCTTGGTGAAACAGAATCTTTTTCTTTGCCATTCCTGGCCGTTTAGCACGAATCTCTACATTTAATTTTTGTAGAAGTTCTGCATAATATTGTCCGTTTATTGTGGCACCTATCTGAAGGTAATCAATGAGCAAAATGCCCTTTGAATCCAAAAAAATTGTTTAGTTTCGGGTGTACTGTAGTGTATCCAAGTTTCATCGCAAGTTACAAATCGCCCATAAAAACCAACCGGATTCCGCTTATAAAGGTCCAAACACTCATTAAAAATGCGCAAACGAGTGAACTTTTGATCAGTCGTAAGCAATCGTGGCACCCATCTTGCCGAAAACTTGGAAAGGCCCAATTCTTTCGTTAAAATGTGGTGTACGCGTCCTGCTTAAATTTTTACCATGTCTGCTATCTCTCTTACCTTGAGTCGTCGATCTTGCGTAATAATATTATGGATTTTTATAATCGTTTCCTTAGAAGTCACAGCTTGTTCTATCACGTTTAAATTCATTTACCTATCTACTTATTGTGGCGGATGATGAAGCAGATTCACCTAATGTTTCCCTTAACTCATCTTTTATTTTGGTAGCTTTGATACCCTTAATTACAAAGTATTTAATCACCGCACGATACTCTGCTTTTTCCATTTTAACAAAACGACGTGTTGCTTCTTTTTCAATCAGCTGTCAAAAATTAACTAATCAACCGATTTATCTGAATATCGGAATGTAAACATATAAATAGCCAACTTAAATTACAGTGCATTTGTTTTACCAATTAGAGCGCCACCTATGTGTCATTCTCACTACTTGTCAAACTATCCTCGTATACGTAGATCAGTCTTAAGCGGTTAAATGTATTAAGCCGTCATCTAAATAATTATTATTGATTACAATGCATGTATTCCAATGAATTGGACAAATTTAGAAACATCGATTAAATTTCATCCAATTCCTTCTTTAATTCTGTTTTTATGTCATTAATGAAATGATGGCTACTATTACATAGTCAAACCGATTTCTTGAGACGTAGAAGCTTCAAAATATGTATTCAACTTCCATATTTAGAAACTGAATTCTTATCAAGCTTTGACATTGGGCGTAGTAGGGGGGTTGTAGTTTCTTCTTCTACCTAGCAGAGTCTACATATGTTCCTTTTTGTCAAGCTAATATTATTTATACGTCTGTTAAGCTCACAATGCTCTCTTAGAAGACTCACTATTATCCAACGGTTGTTTCCTAAGTAACTGACCTATCTCGGGCCTTGGGAGCTCTTCCAGCTATCTCGAAGTCTGCTTTCAGTTCGCTTTTTCATGACTTCTTTGTAATACCACAGGAAGGGTTCGGGTGCTATGAAAGCCATTGACAAGGCTTGTCGAATCAATTCCTTGACTTTACCACTGACTCTGTAGCTTTTGTGCCTTGGGACCCAAGTTACTATTACTTTTTGTGGCGACTGCTAGATAAGTCTTAAGAGATGTTAGGTTTTAGATTGTTTGAGGTGGTTATAAAGTTTTTTCAACTACTACATTGTAAAGGCATCCATTTTTCATCCTTTTTGCGTATTTAATTTAAAAATGTGACATTTGAATCGCAAGAAATATTTAATTCCTTTCCAGATATATTCCCGTTTCTATACCATCATAGTTCTCACTTTACATTGAGTGATATTTAAACTTACCACGTACCTTTTGTGCTATACCACGTTGCTAAAAATAAACTAATAAACATAATGTCCTCTTTCGCTCAAGATTTTAATTTCGGAGATGATCTACATTTTCTGTAATTGTAATTCGGCCAGTGTTTTGTAATTTTGTTTGTTTATGTTAAGGACATCTTTCTTACACAATTATAGAACGTTCATCATTAGGCAAATAAATTTTATTATTATTATTTTGAAATGTGATCCAATCTTTTCTGATTGAGGAAATCTTTGCAAACAATCTAAAAAGGCATTGCTTGATTACTTCAATATTTCTACTATCTATCGCATATTGCAGTGTTGGTCGTCCTAAACTAAGTGCTTTGGTCTTGATCATCGCTGTAAGGTGACATTGATTGCATCGATGCTTTAAGGAAGCAATTACGAAATCAGAACATAACAAACCACTTGTGAACGACCCATGCTCACCATCATCATAAATTCCATATATTTTCCTGGTCGTTTGCATACTTTCTTCTTTTCGACAATAAAAGGGTATTAAATACAAAACAGCCCTGTATTTTCGTCAATTACCAGAAATATATAATATTTCTACTAAATTATGTATGTAATATTGTACTATTGTTCAGAAACCTGAATGTTTATGTATTGTATATTTTGTGATATTGTTGAGACTGTAGAATACTCCGCATCCTTCTTTACTGTCCCATGTATCTTCATTCCTAGGTATTTCTAAGATTCTACTTATTCTATTTCTCTACCATCGGTTTTCATTGCTATATTTATATTGTCTTGGTCCTATCTGTATTTATTCTTAAGATTTCTTTTCCGCAGTGCTGCTTTCCATACTTCTATATTATTCTGAAGTCTCCACAAATACAAAAATGATGGTCTATATAGCTATATTTAGACCTATTCTAATACATGGCAGTGAGAGTTGGGTACTCACATAAAGAACGCGCAGCAAACTTGCCTTAAAACAGATAATATTACAAAGAGAGACAGAATTACAGAATTAGAAACACCAGGGAACAATTGCAAGTAGAACCGCTATCAAGAACGATAAAAAGGAACTAGCTGAGATGGTTTCGCCATTTAGTGAGGATGGAAGGGAAAGAACAAGGAAAAATAGTGTGGGAAACACGAACGATACAGAGAAGACAGAGGGACAGACCGACCAAAACCTAGGAAATTGAAGTAACTAAAGACCTGAGTTAACTAAAAATGAATTGGAATGATGGAAAAGCAAAGAAGAGGAAGGAATGGGCAAAATCTGTATACAATTTTGAGACGAAATGTATCTGATATACATATGTACATGTGGTGAACGTTGACTTAGTGTTTTAAAGTGTAAGCTGCTAAGTTCCAACTGTTGTAGAACCTATAACAATAACCTGATAGATTTGAAACTTATTTTAAGGTAAAGTGTGACATATTTTGTCGTTTTGCAAGTCGTTTAAATATTAAATTAAAACATTTCGCGACTTCCTATTGAATTTGACAACTTCGTCATCGAAATACGCATGTGAAACATTAAAATATATTGTGACAAGCACTTGTTAATACTTTAAAATATCTTATAATGCCATAGTGTATTAAACAATATCATCTATTAACAACGAACGATCGCACACTAGTAAATTTTCTCAAATAATCTACGGGTTTTAAGGTAAATATTTCATTGAATGAGACTGTTCTTAATAATCGGTCGACTGCATTTGTTAATTTATCAATCGAAGCGTGTAATCTGAACAGTGTAAATGTTATGAAATACATCAGAGGAGTAGATAACATCGGGTCTCTAATTAATCGTTTCTTATTTGATTAACTATCATCCGTGGATTCAATTCTATTTAACAATAGATGGCAAAGTGGTATTGCTTGTTAGCTACATTGTTTTAATTATACTCAAATATACTAAAATATACGAGGCCGGCCCATTATTTACTGAGCTTAAACAGGAGAACACAGATTTTTTTTGTCAAAAAATTATTTTGATTTTAATTCATCTCTTTAGAAAAATAAAATTTATCAAACTGTTCGAAATATGCGTCAGTTCCAATGATTACCTACTTATTCAACATAAATTCTTGCTACTGAGACAAGTTTTTATATAGAGAAATAAGAAAAAGTCGACGGGGAGCAAACCTAGTGAATACACATATGTATTGGGTTGGCAACTAAGTACTTTCGGTTTTTACTAATAGAGAGGGTTGCTTTATTTTTTGTATAACGTATGTTAGTGCTGTACTTTACCGTTTGTCGCGTGATACCAGTCACATTGACGTAACTTCAGAAGCAAGTAGTGCGTGATTTTTATTAAAGCTATTAGTTGTGGCTTAATTTTAAATGGAGTGCAGAAACGAACATTTTCGACATTTTTACTATTTTATTTCCGTAAAGGCAAGAAAGCTGCTGCGGCTCACAAAAAGATATGTGAAGTTTATGGTGCCAATTGCTTAACAGAGCGCACGTGTCAGAATTGGTGTAAAAAATTCCATTCTGGAGATTCTTCCCTCAAAGATGAGCAACGTTCTGGTCGGCCTACTGAAGTTGATGATGACCAAATCAAAGTCATAATTGAAGAGGATCGTCATGTAACTGTTCGAGAGGTTGCGGAGAGGCTACCTGTATCGCACACAACAATTGAAAAATATTTGAAATGTCTTGGGCTAGTTAAGAAGCTTGATATTTGGGTACCTCACGAATTGAAAGAAATTCATTTAACACAAAGAATCAACTTTTGCGATATGCACTTTAGACGAAATGAAACCGACCCTTTCTTAAAAAGAATCATCACTGGTAATGAAAAATGGGTCCTGTACAGTAACATAGTTCGAAAACGATCATGGAGCAAACACGATAAACCAGCTCAAACCACATCGAAAGCTGAATTGCCAAATTTCCAAAAAATATCATGCTGTCAATTTGGTGGGATTACAAAGGTGTTGTGTTTTTTAAGCTGCTTCCAGGGAACCAAACGATCAATTCTGATGTTTACTGTCAACAATTAATAAAACCGGATAAGGCAATCAAAGAAAAATGGCCAGAATTGTCAAATCGGAAAGGTGTAGTTTTCCACCAAGATAATGCAAGGCCTCACACATCTTTGGCAACCCGTGGGAAACTATTGGAGCTTGGCTGGGAAGTGATGCCACATCCCCCATACAGCCCTGATCTAGCACCATTTATTTCGGAGTTTGCAGAATTCTTTGAATGGTAAAACTTTCACAAATGACGATGACCTTCACTCGCACCTGGTTCACTTTTTTGCTGATAAGGACCAGACATTTTTTGAGCGCGGAATCATGCAGCTGAAAGAAAGATGGCAAAAGGTCGTTTAGCAAAATGGAAAATATATAATTGATTAAAAACTATTCTTTGTTTAAAAAAAAAGTGTTTTATTTTATACTACAAAACCGAAAGTACTTAGTTGCCAACTCAATACATACTTTATACAGGACACTATATTTATATTGTTGGTGATGATGGTGGAATATTAGATGGAGGTGTACTTACATAAAATGCAAAGAATATTTTTTGAGAAGAAAAATGTATTAATATTGGAAAAAAATATCAATATACGTATGAATATAATAATCCAGACGTGCTCAGTAATTTTCCAATTTTTCGAAAGATTATAGGTCATACAGCAAAATACATGTAGGTAAAATATTTTATTAATAATTATTTGAAACCTATATTTCAATTCAAATATTGTATCATAAATACAATAGTAACAATAAAAGAAAAATTTAGTAAAATATCTTCTAATTTTTTAATATTATTTACAATTAAAAAAGATTCATCGACAATTTTTATACAGACAAATCAAAAATTGTTGAGAAAGACTAAGTGAAAGGAGAATTTCTGTAATTCTTAATTCTTCTATTAACAATAGCCACTGGAGCGATTATTGCCAATTATACTAAATCGAATTGAGGGAATTAATGTCAAAATTTTCAGGCAACCTTCGATTTTTCTAAAAAAAAAGATTACACTGGGAAACACAAATTTCGTTGACCCAAACCTGACACTTCGTTTTGTTTAAATGACTGCAGATTTTTTGGGAAGTCAGCAAGATAGCTACATAGAAAATGCAATTGGATTCCGAGCACTTTTAGGCTCTCCAAGATGTGCTGGACAATTTCTATGTACTTCTGTGCTCATTTACTTCTTGCTTTCCGACTATCAAGACAAAATGAAAGGCATCATAACTGGAGGTGAGACTTTGATCTACGCTTATGACCCGGAAACAGACGATCAATCGGCCGAATATCGTATCACAAGTGAGACGAAGCCCAAAAAACCACGTCAAAGCAAGTCAAAAATCAAGGTTATGTTGACAGTTTTCTTCGATTATCGAGGTGTGGTGCACTCCTAATTCCTTCCGACCGGCCAAACTGTCAACAAAGAATACTATTTGAGTGTTATGCGTCCTTTGCGCAATGCTATTCGTAAAAAGAGGCCAGAATTATGGGCCGACAACTCTTGGTTTTTGCACCACGATAATGCACCGTCACATACTGCATTAATTCTTCGTGAGTTTTTCGCCAAATTTCCAACCAATATCGTGCCGCAACCACCGTATTCGCCTGATTTAGCTCCGTGTGACTTCTGGCCATTCAGCAAACTCAAAGGACCGCTCCGGGGAAACCGTTTTGAGTCAATTGAAGACATTAAACGTGAATCGCTACGCGCATTGAAGGTTATTCCTGAAATCGACTTTAACAACTGTTTCGAGAATTGGAAGAAACGTTGGCACAAGTGTATTGGGGCTAAGGGGGATTACTTTGAGGGGGACGAAATAGATTTGGAAGAATAAATTAGAAAATTATGAACAAAGTCTTACTATTTTTTGCCCACAGTAGTAATTCTTAAAAATATGTTTAAAATCTTCCAGATAAGTTCTTAATGAATCGAAAGAGTAAATTTTATTTAAATTAACAACATTATATTTGTGTAAATGTTTCTCATCCAGTATAGTCAATCCTCTTTTGTGAACAAATAATAACATTGTCAGTATTAATATAAAAATATTTGCCATATCAATTGACAATGCTACTTAATTATTATTTTTACATTTATGAATTTTGTAACTGAAAATAACGTTAAACTTCCCAGGACGACATACAACAACAGGCAGTAATTTTAGGTTAAATATATGAACTTAATACCAGCTTATTATGCCAAAGCAATAACCCAAAACCACTTCGAGTAATTTTTTAACGTGTCAAAAGCTGTCAGCGCCCAAAACAAATGAGATATACGTGTTGGGCAGATTTAATGTTCATTTTCATTCGTTGATGTTTAGATTTAGTACGTAACGTGTTATTGTTAAAGTGACAATCAAACGATGTTAAAATTTAGTGATCGTTATTGTCGGTTCAAGGATGCATCTGCTGTCCATTACCTTGACTTGATATAGAGCTCTGGAATGGCACGCATCTAACCGGATGTAATAATAGTGCAGATATGACAAATGGACGAAAGGCGCCACAAACTTGGGATCATTTATAATACACACAGCTGTGGAGTATAGTATAGGTCGTGTTTGTGACTGATAGCTTTACTTTTTATATAGTAAAACACCAAATTGGATTGTATATATACATTGTTTGCTTGAATTGCTTTTGCTTTGTATTACAACACATTCATAAATATTTTCACAAGCGAAATCTCAGTTAACATAGATGAAACATAAAACGTATTAGTTTTATATTATATCATTTGATTTATAGTAAAAAACTCTAAAAAAATCATCTAAAAGAGAGAGTTACAGAACTGGGAAATATACACAGTATTGTCCACGCTAGGAAGTAATCAAAACAAACTTGCTTGTAAATATGAAAAGTAGAAGGCGAATTTCTGTAAAAATACATTCCTAAACCGTCTAAAACCAGGGCGTATTGACAGACTATAAGATATTATTGCATCTGTTCTCGTGGAGCGATACAAGGTCTTTGGATGTCGGTATTTACTTTAAATGGAGAAAATAATGAAAATCATGCTAGGCGAAGGCCTTCAGATCGAACCTAACACAAACCACTAAGCTATTAGATACTTAATAAGAAATCTCCAAAAAGGACATCCAAATTAGACAATATTTGAGAAATACTGAGATGAAAATTCTGAAGATAAAGACTAAATGTAAGGCCAAAGCTAAAAAGGCTAAAGTAATGAGCCTGAAGAACAGTCAAGCAGATTTTCAGGTGTAGTTTTCTTGGTTCGAACAAATTTGCACGTCCAAAATAATATGAATGCTATGCTCTTTTTGTTTATCGATTTTAAAAGGGATTCAAAATTAACACAAATTTTGAAAGACTACCGTATACCAAAAAAGGCCAAGAATAATTGAAAATTCAACTTCCCTATCAAAATTAAAAAGTTAGAATTAATTAGAAGATGAAAGAATCTGAGTTATGACAGAAGCTATGTAATATTTGGAGGATAATATGTGAAACAAAATAGATAATCTAAGAGGAATTGTTGAGGAAGTTAAGACTTGACTATTGATAAAATTATGGTAATTATTAATAGGGGATAGAACTAGTAACAAAAGGGTTTTACATATTAGTTGAGGAAGGAAGCTATCAAAGAGATGACAAGATTAATTCAAAATTCAACTTCCCTATCAAGATTAAGGAGTTAAAGTGAATTAGAAGGTGAAAGAAACTGGGTTATGACAAACTATTGGGTTGGCAACTAAGTACTTTCGGTTTTTACTGATAGAGAGCATTGCTTTATTTTTTGTATAACGTATGTTAGTGCTGTACTTTACCGTTTGTCGCGTGATACTAGTCACATTGACGTAATTTCAGAAGCAAGTAGTGCGTGATTTTTATTAAAGCTATTAGTTGTGGGTTAATTTTAAATTGAGTCCAGAAACGAACATTTTCGACATATTTTACTATTTTATTTCCGTAAAGGAAAGAAAGCTGTTGCGGCTCACAAAAGATATGTGAAGTTTAAGATGCTAATTGCTTAAAAGAGCGCACGTGTCCGAATTGGTATAAAAAATTCCGTTCTGGAGATTTTTCCCTCAAAGTTGAGCAACGTTCTGGTCGTCCTACTGAAGTTGATGATGACCAAATTAAAGTCATAATTGACGAGGATCGTCATATAACTGTTCGACAGGTTGCGGAGGGGCTACATGTATTGCACACAACAATTGAAAAACATTTAAAATGTCTTGGGCTAGTTAAGAAGCTTGATATTTGGGTACCTCACGAATTGAAAGAAATTCATTTAACACAAAGAATCAACTTTTGCGATATGCACCTTAGACGAAATGAAACCGACTCTTTCTTAAAAAAGAATCATCACTGGTGATGAAAAATGGGTCCTGTACAGTAACATAGTTCGAAAACGATCATGGAGCAAACACGATAAACCAGCTCAAACCACATCGAAATCTGAATTGCATCCAAAAAAGATCATTCTGTCAGTTTGGTGGGATTACAAAGGCGTTGTGTTTTTTGAGCTGCTTTCAAGGAACCAAACGATCAATTCTGATGTTTACTGTCAACAATTAATAAGACTGGATGAAGCAATCAAAGAAAAACGGCCAGAATTGTCAAATCGGGAAAGTGTAGTTTTCCACCAAGATAATGCAAGGCCGCACACATCTTTGGCAACTCGTGGGAAACTATTGGAGCTTGGCTGGGAAGTGATGCCACATCCCCCATACAGCCCTGATCTAGCACCATCTGATTACCATTTATTTCGAAGTTTGCAGAATTCTTTGAATGGTAAAACTTTCACAAATGACGATGACTTTCACTCGCACCTGGTTCAGTTTTTTGCTAATAAGGACCAGAAATTTTATGAGGGCGAAATTATGCAGCTGAAAGAAAGATGGCAAAAGGTCATTGAGTAAAATGGAAAATATATAATTGATTAAAAACTATTCTTTGTTTGAAAAAAAGTGTTTTATTTTATACTACAAAACCGAAAGTACTTAGTTGCCAACCCAATATGTACGATAATATTTGGAGGATAATATGTGAAACAAAATAGATAATTTCAGACGTGTAATCTCAAGAAACGGTGATGTTAATTGGCCACCAAGATCATGTGATTTGACATCGCTAGACTATTTTCTTTGGGGTTATGTGAAAAGTCAGGTTTATAAAAACAATCCATAATCAATTCCTGCTTTGAAAGATGAAATTATTCTTGTCATTTGTGAGATAGAGCCTCAATTATGTCAAAATGTCATTGAAAATTTTAACAAAAAAGTGGACGTCTGTGGAGCTGCAAGAGGAGGCCATTTGGCAGATATTATTTTTCGCATACAAATGTCATAACTGATACTTCAATTACCAATAAAATGTTTTTGGAAGTGAATGCAAATTATGTGTTTTATTTATTCTTTAAAAAAAACGCAAAATTTGAAACACTCTTTATTATTACCCAACTTAAGTGCAGAGTTTTTTGTCTTAGTTTATCGGATTTATTCTTTAAATTCTTATAAAATCGAAAAAGTGATTTTGGAAACGTATATCTATTTATAAAACCAATAGAAATAACACTCATTTAATCAATATTTCCCTGAAAAAAACGCGACTTAAGTAGCAATATCTGTTGATGTTCTGAATGTAAACATGACATTGGATGTTTCGAACATGTGTATATAACTTGTTGCCGGACCCTTTACGAAAACATGTCACAGAAAGCAGACAGTGGCACGGGGGTCACTTATCCGTCGAACCTAGTGTCCTGTATACCTATCACGAGCACGATTATCCGACATAAGATTTTCAAAGATATATTCTTTCTGCCCGTTTTCGAAATATTTCGAATCCTATTACATGATTTTCCAAGCACAGTTAATATGAAAATTCGAATGGAAAAGGGACATTTGTGTCTGTATCTTTTTTATATTAATATCAAAATATGATTTCTACAAACGTAAACAACAACAAACTTTAAACTTATCAATAGGAAGAAGATATAACAGCACTTTATAATACAAAAAAAAATACGTTTTCACGGCGAGGTCGTCGGAGATAATTCGAAGCAGTATAATTCAATCAACTTTATTGAGTTTTGGAAAAAAGTATTCGTCGAGATAATGAAGTTTCTATAATCTTTCGACGTAAACTTAACGGTCGAGTTGTTAATATATTGAGAGGAAATTTTATCGGTGACTGTTGTTAATTGAACTAGTCAAAAAAGGTAAATAAAACCCCTTACCATATCAGTGTTCGTATTCTGTATACGTATTTCAATAACTAAGTCGTCATCAGCAGATAATTAATCTCAATATCATATCGCATAAACACCAAATACACACCGATTCATTTCGCAGTTTAAAATATTTGATGGTCCTAATATTAATACTTAAAGTAAAGTGCACCCCCTTTTCTACCTATGGACCCATTTTTTTATCAGTCGTCTTTTTTGGGAAGTCAAAGAGGGAAGAATATGCTATCGTACCCTTATCTGCGTTTAACATACGGTTCGTGTTCTTATTTATCATTTAAATTATTTATATTTTTGATTAAATGTAGACAATCGATTACACTATGATTATTTTTTAGCGCGTGTTTCGCTACGTTTGATTTCTCGGGTCGATTAAACTTGATGTACTCCATATGTTCTTTATAACGGGCTTCTAACGAACGTTTAATCTGACCGATGTATTGTTTATTACAATCTAGTCGTTTTATTTATTATAATGTGTTTAACTTTTTTGATTTTTTCATTCAACAAAGTCTTTTTTTAACTTCGTTTCTTTCTAGAAAATTATTTTTTTGTCGTGTTGGAAACCTTTTTCCCTTTCTCCTCACTTTTGTTTGTTTCGCTGCCCTTATTACTATTCCCAAGTATTGATATAAAGGGTTTTCCAATAGGGACTTGACAACTTTCAATTCAATTTGTGAACGCACCCTTTCACTAGTCATCGAACTGTCACTGTCAATTTATTCAGTAAACTTAACATTTTCATCATAGTAAAGTACACGAACGAACAAAGTCTGCAAATTATAAAAATGTACTACAGAAATTCGGAGTCGGTGACCGCTACTTTAAGAGCGTTAACTACGATTTTCGGTCGTAATTCTCACCCTAGTAGACAGGCAGTAACAAGTTTAGTGCAAAAATTTGAGTCTACATATTCGTTGTGTGATGTTGCCGTGCCAGTGAGACAACAGGTTGGTCGAAATGTCGAAAATATCGCTGCCGTTGAAACGTCCGTAGCAAATGATCCAAATCAGTCAATTCCACGGCGTTCTCAAGAGTTGGGCATCGCCCAGACCACTTTATGGCGAATTTTGCGTAAGGATCTTGGTTTACACCCATACAAGATCAAGCTGACTCAAGAATTGAAGCCGATGGACCATTTGAAGCGACGTACGTTCTCAGATTGGGCTCTGGAAAAGATGCGCCAAGATGATCAATTTCATCTCAAAATCATTTTCAGTGACGAAGCTCATTTTTGGCTCAATGGGTTCGTCAATAAGCAAAATATGCGTTATTGGTCGGGTAAAAATCCACATGTGCTTCATGAAACACCACTTCATCCACAAAAAATAACTGTTTGGTGCGGTTTGCATGCCGGCGGCGTCATTTGGCCATATTTTTTCGTCAACGATAATGATCGTCACGTTACTGTGAATGGTAATCGTTATCGCGCCATGATTACCGATTATTTTTGGCCCGAATTGGATGATATGGACTTGGACAACATGTGGTGTCAGCAGGATGGTGCCACAAGCCACACAGCACACGTTACGATCGATTTATTGAAGAGTAAGTTTGACGAGCGTGTTATCTCAAGAAATGGACCAGTCGATTGGCCGCCTCGTTCGTGCGATTTAACGCCTCTAGACTTTTTTCTTTGGGTCTACGTCAAGTCATTGGTCTATGCCAACAAGCGGACAACGTTGTAAGAGCTCAGAGCCAACATTGAACGCGAAATAGCAGCCGTTTCGGACGAATTGTGTGGCCGAGACATCGAAAATTGGGTCCAACGAATCGACCGCTGCAAACGTGCCCGCAGTGGCCATATGAACGAAGTCGAGTTCCATTCATAAATGTTTTGATTGTACTTCAACCCGATAATAAAGTTTTTGAAATATCTCAAATGGTCTGCATTTTATTTTGAAAAAAAGTTGTTAAGTCCTTATTGGAAAACCCTTTATACATTATTTATCCTATATCTTTTCCATCTATTTTAACTCCATAGAATACATTGAATATACTCTGCTCTTAATAGTGTATGACATATTTTACTCGCTAGTGTCTTTTATGTTTAAGATTTATTTAATTAATGTTTTCCATTACACCTTGTATAATTAAAAAAGACCCGGCACGCCATTAAATATGTATCCGCTATTACGTATTAGTATTTTCCAGATTACATTATATTTTGACGTTTATTGATTGTGACGAAGGATTTGCTAAGATTACATAATCATATTTGTATGTATATAAGTTTGAAGTAGGTATAGGAGCTATAACCTCTTAACTTCCTAGTATTAAGTCCAACAGTCAGGATAGCCGGCCTAGTATCATCGACCTATGTTGTAGTTAGGACGGAAAGCTGTGCCTGCTTCTGATAAATTGACTTCATGAGTACTCTCCGATCCACCCTACCTGTTGCTATCCTCCCCGTCCCCCTCTTTCCCAAAAAACAACGCGTCTACTTATTTAGTATCTATGTATATATATATATATATATATATATATATATCTTCCAGAACTAATATACAGTTTAATGTATGAAATTACAAAATATATTATTAAAATTTACTTTGAAACCATAATTTAATTGAATTGTTTGTATAATAACAAAGTTTCCTTTAACTTATTTCTTGAATTAAGTTTGGAGATACTTTATTGTTCGCCTTTTTCATATAACTTTCTACATTAATTTCACCAAAAAGAGCAGCGTCGAATCTACAATAAATTATTTGAAAATGTAATAATTATTACGGACATTCGTGTTATCTCATTCAATCAATATGATGTAAATGATCAAATGACCCAGGAGCAAAGTGTAGCCAGCTTTTATAACAATCGATTGGAACACTATTAATAGGTAGATTACTTAATGCAGCTATGTATTGTTTTGCTGTCATTTTGATTCGATAATCAACGCTAAATATTCTTCGGATCGCGGCTAGTCAAGACCTGACAACATTGCTTAATTAACACGACACTGTTATCTATAAACGATAATGTTTCTTTGTATTTTTATGAACTTTAACGACTGTTTTACGTCATTATATCCCCCAATCTTCTTGCGCCGTTTTCTTTACAAGTTTTATACTACTGTTGTGATAGTAAATACTTTATTTACAAAGTAATTTAGATTTAAATATTTTTAATTATGAATAAAATTTATTTTCCATGACTAAAAGGTCATGAATGCTTAGAGTACACCAGTGATGTGGCACTAGTATTGAAGAAAAAAACGAAATAAAAATATTATGCGAAATGAAATTAATAAAACAGGTTGGGGGTGAATTAAAGAACAGAAAATACACAAATATTCTAAGCATATTAGTGTAAAATCGAAAGCGCACAGTAAAGTTTCTGGAGTTGAGCCTTTTTCATACTTCCGAGTAGTGGTAAATAACGAAAATTCAGACGATATTCAAATTAAATAGAGGATAGGTAAAATCTATACGTTGTCCAAACAATTTCAAAATCTCTCTAGATTAGATTAGATTATTTGAGGTGGTGCCGTAAACTCATTTCCACCCTGTCCTTCTTTAAGGTTCTATAAACGATTATGGAAAGTGTACTAGGAAGTTTCATTGAAACATGAAAGAGAGAAGTGACTGGGAGATTCGATTAAAAGTTATTGAGGCGAGAAGTTTCGATCACACTATACGTGTAGACAATAAATGCGAATTAATAAGAATTGGATGGGTGGAGTCAACATTTCCAGTGAGATATGGGATATGAGAGGCAAAAATGTTCAGATGCTATGGCGGATTAAAAAGCAAAGGCTTCGATTACAAATCAAAGCGAAAATGTTACCAATCCATTACACTGAACGTGCCTCAAAGATAGATACATTCTAAATCTCGACGTCATTAAGAACCTACGAAAACAATTTGGTTTCACCACGTCCTTCAATCTAGTCGACAATCTCAACAGTGGTCACATCATGATAAATATTCCTCAAAGAAAGCTAGTAAGGTAAAGTTTACGATTTATATTTGAAGGAGATCATTTTTGTATACTAAGGACCAGATGGTTTTATGCCATTCTACTTGACCAATTGAAAAGAGTACAACGATTACAAAAAAGCTTTTTTTTTGATAATGGCGTATCTTCTTGTTCCAGTAATGATTGGATAAATTAAGAGGTCAGATGGTATCCCAACCACCACGTTTACCAGATCTACTCCCAAATGACAATTTTCGCCAAACTTTAACTTTCCTTAAAAGTAATTTGAGTTAGAAGAAAAGAGAAAGATCATTACCAAAATCATATAATGGTACTTCAGGATCTAAGTAGATCGAAGTTGAATACCCTAATTCAGTTGTTTCTTTTTTAATCTTACTTTGCGACAAATTATTCTGACCAAAATTCTGTAGATAAACTATATTCGACGGAGTATTTGTGATCGATTCATTTAGAAAAATTTTTGACGCCTTTATTAGGACGAAATTGATTGTTTTAATACCTACACATGACAGGTTTTAAATTCGTAGATGTATATACAGACAAAACATGCATAAAAAGTAAAAGAATACTGCACAGAAAGTAACATAATGGAATAATGCTTGGTGGGTATAATTAATTCCAAGTTCTCTGCACCTACGACCGGTTATTTTTCAAACATACACACACGCACAATGATTTTTATTATTTAAAAACTTACAGGCGAAGATGTAAACCATTTCTTTAATTTTTGCGTTTTTTAAAACAGCACCTTTGGGAAATTAAAGTGTATATATAAGATGACAGTAAGAAACAATAGAAACCTTTCGTAATCTACAGTCGCTTTATAATTAAAAATATATATTTAGTTTCCAAGGGGAGAAATTTCTGGATGTGTATATTTAGATACATACACACGTGTGGTTTTTAATAATAAAGGTATTCTAGAACTATTAAATTAGAAATAAACTTATGAGAGAGTAAAGTAAGATTTTACTAGTACAATTTTTTGGAAAAGCCTAGGATAATAGCCTAATCTGATATCTTCTTTTCCGTGATGATTGACTGACATTTTACGACAGATTACAGCAGAAAAATACTTAAACTTTAAACCATTAAACAAACATGAAATTCTGCTTGACATGTGGCAAATGCTGAGTGACAATGCTTCCTCGAAATCCACAATTTGTCACTGGTTGTGGATTTTAACTTGATGGACAGTATACTTGATGATTTGAAATTTACCAATATTATCATTTTTTCCGTGGTTGAGGTAATGTTCGTGTATCTAGAAGTTGTTATCCAGCTTATAAGAATCATCAAAATCTTCCACGCAAGTTAAAATTTAGCAATCCAGCGAGCAGGGGAAAATACAAAAAGGCTTCGAAGCAGCGCCTTGGGGTACACCGGATATAAGAATTAAAACCAAACGTGAAGGTACCTAAATTAGTTACGAGCGTCGAGTAATCGATTAGATTGAAATCTTTTGCGAAATCCTTATATATTACAAACCCTGGTTAAATTTAAACATCCTCCAATAATGGAGGGTAATATTACATTGCTTGAATTAAATATTCTTACCCTGTATCCTCCAAGATGTTGAACGAAGCATCTGAATGTTACATCCCTTGCAATAGGTATAGTGATGTTATCGAGTATATCGGAAAACTCCGGTTGAAAGGCAGAACCTGAAAATAAAAATGTGTGAGAAAGCACGTTAAATTTATTAAAAATTATTTAATAATGGCGAGAGATAAAAAATAGGAGAAGGAATATATATATATATATATATATACATTGTATATTTATGTATAGAGTCGAGTCCGTCCATTTCCGAAGTATAAAGAATGGGAAAAGGCGAAATATCTTAATAGAAAAACCTCACGAAAGCCTTCGGCTAATCCTTTAACTTATTAAAACTTGAGTTAAAACAGTTTGTCGTCCCCCAACGACTTGCAGACTCGTGTACGGACAGTCTGCTTGGTTTTGTGAACTCTTTCAAATTAACTGACTTCAACCAGGCGTCACTTCATCTCGATATTTTTTCTGGCCCCCGCTAGAAGATTAACAAAAACATGCAAATTTGTATTAAGACACGAGAGAGAATTTTCTTGCTCGAACATCTTTCCTCTCTACGCCAGCTTCGTCACGATGGGGCTTTTATTAAAAGTTATCCGAAAATTTCACCGCAAATATGTCACGCAATATTTTAACTTACTGGGTAACACTACTAGTAGGAGATAAGGGAATTCTCGTCGAACCACCAGACCTTAAAGCAATAATAGTCGCCACAGATATATATTATATATACTTATATGCGTCACTTTGTCTACACTTAATTATTACTTATTGTAGCAAAAAGTTCTGAAACAATTTGTCGTTGTGTATTGAAAAACGTGGCATTTACAATGAAATTATTACTGTTTTTTTTTTTTACGTAAATACTAAATTAGAAAGAATAGTGGTCTGCAAGTATACCTTGCAACATGCAGGCAGTTTGTTTCGAATATACAAGAACGATTAGAGGGACAGTGGCACGCGAAATGAATCAAATAAATTGGGGAATTAATTTTTATTACCATTTTTCAACTCTAATGCTCTTGGACCAACGATATTGAAACACCTGTTTATAGTTTTCGTAAAGAATTTTTCCAAAATTTTTAAAATGTTGCTAGATTATTGCAAATGTCCCAATTAAACGCCTTCATTCCAGCAAGGAAAAGTGGAAGCCATTTGCGCGAAACGTAACCTTAAATCTCAATTGATCATTGAATTAATTGAGTTGTTCGTCAAGAACTTTTTTGGCGAACAACTTGAGTTGCATTAGAAGAGTTGTTCGTCAAGAACTTTTTTCTGAACAATTTGACTGGCACGAGAACAGCTATTCTAAGGTTGTTTTTTAAAAATTGCTTTATTCAACTTGTCCAGTATTTTTGCAAGACAGTCTATGAAAATCCGTAGCTATTTTCCAAAGACCAATGCTGTAGTGTCCTCTTCGTTATATACTAGTCATGATTTCTGATGATTGTCTGACGACCTTGCCAAATATTTTAAATTTATTGGTAGTCTTTGTGTTACCAATTCTTTAATGACTAGTGTTATTTCTTTCCAAATGAAGCGTTGGCCAAAAGTTAGTCACTCTTGAAATTTTCTAAAAAGTAATCGCTGTTGATTTGATGTTCAGAATTCTTCACGCGATCTGTTTCTAACATATTCTTATTAATCTTCTGATGATAGGAAATATATATATTCTTCTTTAGTTATTGAATTCCTCTGCTTAGGGTAAATCCTGCGTCTAATAACAAGTCTAAGCTTAACGAATAGAAAAACACTTGTAAATCCAACTAGAAAAAGCTGACTAATGAAAATTGAAGAAATTGAAAGCATCTTTTAGGGAGCTTGATTACAAAGCAATGCTAGTACCATCTGCTTCTGGGCTTCCGGGCTGGAACCGCGTCACTGATATAACTGCCGACGCTTCGTACCCACTCGTATGGGATATCATCAGGGCTCAACAACTGCTACTGTCTGTTGCACTGAAAATTGTTTTCAGTGACGCGGTTCCAACTCGGAAGCCCAGAAGCAGATAGTATGGACCACGACGGCGGAAGTCTACGTACCAGATTAAAGCTAGTACCAATTAAGATTAAGGAATGAATGTTGGGTAGTGTTCGAATAAGAGCTTAACCTCAAAGAATAGATTTAAAAACGGGAAAATATAATTAGACACTTCATTGTAAACTGTAGAACTGAAGGTAATTTTTATGGAGCCTGTGGTTGATTAACTTAATCACTTAAACACTGTTATCGGTTGATGACGATAACTTAGTTGTCGAAATACGTATAGAATACGAAAATTAATGTGGAAAGGGGTTATATATTAACCTTAAGTGATTATGTAAAACTGAAGAAGAAACAGAACAAGTTGGAGATGAATTCGATGGCGTGAATATGAATGGAAAGAGGAATGGTGTATGGAAAAGATGATGGTTAAAAAGGAAATGTATATAAGAGTTTGTAGAATCGATTTAAATTAAAGAATTATTAAAAAAGAAAACAAAAAAACTTTGAGGCAAAAAAATTCAAGATGCAGTAATATAGGATGTGAAAAAATCTGCTTGAAAAGACGTTATCCTGTATTTTACATATAATACTTGAATTTTATATTTACGTTGCTTTTAAATATTTTCAGTTGATTTACTTTATTACATAATATAGCTAATGAATACTTCGTACCTTCTTAAAAATACATTCCAAAAATGAGATAAATACATTAAATGTAATATTTCTAAAGCAAATCCCCTGCATAATCTAAATATTTTATTTTGAAGTGTAAAATCCCAGCCAAGTTAATTGGCGCCATGACATATGTAATAAAACTCACGTTTTTACCTTACACCATAAGATAAGAGAGATTAATGAAATAAAATAAACATAGCTTAGTTTATTAAAACCTATTACTCTAAAAGAGAGAACAAAAAGATCACACGTTTTTGACCCCCGGATCTGTAACGACATAAAAAAAAACACTAAAGCAAGGTCAGATACAACAGTTAAGAGGGATGTAGTACATTTAAGAAAAGATGAGAGAGTACGTGGATCTAGAGTACTTAGTTTATTTAAATTTTAATGTTTAAACACGTCACGGTAGTATATCTTGGTATTGCACAAAGATACTTTGTTCATAAGTTAAAATGGTAATGAATAGTTATTTATTTTAATATTATCTTTTTATTACTATCTTTTCATAGTTGTCTGAACGGACACACAGATACGCGCCGTTCTTCGTCAGTGACGCGTTATTAATTCTATAACAATAATTAAATTAATAGTAAATTTATTTTGTTTACTAACCACTAACTCTAGCCAAGTTTTTCTCGTACATTCGGTTTATGAAATAGCTACTCGAGTGATACAAAAATAATAATAATAACAAAACAACCGCATCGTAATATCAACCGCGTACAATCTGAGCTTAAATCTATAGATATGTGGATTGAGTGAAAAGTTTCCCGGCGTAAGGCTGAGGAGGTGTGGGAAAAATTCTTATTGGACAAGACCTATTTTTTCTCCACCAACTTAGAGGCAGACTATTGTCTGGTCTTAATTTTGAAAACGCTTTTTATTCCTTTGGGTTTATAGTGGTACGTCCCCATGTATCTCTACATCTTTTTTTGTGGTAGGTTATTGGCCTCTGAGCCTGTGTTCCTCTTTTTAATATTTCTTGATATACTTTTTTTAACCATTTTGCTACTTCCTCTTCTTCATAATAAAAATAAATAAAGAGACGTTTTTATCTAAAAATTAAGGCCTATGAGAAAACAATCTATCCAGTATCAATGAAGAAACTAAATGGATTTGACATACAAGTAATTTTATGTATGAGTATATAAAGTAAGTGAGTGGAAACTTCATTTATATCTATCGTTCGTATATTTAACTCCTAGACTGAGGCATCAACATTTTGAACTAGTTTCAATTTGTTTACTGGACAAGATCTATTTTTTTCTCCACAAACTTGGAGGCAGACTACTGTCTGGTCTTAATTTTTAAACGCTTTTTATTCCTTTGGGTTTATAGTGGTACGTTCTCGTATGTCCCTACATCATTTTTTGTCGTAGGCTATTTGCCTCTGAGCCTGCGTTCCTCTTTTTACTATTTCTTGATATACTTTTTTTTAACCATTTTGCTACTTCCTCTTCTATAACAAAGATCCTTTTAGTCTCACACCTTACGGTGGCGACACTTTGCATTTAGTAAGTAACCACTTCCTATTCTATTCCTACGTTTTGCAAGTACCTTAGACATCTTAACTAAATCTCTTCTAAGGTATCTTGATTTGAGGTTGGCATGTAGATGTTGCAGTTTCGTTATCCTATGAAGAATGGTCTAATTTATGGACTCTTCGTTAAATATGAAATCTTTTCGAAGTTTTTAAAATTCCTTTTTAAGCTTAATTTGAGTTGATTACTTTTGGCTTTCAACCAACAACTAATTCATCATGTTAAGTGCAATTTATTATTGCTTCCAACATTGATAACTTGCTGGTTAAGGTTATGCGTGTAGTCAAAATTAAAAACCACGTTTTCGGAAAGTTAATAAGTTGACTTACTTGAGAACCTTGGATGAGTTTGGAATTCAAAGACATCTCCTTGAAAATGTTTAGGTTTAAGTTTAGCTTATTTTCATGCACATTTTCAAATTGATAAAATTAAATGTGTTTCACAAAAATTTTGTGACTGGGTATAGCACTTTTAATAATTATAACTTATTTCAGAATGTACGGATGTTTTAGGAGAAGAGTCTGAAGGTAATCTATAACGTTTTCCAATAGGGATGATATAATTTTGAAGTGATATTTCAGCCGTTTGTAATATGTCATGATCTGTCATTTGATTTTCATTGTATTCAGTAGTGTTTACAATTTCATCTTGGAGAGATATACGCAAGAATAACGTTTATAAATTATTCAGTTTTATTATCAAAATAATCGTTTTCCAATTCCAACTTTTCGTGCGCTTTTGCCATTTTATGGTCGTAATAATCGGCCAAGTGTGCTCGCTATTCGTCGAATTGTTAAAAATTTTGAGGTTACATTTTCTTTACATAATTTTCAAGTGCCGATAAGACAAAGAACCGCTCCAAGTAATGCAAATATTGCTGCCGTTCAGGCAAGTGTTACTGAAGACCGTAATTTGTCGATTCCAAGACGTTCTCAACAATTGCGACTGTCTCAAACCACAACCTGGCGGATTTTGAGAAAGGATTTGGGTTTGCATCTCTATAAAATTGTTCTCACTCAAGAACTGAAGCCATTGGACCACCGTAAACGTCGTGAATTTGCTGATTTTGCCTTGGAACAACTTGAAAACGATAACGATTTTCTTAAGAAAATCATCTTCTCCGATGAGGCTCACTTTCATCTGGATGGTGTGGTAAATAAATAAAACTGTCGATTTTGGTGCGAAGAAAATTCACAAATTATTTATGAAAAACCATTACATTCACCTAAATTGACAGTTTGGTGTGGTTTTTGGTATGGTGGAATCATCGGTCCGTACTTCTTTCAAAATGAAGCTGGTAACACCGTTACTGTCAATGGAGAGCGGTCTAGATTGATGATAACCAACTTTTTATGGCCGACATTGGAAGAAGTTGATCTTGACAACATTAGGTTCCAACAAGAGGGGGCTACGTGCCACACAGCAAATGCAACAATCGAATTATTGCGAGAAAAGTTTGGAGATTCGATTATTTCAAGAAATTGTGATATTGAATGGCCTCCAAGAAGTTGTGATTTAACACCATTAGACTATTTCTCGTGGGGTTATTTGAAGTCATTGGTCTATTGAAATAAACCAGACTCTCTTCAAGTTTTACAAGTCAATATTGAACGTGACATACGACTAGATTTAGTGGAAAAAGTGCTCGAAAATTGGGTTCATCGAATTCGTTCCTGCAGAAGAAGTCGCGGAGGCCATTTGAATGACGTTTTATTTAGAACTTAATTGTATCGATTGTACTTCACATTAAATAAAAAACTTTTGAATTTTCTTAAAAATAAGTGTTTCTTTTTTTAAAGAAATCATATCACTCTTATTGGAAAACCATGTACAACACAATGAAGCATTATTCGAATTTTAATTTTCTACTTTTCTGTGTTACTTTATAAAACAATCCATGGTGGTACATAATTTATTAATATTACATAATTTAGCCAAGAGAAACTAGCATAGAGTGCAATTGTTATAGTATAGTTCTTAATGCTTCTTTTATTATTAATGTGTACAGAAAGGTATTATTGAGATGAGATTATTCCGCATTATAATATCGTATATTCACACACATAGAACTACCCGTTACATTAACGAACTTTCTCACTCCGTCTTTAGAGTTCTAGTATAATAAAATATTACACGCTGATGCACCCAGCCAGAGAGTAGGTAATAAATTATAAGGACTTCTTGGAGAAGAAGTCTTTGTTGACCTGATTATTTATTTATTGTAGTTTCGGATTCAATACTGCTACGACTTGGTATCGGCGTTATAAATAATACTACGAAAAGGCTTATAAAGTCTGAAATGTATTCTACCTACGTCTTCTTACGTAAATATGCATACACTGCGCTTTCTTTTTTAAACTTATCCCAAGCAATTCTGTACTTTACTTTGTGAGTGTAAAAAGGATAAGATAATTCTGATACAATATTTCACATTAAATATAAATATTTTCGTTACAACAGAATACTCATAATAATAAAGCAGTGTTTGTTCTTGTTAATATCTCCCAGATCCTAGCCATCTTTATTATAAAATATTTTTAATACCAAATCGAGACTAATATTGGAAAGTTAGAAGAAAGATTTTTAAATTTAAATACGTTTATAGTTTGTTTTTAATATAGTAACGATTTATAGATATTGGAAAGAGTGTGTTCCAGGTTGAGAATATATTAGGTGCGCAACTAAGTTTTCGCTGTTTTTTTGACGAAAATGCAACTTTATTGTGAAAAAATGTTTACAAATGAATCATTCAAAACATTACCCATCGCTAGCGACAACCTTTTCCCATCTTTCTGGCAGAACTCGAATACCATCACAGTAGAAGTATTTGTCATTTGAGGCTATCCACGAATTAAGAAATTTTGAGATGTCTTCATATGAGCGGAACTGCTGATTAGCTAGACCATATGCCATCGAACGGAACAAGTAATAATCGAAAGGCGCAATATCAGGGGAATATGGCGGGTGAGGTAGGACCTTTCATTTGAGCGTTTCTGGCGGGTTTGGCAACGTGAGGCCGAGCGTTGTCATGCTGTAGAATCACTTTTTCGTGCCTCTGCTCGTATTGTGGCCGCTTTTCGCGCAGTGCTCGGCTCAATCGCATCAATTGAGTTCGATACCGTTCCCTAGTGATGGTTTCGTTCGGTTTCAACAGCTCATAATAAATAACACTGCCTTGGCCCCACCAAATACACAGCGAAACCTTCGCAGCGTGAATATTCGGCCGAACCGACGACGTAGAAGCATGACCGGGCAGTCCCCATGATATTGTTCTCTTTGGCTTGCTGTAATGAATCCATTTTTCATCACCCGTAACGATGCGATCAAGAAAACCCTTCCTTTTTTGCCGCTGGGGCAGTTGGCCACAGGCGAAAAAAAGACGCCGAACGTCTCTTGGCTTCAAATCATAAGGAACCCAAGTTCTTTATTTCGGAATCATTCCCAACACATGCAATCGCTGGGAAATGGCTTGGCGAGTAACTCCTAATACTTAAGTAAGCTCTTTTTGCGTTTGGCATGGATTCTCATCGAGCAATGCCTCCAATTCAGCGTCTTCGAAGGTTTTTGGTCTTCCTTCACGCGAACGATCGTCAACATCGAAATCACCGTCTTTGAAGCGACGGAACTAATCACAGCACGTTGTTTCACTTAGAGCAGCATCTCCGTAAACTTTTTGGGATCCCGATGCGCTTCAGCCGCCGTTTTCTTCGAATGAAAGAAGAAAAGCAACACTTTCCGCAAATAACGATTATTTGGCACAAAATCAGATATTTTCACACAACCAAAAGTATATGACGCAAAAACAAAATCAAAATGTCAAAGCGGTTTGTTTACCATATGTCTAAGTTTGGTTCCTGACGTTTCGGTTATGTCACAATCGACTAGCACTTCTACTGGAGTCATCTCTTGAAAAACAGCGAGACATTAGTTGCGCACCTAATACTACGACCTGGATACGAAGCAGCGAAGCACGTAATGAGTGGAAATAGTATCACCAACAAAAAAGGACGCGCTTGAAAATCTATTTCTAAATCTACGAAACCTTTGCTTTAGTTAATGAAGGACCATATCTCCAGAAAATGATTTAAGATATTTGGAAAATAGAATATTCGTCATTTTAACATTGATGGTGATCTCTCCTGAACCTGGGTATCGTGGTAGAATTTTTGAATAGTGAAAATGCGAAGTATGTACTGCACCTTTTATATAGTCCTGATACAATTCGATGAAACTCCTGAGATTACTTTTAAGCAAAAAGACTTAAAGGGATGTCGATGTCGAACAGAATTGGATGTTGTTGAGGCCTAGAAAGAGAAAGAGCACCATCAAATAAAACACATGCCCGAAAATCTACTTCTAAGTCTATGAAAGTTTTGCTTTATTCAATGAAGCACCACGTCCTTAGAAAATGACTTGAGATATTTGGAAAATGGAATGTTCACAACCATTAACCTGCACCTGGTTACTGCGGGAGAATTCCTGAATAGTAAAAATGCCAAGTATGTACTGCACCCATCATATAGTCCTGATAAAATTCCATGAAACTTCTGAGAATACATTTAAGTAAAAGAACCTTAAGGGCTGACGATGTTAAATAAAACTGGATGCTGTTAAGGGTTCGCAAGAGAAAGATCACCATCACATAAAAGACGCGCGTGAAAATCTACTTCTAAAGCTATAGGACTTTTGCTTTAGTTAAAGAAAGACATCTCTAGAAAAAGACTTGAGATGTTTGAAAAACTTAATGTTCGCCACCATAAGATTGACCTGCGCCTGGTTATTGTGACACAAATTTTGAATGGTAAAATGCGAAGTATGTACTGTATCCTCTATATAGTCCTGATACAATTCCACGAGACTCCTGAGAATACTTTTAAGCAAAAGGGCATAAAAGGATGTCGATGTCGAACACAATTAGATGTTTTTAAGGTCTCAAAAGAGAAAGATCACCATCATATAAAACAGTGCGTGAAAATCTACTTCTAAATTATAAAACTTTTGCTTTAGTTAAAGAAAGGCCATATCATCAGAAAATGACTTGAGATGTTTAGAAAATAAAATGTTCATCGCTAATTATACATATACGCCATCTGCAGTTAAACCCGGAACGAACTCTGCGGTCGACCCACTAGAATTAACATTAATTATAATCGCCTTTATTGCTTTCAAGGATTAAAATAGCATTTTAAACACTTATTAATGAAGTTTGTTACAAAAGTATGTTTTCCATCAATGATTATTTATATCTGGCCATTTTATTTTCATATTTTTCAGTTCGATTGTATTGTTATTTTTTCCCTTTTTTTTTAAAAGAAGTTTCATCTACGTTATTGTTTGATTAATTATCTCTACGTTTATTCAATTTATTTCTTTCATTGATATTCCTGTTCCATCTCCCATCTTTTATTCTTCTCTAGGCTCTTTTAATTCCATTATATTCTCTTCTTTTCAACTACTTTAAAACTTCTTTAATAATTCTTTTTCAATTCCCGAAGCTGGGCGCGCATTTACTATAATGTGTATTTAAATTGTCGACATTTTTCAAACCTATTATTTACGCAAAATAAATTTTTAAATATTGACCAAGTGACGTAGTCGGAGTTGTGTATAATTATATTACGCATTGTTTTAAAATTGAATATAATTTATTATAACATAAAATAAACTATATCAGTTTTTATTACATCAACGAACTTTAATTGAAGAAAAACAAAATAATTTTCGAATAGTATGTTTAAAAATTATATTTTTCACAATTAATATGGAGCAGTAATTTTATTATACCATCACTAACAAACGCTCTGTACCCTGAATACGCCTGCAAGAAATTTCATTTGTAGACAAACATTATTATCAGTCGCTTTTAACTATTGAGAATAGTTGTATTCTCTAACTCTTAGAGCTATAGCTACAATTACGAGGGAACGTTTTTATATTCGCGGAATGGGGGACAAGGGGTAGAAATAAAAAAACCAAATTATTTTTCTTTTTCAATATATTCACCTGCAAGACGGATACATTTTTCACATCTTTCAATTAATTTATTTATACCCTCATAAAAAAATGATTTCTCTTTATCTGCAAAATACGCCGAAACTGCCTCCTTGACTTCATCATCGGCAGTAAATTTTTTACCCTGCATCTCTTTTTTCATTTTCGGAAACAGGTAATAATCACTCGGGGCCAGGTCTGGGCTGTAGGGTGGGTGATTCACAATTTCGAAGCCCACCTTATGCAGGGCAGCTAACGCAACGCGGCTCTTGTGGACGGGCGCGTTGTCGTGCAAAAGCAGAACACCTTTTGTCAATTTTCCCCGTCTTTTCTCTTTAATGGCTTCTTTTAGTCGCTCTAATATTGAAGCGTAATATTCTCCGGTTATAGAAACACCTTCATCTTTATAATCAATCAACAATATTCCTTCCGAGTCCCAAAATACCGTTGCCATGAGTTTCCCAGCTGATTGTAACACTTTAAATTTCTTGGGAGGTGCTGTGCCCTTTTTATGCCACTGCATGGAGTCTTGTTTGGACTCAGGTTCATAATGATGAACCTAAGTTTCGTCTCCAGTAACAATTCCACTCAATACACCATCCTTGTCTTCATTACAGAGGTCCAAAAATGTACGCGAACACTCTACGCGCTGTTGTTTTTGCGGCGGCGTGAGCATTCTCGGCACCCATCTTGCACTGACCTTAGACATGCCGAGATGACCGTGTAGGATTTTAAAAATTGTTGTATCGGATACTCCAACCATTTCTGCGAGTTGTTTCTTCTTTAGTCGAGCATCTTCGAGTACAACTTGTTCAACTTTTTGGATAAGTGCTGGTGTGGTCACCTCCATGCTCCTGCCCGGCCTCGGGTCGTCTTCAAGGGATTCCCTTCCTTGTTTAAATAAACTATGCCACTTGTACACCATGGTTTTTCCTGGACAAGAGTCGCCGTAAACCAATGACATCTCATTCATTATGATCGCGACTGATTTTCCTTGCCTGGTAAGCAACTTTATAACGGCACGATATTCGATTTTTTCCATATTTCACTTTTCACTCCTGATTATGTTACTTGATTGACGATAGCTCAAAGACTAACTGTCTAATAACAATGAAACTTCGTATTTATACTAATTATGAGTCGCTGCATAGGCCACGCCCCCAATGCGCCTACTCACCCCTCTACAACCCGCTCATTCCGCGAATATAAAAACGCTCCCTCGTACTTCCGTTATATATTCTCTTGCAATGTTTAACATTGCGTGTTGTTTTGAGTAGCATTTTATCGACTACGAGTCTTCAGTTGTGTGCTAAACCAATTGTTTTGATGAAGTACCTCCTTTTTTCTGCTTACTTTGCACTATTTTTAATAAAATTGTATTTATTTGTGTGTCGTATATGAAAATAGTTTAATCGCAATAAATTACCTGAGGACATAAATTGTGCTTCGTTCCAAAATGCTTTATTTTCGGTTACTTTGAACTGTTGAGAAGATTTGTCTATAATATTCTGTTGATTTAACCATCGCGAAAGGATTAATATTTTTTTTATAAGATTTAGAAGTCGTAAGACTAGTAGTTACAACAGTTGCTTCTGTTGTTTATTGCTAGGCTTCGAACTGTCTTAAAAACTGCATTATTTGTTTGTTGATTCGGGCATTTTATCGAGGTTATTTAATGTTCCACATATATTTCTTTTAGTCCATCACAGTTGATTCTCCGTAACGTATATTTTAAGTCCTATCTCCCTTATTGTATTCTGTATGTTCCCTGAATGAACTCAATAGTTTGAGCTCCAGGATGCTACGAAATAGCGTATAAACTATGTTAACAGGCGTCGTTTCTGATTTTGCTGCTGCATTGTAAACGGAAACATCAAAATAGTCACAGAAGATTGGGGTCGAGATAGGCAAAACAGTTTTCCAAATTTATAATGGATTTAGTGAGTAGGGACATAAATTCTGCTAGCATGACATTGAGTTTAATATGTAGATTTTGCCACGTAAAACAGTACATAAGTAAAGTCTCGGCAAGAATACGCCAATGTTTTGACTTATAAGTTACTTAAGCTAACCATAGAAATTATATCACCCCAACCTTTCCAGATCTATGGTAGTTAGAGTACATTCTTTAACTTCGTCCTTGCAATTAGACCTAGCAGTTTTTGTGCATAGAACACGTTTTCAGGATATTCGATTTCCGTTTACGAGAACGTCAACCATTTAAAGTTTTTATATATTCCAATTTAATATTATTTGATTGGATATTGCTTCGTTTAAATTCATCTGAGGTCTGTTCATTTGTAATTTTTGTAAGTATACTAGACAGTCTTTTTTTGAAAATAAGATTTTTGGTTTGCGATAAACATTTGAATATCTACAACGTAGCGATGAAAAAAGATTTAATAAGGGAAATCCAAATGCAACAATGTAGAAGGTGTTTATATTGCGTGTATGGAAACTTCAAAGAGGTTACGAGGTGATCATATCCTAACGTAAGTTGATAAATGGTTTTATTTATTAACAAATCAAGACAGACAAGAATTATCGATAGAGCGAATAAGATTGTCACATTCTAATACGGGGGGAGCGGTTTATATTTCGGGAACTGGCAACACTGTCAGTGTTGCCTCCAATCTGATGTGAAATCCTAATGACAGAAGAAGCTTTTTTTTTAAATTTCGAGAACATTCGATTTTATTTTAATATTCCTAAAACTTCTAGATTTCTGCAGTGTTTTTATATTACAGACGACGAACCACGTGAATATAACTTCATTTTTAATAACGCAAAATGCTACCTTTCGTAGATTGGGGATGTATACGAATATTCAGTTTACTTGTATATTTATTCTACAGCATCCTGTTTTTCGAAATCCTTCCTCATGTACATTTTTGGATTTGCATATTCTTTTTACCTTCATGCATTTTTTATTCTCAATTCTGCTTGTTGTTTCGTTACGTATGTTCATCTTTATTTTATTTACATCAGTGTCGATACTTTTTATTCCAGAGATACAAGTCAACAAAAAAAAAGGCACATCAAACAAAGTATGTGTAGCGCTTATAATATTTATAAGAAAATTTTAAACGCTGGTGGAAATATTGTTTCATGGAAAGCAGTGCTACATATAAAATTACGCCAGGAAACCGACAAAAAAAGGATAATTCTGTTATGATTTTGACCTTTCCAGAGTGTAGGATTTATTTTATTGTTTGATAATTATTTTAGTGGGTTGCTAGGTACCATTAGTAGATTATAAACGGGCAATTAAAATAAAGCAACAAAAGGATAGAGTTAAAATCCGCGTGGTGGTTTTCATTTTTTTCAAAATAAAAGCGTCATGTTTCTATTATAATATACAGAGTGATTTTAATCTTTTATAAACATCGAAATTATAAATAAACATAATTTTGTAACCGCCTAACGTCTATTTTCTTACAGTATAATTCAGATTGCCGACGTCTAAACAAACGCAATTTTGGGCATCCTCTTAAATGGGCACGCATCAAAATTGAGCCAAAGTGTAATTTCCAAACTTCAGAATCACTTTTTTGGAAATTGGAGATGCAGGTCATGTTTGGAGTGAACCGAAGTGTAATTTCTAGACTAGAGATTAGAATCTTTTAGAAAATTGGAGGTGCACAACGACGACAAAGGCGTATTTGGATTGAGCCAAAATATAATTTCTAGGCTTTGGAATCGCTTTTTGGAAATTGGAGGTGCACGATGAAGACAAGAGCATGTTCAAAGTGATCCAAAGGGTAATTTTTGGATTTTAGAATCACTTTTTAGAAATTTGAGATGCAGAGTATGTTTGGAGTCAGCCAAAAGTAATTTATAGTCTTTAGAATCGCTCTTTGATAATTGGAGGTGCTCCATGACGACAAGGACATATTTGGATTGAGTTGAAGTGTTATTTCTAGACTTTTGGAATCACTTTTTGGAAAACGGAGACGCACGACGAAGACAAGGGCATGTTTGGAGTAAGCCGGAGTGTAATTTCCGGATTTTAGAATCGTTTTTTTGGAAATTGGAGGCGCAGAGCATGTTTGGAATAGGCCAAAGTGTAATTTCTAGACCTTGTAATCGCTTTTGGGAAATTGGAGGGGCACAATGAAGACTAGGGCAAGTTGGATCAATATCAACAACATCAATAGGCGATAAATATCTGCTTCTAGAAGCAGACAGACAAATTGAAGAAATAACTTTTGACAGATATTGTTTAGAAGGAAAGAAAAATGTTCCCTAAGTCCCTAAGTCGCTCACCTTATCTCTCCTGGAGATTAATTCAGACGCGGCAGAATCGTCTAATAAAATCAAATTAGCACATCTACTGTAACAACAGAGCAATTTTGTATATTCAATCGTATTTTATTTTCCTCACCATTCTGGAATCATTGATAAATTAATTTGTAATTTTACGTAATCTTGAGGCGCATTGCATTGCATTATATATTTTCAAGTCATCGGTATATCCCAGATACCATCAGTTACTTTCCTCCATTAAGGCGTTTTTGTATATGTTAAATAGTAAATGGTTAAGATTAGAGTTCTGAAGAACACCTAGCGAGATAAGAAAAAGTATTGTAAGAATATAAGCCTCCGTCGTTTCAGATTATGTTTCTTTTGACGCAATAGTGAGCATTTGACAAAGACAAGGCAAGTTCTATTTTATATTTTTATATTCTACGGGATTTGATTCGAATTTCATGTCTAGGAGATTATAAAGTAGCATCTGTGATAAATAGACTAGTTTATATTATTAGTTCTACCTTCCAAATTGAGTCGAAAAGATCAACTTTGAATTTTAAATTAATCATAAATTTTAAGCATTAACTGTTCTAATAATTTATCTGGATTTGGTGTAAATTCGAAGCAGTATTCACTGTTTAATAGTAGACGAATTAATTTTGAACTGCCAAAGCGTGCTCATGTAAAACATTAAAGGCTCTTCTATTATTTAAACACTTTACTTTCGTTTAACAGTTCCAGAAGTGATAATAGACATCTGACGCTCTTTGTAATTTTGTAAAATTTAAACATTTCTCAAAATATCGCCGGCCTTTATAAAACAATCTACGTCAAAATAATTAAGTTTACTCTTTTCAAAAGAAATATTTTAAGCTTATACAAGATTATTATTAAAATACGGAAAGCTGTTAAAATTTTTCGCCTTAATTTGTTTTTGTAGAGCAAAAGGAATTTACGCTTTGAGTAAACAGTGAAGGTGAATACAAATAAAATCAATACAAAAAGTATAATACACCGTGGGCTGAAAGTAATCCTAATATCTAGAAAAACAATTTCTTTCTCTGCTAATTATTTTTGAAACTAAAAGAATTCCAAATATTGAATTGAAGAATACATTTTGAAGTTTCTTTGGGTTAAATTGAAATGCAAATTCATTTTTAATATTATATTAGGTTCGCAACTAAGTTCTCGCTGTTTTTCAAGAGATGGCTCCAGTAGTAAGTGCTGGTCGATTGTGACATAACCAAAACGTCAGGAACCAAACTTAGACATACGATAAACAAACCGCTTTGACACATTAGTGATTTTGTTTTTGCGTCATATACTTTTAGTTGTGTGAAAATGTCTGATTTTGTGCCAATAATCGTCATTTGCGGGAAGTGTTGCTTTTCTTCTTTCATTCGAAGAAAACGGCGGCTGAAGCGCATCGAGAACTCCAAAAAGTTTACGGAGATGCTGCTCTAAGTGAAACATCGTGCCGTGATTGGTTCCGTCGCTTCAAAGACGGTGATTTCGATGTTGATGTTCGTTCGCGTGAAGGAAGACCAAAAAAAAAGAAATAGATTATATCTAGCCCGTGTAGTTCCCATAATACGTTGGAGTGGGAGTGTTTGCCATGCTTACACCTATGCCGGAGAGATTTGGTAACTTGCCGGAAAGATCTATTCATTTTGTCCCGTCCAAAGTTGGTCTTCGAATATGTGTGGTAAAGATTACATACATCTTTCAGTTGTGTAGTAAGTATTGGTCGTTGTTCCATTTATTTAGGACTTCGAATATCTTTTCTATTTCGATCATTCGTTTTATAATCCTAGTTCTTTGTTCTCCATTCTTAGCTAATATTTTTGTATTGAAACCATAGTGTCTTCAGTTAGAAATTTATATTGCATTAAATATGATGTTGGTTCTTTTTTAGTAACTGCGTTGTTGTGTTTTTATCGACTTAGCAACCGCATATCGACAGAATGTCGTCATATTGTACACGTAGAATTGAGCGTATCCAAGCTGTTAGTAAAGTGGGTGTCATAAATTTTGAATTGTGATCAAGAACACTGCTTTTTTGGGGAAATTTATGATTGATCAAATCTGAAATATTGTTTCATGGAAAGCAATGCTACATATAAAATTACGCCAGGAAATCGACAAAAAAAGGATAATTCTGTTATGATTTTGACCTTTCCATATTGTACATGTAGAATTGAGCGTATCCAAGCTGTTAGTAAAGTGGGTGTCATAAATTTTGAATTGTGATCAAGAACATTGCTCTTTTGGGGAAATTTATGATTGATCAAATCTGGTCACTCTGTTCCCGATTGGAAGCTATTCGCAAAGACAGTCAAAACATTTCCAATAGCAGATAAGCTAACTTCACGGACCGAACATGGAATACCATGATCAGACGCTTTAGAGGTACACTAGAACATGGAAAAAAATGGCAAACTGCTCTTCAAGCTAAGAAATAAATTTTTGAAGAGTTTTTGCGATTGCCTTGTTATTTACGTTGAATATTAGTGAGTTATTTCTACTACACCCTGTATATCAATGTTGGTTGTTTTGTTCTTATGTATTTTAAGGTAATATTGGGTTGGCAACTAAGTACTTTCGGTTTTGTAGTATAAAATAAAACACTTTTTTTTAAACAAAGAATAGTTTTTAATCAATTATATATTTTCCATTTTGCTCAATGACCTTTTGCCATCTTTCTTTCAGCTGCATGATTCCGCGCTCATAAAATTTCTGGTCCTTATCAGCAAAAAACTGAACCAGGTGCGAGTGAAGGTCATCGTCATTTGTCAAAGCTTTAACATTCAAAGAATTCTGCAAACTTCGAAATAAATGGTAATCAGATGGTGCTAGATCAGGGCTGTATGGGATATGTGGCATCACTTCCAGGCCAAGCTCTAATAGTTTCCCACGAGTTGCCAAAAATGTGTGAGGCCTTGCATTATCTTGGTGGAAAACTACACCTTTCCGATTTTACAATCCTGGCGGTTTTTCTTTGATTGCTTCATCCAGTTTTATTTATTGTTGACAGTAAACATCAGAATTGATCGTTTGGTTCCTTGGAAGCAGCTCAAAAAACACCACACCTTTGTAATCCCACCAAACTGACAGCACGATCTTTTTTGGATCCAATTCAGCTTTCGATGTGGTTTGAGCTGGTTTATCGTGTTTGCTTCATGATCGTTTTCAAACTGTGTTACTGTACAGGATCCATTTTTCATCACCAGTGATGATTCTTTTTAAGAAAGGGTCGGTTTCATTTCGTCTAAGGTGCATATCGCAAAAGTTGATTCTTTGTGTTAAATGAATTTCTTTCAATTCGTGAGGTACCCAAATATCAAGCTTCTTAACTACCCCAAGACATTTTAAATGTTTTTCAATTGTTGTGTGCGATACATGTAGCCTCTCCGCAACCTCTCGAACAGTTATATGACGATCCTCTTCAATTATGACTTTGATTTGGTCATCATCAACTTCAGTAGGCCGACCAGAACGTTGCTCATCTTTGAGCGAAAAATCTCCAGAACGGAATTTTTTATACCAATTCTGACACGTGCGCTCTGTTAAGCAATTAGCACTATAAACTTCACATACCTTTTTGTGAGCCGCAGCAGCTTTCTTTCCTTTACGGAAATAAAATAGTAAAATATGTCGAAAATGTTCGTTTCTGCACTCCATTTAAAATTAACCCACAACTAATAGCTTTAATAAAAATCACGCACTACTTGCTTCTGAAGTTACGTTAATGTGACTAGTATCACGCGAAAAACGGTAAAGTACAGCACTAACATACGTTATACAAAAAATTAAGCAACGCTCTCTATCAGTAAAAACCGAAAGTACTTAGTTGCCAACCTAATAGTTTAAAATATTGGATTCTTTATTTTAAAAAAATCTATTTCGACGCTACTGTATTTTATAAGGTAAAATAAATGAAAAAAATATAAAAGTAAATTTAAAGGAATTTCAATAATATATATTTGCGTTAAATTTTGCTTAGATGTTAAAAGAACATTATTTGCCGTCCTAATAATTCATACAGTCAACATAATTCTCGTCCCATAATGACCATCGGGTATGTTTTTGCTTCCCCTTTTTTCCTACATGTTTTGTACGGAAAAAAGAAGGAAAAGTTTCGAGGTGGTATGAACTGACGGAAGCCGGTATATGTATAATACAATATTTCCATGCTCCGAGCACACGCCAAAATAGTAAAGCGGGATGCGCTGATGCGGCAATGTGTGCCATCAGGTGCCATCTAAGAGTTACAATTGCTATGTGCTTATACTACTGATGTTCGTTAAATGTAGAACGCCTTGTGCACTTATTAAATATTATTGTTAAGGAAATACACATACCTATATATGCATATATATCGTCCATATACGTAATTATAGACCGAAGAATTTTCCATATTTTTATGATACAAACGGAAAATATTGCATCATTAATTTATTACTAATGGATAATTAGCCTGCATAAATATTTGCGCATCCAAACTAGCGAATTTAACTTCAAAATTGTGATGTAGAGATTGCAATAATTTAAATACATTTATTGCGTAACACTCTTAGACTGGACAGCTTATTATACTGAATATTGGACAAAGTTAAGTAATTAAAACTTGAAATAACTTCGCGAACAATCTCTGGAATCAGATTTTGAAAATCTTTATCATACTAGATACTTTTGTAGATCAAATATGATATGAGTGTTCCTTTTAAATGTCTAATTCGAATTACAAAGTCCAGAAGATCTTTTTTATTAACTTAAATACCTGTTATTAAAATCTAAAAGCACTGAAACTGCTATTTTCGAATTTGCTCAAAACCCGGTTACAACTTTAGATAACAGAAAAATGGTCTGTGGTATGTTCTTAGATATGTCAAAAGCATTTGATTGCGTAACGTTTGATATACTGATAAAGAAATTAAATCGGTGTGGTATTCAAGATGTAACCTTAAAATGGATTGAATCCTATTTAACAGAACGAAAGCAAGTTGTAAAAGTTAAAAATGTAGGTAATGGTTCCGATATCGTATCCAAAGAGCTGTTGGTGACTATGGGTGTACCGCAGGGCAGTATCCTGGGTCCCCTACTTTTTATTATATTTATAAACGATCTCATATCTACTACTGATAATTGTTTTGTTATTAACTATGCAGATGATATCACTTTACTATTTAAAGCAGAAACTTATATATATAAAAAAAGGAAATTTTATAATGGAGAAACTAGAAAAGTGGTTAAATGATAATAATCTCATATTAAATATAACAAAAACTAAATGCCTACTTTCCAAAAGTTACCATACTCATACTCCACAAGACATAACATTACATAATAAAACTTGTAATTAGGACCACAATAGATCCACAATTTTATTCTTAACCTTAAGGTGCCTAAATGATATTATGAACAGCGAAAAGAGTTAACCAATGAGTAATATTAATTCGTACCAATTTAATTTACTTAATACTTAATACTAAAACCTACTGCTAGAGTTCCTTAACACTTAACACTCGTAGACTTGGTTTCATTTGCTTCGATGCACCATGCTTTTAATCATTTATTTAGGTTCATTTGGAGGTTTCTCGACTTGGATCAGTGTGGAATGCCAGAATAGAAGTATCGTTAGCATATATTGCTGGGATTATGGTCTGTTGTATATTAAAGATATAATATTGGTCCAAGCACACTTCACTGGGAAGTGTCCTTCCTTTCTACTATTTTCATGTTAAGTTTTTTAATGTACGACTGTTCAAAAACTTTGGAAAGCATTGGTAATAAGCTTGTAGGCCTATATGAGGAGTCACATTCTGTTTTTGTCTGTTGTTTAAGTATCATAACGATTTGAGCTACTTTCCAGATGCTGGGGAAACGATTTGTCCGCAGTATAACATTGAAGATGAAGATTATAAGTTTATAACATTTTTCAGATACTTAGTCAGGTCTCTGCTATAAATTAAATCAAAACTGGATGTTTTTTTATATTGATTTCTTTCATTATTATTAGTTTAACTTCTTTAGATGCGAATTTGTGATGGAGCAAGTCCATTTGATGTGTTAGTTATTTTCTTCGTAGTGGAAGAATATTTTGTTAATCGCTGATCGAATAAACTAAGCAGGGAAATTCGAGAAAATATTACTCGTAAAGAATCTAAAACGACGAACTATATGTAGCATTATTTATGCGGGTCAATAAAGCAATTGCCTTAAATAATAATAAAATTTTTAGTTTCCCAAATAAACCAGATCTTGTTAAAAGCATTTTACAAATATTCTTTGCATTCCACCCGGTTTTCTATCGAATATTTTTTCCTGAACGTTCGGACATTTGAACGCACGAAAACTCCCGACGGCATTGCTGAACAGCAAGTGTTTTAGAAGGTGTCATGAAGTATGTTCTATTGCAGCAGGTGTTATTGTTGTCACCATAAATTACTTGTACAACTTTAGCGATCTATAAAGACCTACACTTTCATAATTAAGTAAATTGTGTGTATATACATATATATGCGGCGGTTAATTATACGTTTTGTATAATACACGTACGTTAATGTTTCAAAATAACAGCCACTTGCTATCTGTCTATGTTCAAATGGATGATTTTCCATTTATATTAGTTATTAAAACTGTTACAGTACAATATTTGGGAATAAATTGATATAATTACTTGTACAAGTTATTACAGCATTTTAATGTGTAATTAATTTAGTTCTACGGACTGATTTATACCTCTTCTCCAATACATGACGACTACAATTCTTTACTCCTCACGATGGATAACCCAATATCGATAACTGAAAGTTAAACTATTAGGTGAAGACGAAACAAGTCTAAGATAATATTGCTAAGGGCTTGACGAACCAGAAAATATCGAGCAACATTTAAGAACTGAAAGTCATGGTTAAATAATTGAAGAGGCAAAAGCACTTAATTGAAACTTAAACCATTAGGTGAAGAGGAAGCAGGTCCAGGATGATATTATTAAGGGTTTGACGTATCAGAGGATGTTGCAAGTCTAAAAAAAGATTGCTAAGGGTTTAACGAATCTGAAGATGTAGGACAAAATTTAAGAATTGAAAGTTGCGGATGAGTAATTGAAAAGGCAGAAACACTTAACTGAAACTTAACGCATTAGGTGAAGACGAAGCAAGTCTAAAAAGAGATTGCTAAGGGTTTAACGAATCTGAAGATGTAGGACAAAATTTAAGAATTGAAAGTTGCGGATGAGTAATTGAATAGACAGAAGCACTTAACTGAAACTTAACGCATTAGGTGAAGACGAAGCAAGTCTAAAAAAAGATTGCTAAGGGTTTAACGAATCTGAAGATGTAGGACAAAATTTAAGAATTGAAAGTTTTGGATGAGTAATTGAAAAGGCAGAAACACTTAACTGAAACTTAAGGCATTAGGTGAAGACGAAGCAAGTCTAAAAAAAGACTGCTAAGGGTTTAACGAATCTGAAGATGTTGGACATAATTTAAGAATTAGAAGTTGTGGTTAAGTAATTGAAGAGGCAGAAACACCTAACCGAGATTTAAACCATTAAATGAAGACCAAGCTAATCTAAGATAATATTACGAAGGGTTTAAAGATATCAAACGATATCGGGTGAGATATAAAAAGACTAAGCTGTGGCTTAAAACAATCGAAGAGGCATAAACACTTAATAGTCATAATCATAGTCATTTATTCATTTTCAGTGGACTCAAAGTACGATCTTCTAAATCCTAAAATCAGTACATGAAAATATGTCAAAAACAAAGTTACAAAACATTTCTAAATCTACTACATCATTGAATAATTATGATATCCCTCTAATGTGTATGTGTAATAGATGATATTAAAAACAGAATGACTCAGTGAGCCTGTGTAGTCCCGGTCCAGATGTACATTTTTTCGAAAATGTTTGGCATTATATCTGTATTTCGTCAGATATTAACGAAATTTCACCGGTCACCATGAGAAATGTAGACAGAATTAGAATATATTGTTAAGTTTTTAATGGTCTTAATTTAAATAATAAAAAGATAGAGGGGAATAACCAGATACCAAACCCTTTTTAATTTTAACCGCTTTATACATCGTATATGTAATCCAGAAATTTTTGAAAAAATGTTCGTCCTCCGCGTGGGATTCGAACCCACGATTTCATTTTCTCCGAGAATGTGCCATCACATTACACCAAGAAGACAACCAATTCGAGTCCTTATAATGTGCCATAAATTTCATTACGGAAACAGTTTGATCTTTGGTGTTGAAATTGTCTGTTCGGCTTTCATTCTGGTTGGTGACGATGTGTGTCGCTGTTCCATTGACTGTCGCTTGTATTCAGGAGTCATGTAAGATATCCAAGTCTCATCTCCTCTAAAAAAGTGGTTCAACAATTCAACTCCTTGTTGATCATATGGAGTTGGAAACAATAAAACAGCTCAATCTTTATTTTGCGCCACCGACAAC